>CM076584.1:1250112541-1250587339 GCA_034641835.2 Pinus albicaulis
GTCATTATGCTTAACTGAAATTGTGGCAAACTTATATATGTACCACAGATATAGAAGTTGATTTATAAATGTAGGATGATAACATTAGTGCAATACTTACTTGTCCTGCAAGCAGGGATCTTCCGATGAAAATCTGGAGCAGGGATCTTGCGGAAGCAGCCACAACCAACAGGTAATTGCAACTAACAGGAAAGGCCGGCAGGAAAGTCGAGTGACAAGCAAGAACAAATTTCAGAGGTAGGTAACAGCAAATGCATAAGGTCTAGCAACAGCAAATTTCAAAAAGCATAGCAACAGCGGATATAAATTTCAATTCCACGGGAAGAATAAAGATGTAGATCGACAGGCTAAATAGAAGAGTACCGACATATTACAAAGACAGTGCATAAAAATCCCAATCAGATCTGATTTTGGAAGAACATCGAACATGATGGAGTATCGTTGATGAGTCACGCAGTGCAGTTAATGACAGGGTTGATGTCATTAGATTTCTGATTTCATCTGGTGTTTGATTTCAATTTCGATTTTAGTAGCTCTGATATTGACCAGAGATTAATGTGTTAGCGATAGATTTGATGGCATTACTGATGTGTATTTCATTTGATGGTTGATTTCATAGCGGTAAGAATATGGAGAATATCAGAGACATCAGGTTTCTCTGAATTGAGTAGAAACATTGAATTGAGTAGATGGGCATTGATTTTAGTAGGCGGAGGGAGTAATTCTGGATTGAGCGGAGAGTATCGATCAGTCAGTCCGTTAATGCTAGGAAGTCGGTTCGTTAATGGTAGGACGACGTGGATAGGCAGGTGGATAGGCAGATAGGCAGGTGGATAGGCAGCTGACCTAGGGAAATCTGGCGAGGGACAGTTGTAGAGAACGATGAATCTCTACAGTGTCACTACCAAAAACCCCACAATAGAACGCCTATCGGCGTAATGACTGATAGTTTCAGTCTTAAGTATTTTATATGTACTTTACCTGCAAAGGAAATAGATTCTTTGGCCATATTTTAGTATCGTCAAGAGGATCAAAGTCGAACCTATCCTCATTTGCAGGATCCATAGTTTGAATGCATAGCTTCCATTCAGGATAGTTACCAGAAGCTATGGCATCATATAAATATTTGGTAGCATGACTGTGATTGGTACCTCCAACAATTACAGCCTTCTCATCAAGCAAAAACTTGAGTTCAGCAATCTGAAAATCCTGGATCAGTATCAAGTTTAGGTGTTTTCCTTGCAGTGATAATGAGACCAATTCAAACCTATTGTTGCTAGCAAGGATAGTGTTATAAAGTTGTTAGCTAAATGAATTACAGTAGCGATAATGGGGCAATATAGGTAGACTTTGATAGCTTTCAGGCTTTGTCATTGCAGTGTAGGATGAGAAATGGAATTAGAATGAGAATTTAGATAATTAACTCATTCTATAAGAAGAAAGTAACACAACATAATTGCCCTTAAAAAACAGAGCATAAATTGATTTATGAATTTTGTTTATAACTCTTTAGAACAATCAGTGAAAGCATAAGATATGAAATGGAACTGAGAAGACATTCAATGAAATGAAACACGAAGGAGATACAATGCTATAAAGCCATACCACATGAATCCCAAAATTCTTACTGCAACTGCCTCTGTATTATCAAAAAAAAAAACTCCAAGTACAATAGCTCTCCTATGATATATCCAATAGCCAACCCCCCTCTATTACAAAAAAATTTCCTTTTTATAGGCCAAATTACAAGGGCCTATTTTTCCAAAACAATAAATGTATTTTTGCAAAAATAAAAATAAAAATGATATCAAGGTGGCCAAAATATAAATACTTGCAAAAAGACTCTGATGGCACATTTTTTGAGCTACAAACTCTGATTTATATGTCCAATTTGAAAAATAGGAAATCCAACTACCACAAAAACATGCAAAATCAAATGCACTTCATGTGTTAGCCATTGCTCTGGTGTAAATTTGTTGACTTGAGTGAACAGAAACCATCCTGATTGAACCTCGTTCCATTAGATCCTCGATATCCTTTCTAGCAAGTGAACCATTAATCTAAAAATTCAAGGAAAACATTAACATTAGTGAGAAGAACCACATACGTTTCTTCAAAACATATTCATAAAAAAGGAACCAATTCTTCTTGCTTTTCGTGATTAAATGGACTAACTTCAGAAGAACCACAGTAGAAGGCATCCAACATAAGTGTTGAGGTAAGGGATGCCCTTATATTCAAAATGTATATATGTGTTGAGGTAAGGGGTACATATAGTTATATAGGTATGTAATTATAATTTTTTTATGGAAGAAATACCAAATTAATGTTTGAATGAAACACAACTACAAAAAGATAAATGGCTAGTGAAAGAAACTTACACCAAAAAGTAGGTAGCAAAAAAGGTTGAGTTATCTCGAACATTCACCATTTGAAGTATTCACTATACCTAAAGCCAAAAAGTACAAAATTAACATCAGATTCATACAAAAAAATCAACAAAAATATAACCAAAAACTATTTATAAATAATCCAACATATGGAAATACATAAGGAAAGTGAAAGTAGAATGTTTTGAAAATTAACCTTGTTCAAATTTTTCACAAAATCTGAAAAAACTTTGTAATCACTTTCTTCTAATCTGTATGTATCATTCTTAGCATTGTACAATAAGTTTGCGATTGCTATAACAGATTCAAGTTGTACAAAAGCATGATCAGTCAAATCATATTTATACAAGCGTTGCCCCTTTATTCGACTATACCAACATAATTGAAGCTCAATGCCTTCTAATCTATCCAAAAGTTCGATGTCATTATGGTAATCAAACACCCTATTACCATCCTTCTTCCTTATTCTTTGAACCCTTCCAATGTACCACATTCCACAAGAAACACCTTGTTTGTACTTCGAGGAACACCTTTTCTTGCAGTACGTTCAGTGGGAGGAATTGAGTTGTTTTCAAACAACACCCCACAATCTGATCCAATTCCAAAGCCAATTGAAACACCCTTTTGTAGAGTATTCCCATCTCGTCTAAATTAGACCCCACTTCTCACTTTTGTCAACCTATCTTTGGATAATGTTGGATTTCCATTCAACTGACTAACCAAACATGCTTTGAACATATCCTTACGATCAAGATTCACCACTGGTTTTATAGTTTTGCTTACATTTTCATCAGTGGAATCTAAAATTTCATCCAACTCGTGTCTCCACTCACTTTCCATTATTTGCAATTCACTTTCATTGTGTACCAATGAAGATGAAGATTGAAATATAGAGTTGGAAAATCTCGGTGGAGAATCATCAACTACTTCATCCACAATTTGAAATGTTGAATAATCTTTATCCTCTGTCCATGATTTAACCCACCAAGAACATTGAGTGTAATTTTCTGGTTTCATTCCAAGAGTTGGTAAAATGTCTTATGCATCCTTCAATCCATTCTTAAGGGCTTCTACAATTTTAGCGTCTGTGGATATTGAATCATATTGCGACAATATGTCAGTATTTTGTATTGTTTCTTGGTGCAATTTATTCCAAATGTTTTCTTGCTTCTTATGGGATTTATTAAAATGAAGCCCTTGGGAATTTGATTCTTCTTCAACAACTCTATTAAGGGTTCCAACAGCATGAAGCAATTCAGTGAAATCATAAGCCCTCTCCATTCCAACCATCCCACCAACTTTGCTAAAGACGTTCTCACATACATTTGACCCAGTCAAGTGCAAAACACATGGCAAGTTAGAGTATTAATCTCGAAACAATCTCATCAACAAAACTGCAAAATGACAAGAAATTCTCACATCTTGATATGCCTCTCTGCTGATGAAATCTATGTTGACATTAGTATGAGATTGTTTTTGTACCCAACATAACCATAATGCGAATAAATGATGAACTCGTGAAGCATTTCGCACTCTTTCCCAGAGGCTCAAACTATGAGACATAAAGATGTCAATGTAGTCAGCAACAATCATTAGGTAAGTCTCTGTAGCTAGTGTCCTCTCTAACTTTCCACTTGGAGTACTTCTAAACTCTTTCAAACACCTCTGAACATGCCTTGAAGCAATTCGTTGTGCGGAACCCCAATTTTGTTGATCCATCCTCTCTATATCGATTCACACTTAAGCTTGTGATCATCCACTTTAAAAGTGTGATAAACCATTCTGACATGGCCAAAACTTATGTACTCATTTCCTAAAACCAATTCTCGTTGACCGCTAAACAAAGGATTCACTAGCTTTTTGCCGTTGTGGATGTAATCTTGGTCATGCAATCATGTTACATTGTAGCCATTGTACAACCCAGTTAGCCTCCACCCTTCCCAAGGAATTTGATATCGAAGACCTGATATTGAAGAATAATCCTTCAACATAAGTTGTCTTCTTTCGCTATCTCCATTCGAGGAATGACCAACAATAGGTCCCAAATTGTTTTCTACGTGTTTCTTCCACATAAATTCTACCTTTTCCCATTGTTGATAAACAAAATTTGCATTGAATTTATTTCATGTTGAATGAACAACCACAACCAAACGAGGAAGTTTTTCATGTAAACGGTTTGCAATAATAACACGTGCATAATGTCCAATAACATTGTTTTTAAAAGAATTTGTTATAATCTCATAGCCTGCATCTCCCTCACCAACTGTCACCAAGAAATTTGATTGGCATTGATGTTCTTCTTTCAAACCACAAAACCCCACCAGTGTATCACTTTTTGCTACCCACCTAACATATTTTTCACAATTGTTTCATCTTCTGCAAGGCATACAGGAATTGGTCCATATATACCATGTTTGGCTTTATAAGAAGCATAAATTTTTCCAACTGCCTCAAAAATGTGTTCGTGCTCCCCTGGAATATATGTCAATGACTTTTTAACTTGCCTTAAAGTTGTAGATATTGAAGGACCATCCATATTCAAGCTAATAAGGTTATGTAATCTAGGACCTTCCCATAACTTGATCATCTCATAAAGGGATTTTGTGGATGTACTATACCTTCTCCCTGCTTTTTAATGAATCAAGTTATGAAATATATCCTTGACTAATTCCCAAACTTCATCTTTACCTTGTAATTTTCCTTTCTTATGTGCCTCACAAACATCCTTACAAAACCTAAAGACATCCTTCCTTTCTGCCGATTCAAACAACTTTTCCTTTAGAGATCTCATTCTAATAGAGAGTGTAGAAACCTTTGTCCTCTCCCACCAAAGAGCTTGCATTGTTGATCTATGGTTAGCATTTGTAACCCTTGCAGCATTCTTCAATTCATTTTGAGTCAAATAGTCCAATCTTCTACCTTTTCCTGTATCTCGTTCACTTCTTTTATTGGTGCACCTTGATTCACAATATAATCGCATCCTGAAGTCATTACATTCTGGAACCAACTTACAAAATCTACATGTTAATGAATCAAAAGGGGTCCCTGTTTCAGAACCCCTCTGGCAATGAATATGCCTGTATGTACCATCAATACGACATTCAATACCCTCATAACATAGCATGATCTTGGTATGCTTCTCTATGGCCCATAATTTTCCACCCCTTTGATCATCCATAAGGACCTTTGTTTCCAATCTCTCCCCATTTCTATCAATATAAGGATACCAATACCCCCAACATTGTAGTAACAAGGGAGACAATTGAGCTATAATAAGATGACAACATAATAAATAAATAAATAAATAGTTAGAAGTATGATAAATAAAACAATATACAAATTCATATTCAAGTTTAGTCTAAACTATTAATTAACCACTAATTAACACACCTGAAGTAGGAGTTGCACTTGTAGAACCCCTATGTAATACTGATGGTGATGATGGCACTAAGAACCTAGTCAAACTTTGTTGGGACTTATCATTGGTAGGCTTCTTAGGTCTCCCAACTATGCCACTCCTCAGCCCAATCTCCTGATGTGAAGCCTCATTTGTCGTAGTAGTAGTGTGCTTCTTTGATTTCATGTGTTCATTTAAAGAACTGGCAATATTACCACTTGTCGGAACCAAACAAAACCATTTATTGCATCGTGTACATTCAACTCTCACTTTTTTCATGTCCTTATAGTCTGCAAGTGTTGCTTCCACCACCTTGAACAAATTAGGCTCTTGTGTCTTGTTGAAATCATCTAGAAGTTTGATTGCTTGATCAATATGAAATTGATCTCCAACCACCGTTGTTTGTTGTACTTTGTTACATGAAGGAATTTCACTACCACTTGGCATTGAAAGGCATTGTTGATGGGACGTTGTTTTCATGTGATGGTTTTTGAAGTTGCGCATTGTTCGCGCTACCAAGGATACATCACCTGTTCCATAATCAATGCCACAAATTTCACAATGGATCTTTATTTTAGATTCTCCCTTTTCTGAATATACTTTGAGAGTAAGTTTCTCATTGACAAACTCTTCCATTAAACTTTTCACTTTTTTTTCCCAAGATGCCAATACACAAGAATCAACAATTGTGGCTTCTTCCACTGACAAAGACATATTTTCAACTCTTGGTTGTTTATGCATAGGTTCCTCCACATTATCTTCAATGTTTTCAAAGATTGGTATTGCTTCCACTGCATTTGGACACCTTGTTTCCACATCAAATGTGTCTAGTTTCCTCTTGATGCCTAAAAGTGTTGTATAAAATTTCCATTTCTTCTCTTGCTTTGGATTTAGAGCTACTCCATCATGGATAAAATCAAAAGGGTATTCAACGATTCCATCATCCACAATTTCATCACGGATTTCAGCAAATGTACAACCTTCTCGACACTTGAAAATGCCAATGACAGGTTTCTCTTCATCGATAGTAATTTTATAAGACAAGTCCATCTATTTTTGCACATAAATAAATGAAAAAGTAAGTAAATTTCCACAAACATATTGGTTTATTATGAAAAAAAGAGCAAGGAATCAAGGTATGCACTTTCAATTCAAATCTTCAAAAAACATGAATAAATCTTACTATTGCGTTGAAACACTTTGATTCCAAATGTACTATCGATGGATTCCTCAAATGGAACTAAAACCAGAAATAAAACAGAGTACTAAAACAGATTTGAGAGTTGATTTATTGAGTCAAACATTGACAAACTTATAAGCAAGCTTAGGCCCCAAAATATGCCTCAATTTTGGCCTTATTTACATCATTTTTTGTGTCCTAAAGAGGTCAAAACCGTGTCAAAACCAAACCATCATAGCTTTTACTGTTCATTGGTATGAAATGGATTCTAAAGTTTTGAATTCTTCGAGACTCTGCTCATCTAGGTCTTGGCTCTTAATTTCCCAATTCTGATTTTTCTTTGATATATAAAGAAATTCTTCATATTTTACTGATTGAGAATAAAAGAAATAGAAAGGAAAAATACAAATATTAAGTGCTCATTTATGCATGCAGTGACCTAATGTAAATTGTTAAGTTGAATCAACTTTTACATTCCTTGATAATCCTTACTCTTGCGTACCATATTGACTTGGCACAACCACTTTGTACTGACAATGGATATACTATCTTTAGTCCTTCCGACATACTTTTGTGACGTAAACATGGACTTGGGACCTGCTTGCAAACATATTCGCCCCTTTGAAACTCATATCATTTAGATAGGGCAGAGATAACAATGATTTCCAAAGCCACTGCTTAATATTTCAGCAAATATCACCAGTGAACGAACACCACGTTTAAAACAAGGCCCAGTTTGAAAGAGACTACTAATAAAATCAAATAATAGCAGCATACAACTTATGCACGTAAAAATCCAATCAATCAATGCACTAATCATTTCTCATTCCTTCAGATCATCTAGAATATGGAACCTGATACATATAGATTGCAGACCTGTAGAGGATTCCTATGTTTGAGAAACAATGTAATGAGGCATTCAAATTATAAATAGATTTTGAACATAGCCATGTGATTCTCAAATTTTTTGATGCAATGCCTGCTTATAAATACCCCTTTTGACCGCTATGTTAATGTAGGTTTACCCAATAGAGTAACAGAAAAATACATTGCAGAACATTGCTATAATTTTAATTTAAAGATCATACTCAATTTTAATAAGCCCTCTAACGTGCTTGGGGATAAAGCAGTATGGGAACACCAGCCAAGGGCGTTGAACCATAAAAGCATGGCTTTTATAGTCAACTCTATAGTCTTGGGTCTTAAGCACTTAATTTTTGTGTCAATGCATATCATGGAAGGGAAATCGGTAAGAAAAGGCCTGCGTGCCTATCCTCAGCAGTCTTTGTCATGTCAGATGCTCTTGTAATGCAAAATCTCAGCAATCTGAAGACTATAAATTTGTTCTACTAGTCTGGTTTCCCATCAGGCAAATCAATCAGGTAGCCCAGTAACACAACGACATATCAGATGTAACTTTTTGATAGCGTGATGAAAAGGCCAACCTACAACCTACACATACATTATAAGATAACAAATTATATATATAGATAGATATATTAACAGTAGTTGTTTATTTAAAAATTGTATGTAAAAAAAAACCTCTAACTCAACAAAGTATGCTACAATTCATAAAATTCCTCAAACAAGATCTCCTTTTAACATCGATGTTAATGTAAGTCTACCCAATAGAGCAACAGATCAATACATTGCTCAACACTGATATAATTTTAATTTAAATATCATACTCATTTTTGACAAGCCATCTAACTCAACAAAGTAATCTACAATTCAGAAAACTTCTGAACCACAGTTCAATACCCCATCAAGATCAGTTGCTTCAACCTTCCAGTGGACACAAAAAGAAAAGCCCACAGTGAAATATCAATGGGTCGAAAGTGACCTCAGACACAATTAAATCAACAGACAAATTATACAAAATAGAACCAACTCCAAAAGTTGAGGTCAAGGTTATTTTGCAGTCCAAGACAGCTGCACTGCATGGGACTTGCCTTCAATTCCGGCATTTGCTTCCCAGGGGATTTTTCAGTTTGTGCAGACACTTTGCCCTGTCAGTGGGTTCTCGATATCCCAACCCACTCGGAACATTTGAGCTATAACACTTCTCAATAAAACTCTAACAAAAAGTTAGAACCCCAACTAACAAACCAAGATTACAAGGGTATAATCCTCATCTCATCTTTTATTCATAGATAATGTACTCTTGTTAAGTAATGGATCTCTAAGAGAAGCAACAAAAACTATACGAAATTCTAGAGATATAAAGTGTTGTTATGATTGTGGAGGTTAAAGTTCAAGAAATTGCAATATGCTTAGAAACTAAACTAGAAAGTTAGTTACAATTTTTTCCCTCATATTGAATTCAAGGAAGCATTCATATGCCTTGGAATATTTCTAAATCCAAATGGATATGGGAAGAGGGATTGGTTCTAGTTATTAGAAAATATTAAAGATTAAACAAAGCATTAATGTAATAGATGGTTGTTAGTTAGAGGAAAATTGACATTTGGAAGTCTATATTGGTAGTAATTGTAATACTCTAGCATTCCTTGGCTTATCCTAGAAGGAGTTTTGTAAAATATCAAGAAAAAATGCTCATGGATTTGTGGACATGCAAAAAAAAATTAGGGTATACCCTTAGTGGAATGGAAGAACATAGCTAAGACCAATCATGAAAGAAGTCAGGGATTAAAATATATACATTTATTTGGTCAATCCATAGTGTTTGAGAGTTTATGGAGAGTGTTACCCCTCACATAACACGAGGCCTTGTCCAAGCAAATCATGTTTGGAAAAAGTCTATTTTGGAGCTAATACACTATTGCTTTCATGCATATGTGTTAATGGACCACCACCTTTTAGGATCTTCATTTCATATTTGGAGGATTGCTAGGATGTTTACCTTAAACACTAAGCATTATTTTTTGAGGCATCCTAGTGCAAATTCCACCTTTGGATGTTTCTCTCACATGGATCCATTCATTTTGACATATCTGGAGACATGTCACATCATCCAATGTATGTGGATTTGGAGGAGTTACATGTTTGCTAAGGGTTTTGTTTAGCATGATGAGTGTCTTGACTATTGCTGGTGTGTTCACATGTGCCATGGCACACTTATTGGATATGAATTCATCGTTATGGCAGAAGGCATATGCTTCTAAATTATCTTTGGATAACATGCCACCCTTTATGCACACATTCCTAAATTGGCCTACTTGCTTTTCATGTATTAGGAATGTAGTTGTTTTACATGGATGAATGTATCATTTGTTTGATAGATCACTCCCACAATATAATATTGGTTTGTCAGTGACGCCCCCGTGGCTCCAACCCTATCTACCAAGGCACCAACCTTGTCTCTATGAGGCTCCAACCTCCTTCTTCATTCCGTCAAGATATATTTGGTTATACTTATGGCTCCCATTGTCTTCTTCAACGAGCCCTGTCAATATTCACTTAGTCTTCATTGTAGTCTCCACATTACGTCATCAATGACAACCTTATTCTTCACATGAAGGTGTCTCCACAGCTCTTCATGGTACCCAAAAAATCTTTCCAAGGTCACTCCATGAGGGCTTCAATCAAGGTCTCCAAGAATGTCACCAAGACCAGCTTCTACACTGCTTCAACAAAAAGTCTACAAGGGTCTGTCCAAAAACTGCTGCAAGTATTGTGTTCTTCAATTATTCCCTGCTGCAAGTATTGCTTCAAGTATTCCCTGCTATTATAATGTTGCTCCAGGACAACAATGCTCCAAAGATGCTCATTCAAACAAGATCTTTTATGTTGTATTTTCAATGCTTAAGATCTGTTCTAATGATAAAACTGACGCATTTGTTCTTCCTTCAATTCTGAGAACTAAATGTGTTCTTCCCTTGATGATGTGATTACACTGTTCTTGATTATGTGGTTGTGCTTTGGTACCACTTTTACTGCTTGAACTGTTGTAGGTCACATTCTCTAATAGTGATGATGATGTCCTTATTAATTTCTTCTTAAATGACCGCAAACGAATATCTTCAGTACTCCTCCTACTTCACTGCTTTAGATAATGGTTTGTTGTATTAATAAATTAACGGTGAAACCAGACGCTACGGTTATAATCCCAGGCACCGTCCAAAATATTGCAATCAGGGCATTCATAATGCCAAGCTTCTACGAACGATTCAAACATCACCAGGCCTTGCAAAATCTGTTTGAACCAATATGGTGTGTGCAAATGTGAGTTGAAAACCTATCCACAGGACTGAGCTAATCCGAGCCTAAACTAGGCTGTAATACAAGTCTAAGGTTCGGTTTAATATAATCACAAGTCTGTGGCTTTATTTCACTGATCTGAGGTATAAATGCTAACTAATCCGAGCCTCTACAAGCCTTGGATCATTGGTCCGAAGTTTTTCAATGGGACTGCAAGCTACAAAACTGAGTTGTAGTTCCATTGGTGGAAGGTGGTTCGACTGTTGCAAGCTACAGAATCTGAGTTGTAGTTGATTTTGTGTGCATGCACTAATAAACTGCCAAAGGAAACTATAACATCTCTAACATTATGTCTAACATCCATTAGAGATTACCGTACCCAACCCACTACATTTACTACCCTGAGATCATTCATTGCAGGTTTCTATACTACCCTAAAACTGTCAACTATGACACCAACAACAACTTGATCCTCTGATAGCCTGTAAGCCCATTAAATGGATGCCAAACATTCGCTAAACCTGCCCCAAGTAATATGATATCAATAGAAAACATGGAGGGGAAGTCCAGCATTGAAGAAACATACAAGATTTTCTATAGGGTGCACTCCTAAGAGCAGAGATTCATCTGAACTAGGGTCTGACATAAATTTAGAGATTGCTAATCTCTATATAGTAACAGGCATACATCTTAAACCTCTCCAATCTATGAAGTATCAACAGGTGGTTCAATATATCCAGACTTCTATCTATTTGCATAGATCTCTCTGCTATACATTTAGAGGGTGCATATTTTCAAATTTCTATAGATTAACATATATCCACCTTAAACTTTCTCCAATCTAGTCACATAAATCTCTTGGAATTATCAACTATAAATAAAATTAAAAACATTGAATTTAATTATCTATGATGATAAAAATAACATTACATTTATCGAGAATCCATTTATTTAAAACAAATTTACACAACCAAAATAAAGCACTTTGCAAGATGCTAATTGCCAACCTCCTGAAATAGCCATAGCAAATGACACTGCCAAACCAAAATCATTGACAATATGGCAGGATGCAGGATTCCCACATATTGCAACTTCCATGTACAGAAAGACAAACACAAAGAATCAATGAATGAAACAAATGTTTGAAGGACCATTCCTCCCCTTTTCTTAGTCAAGTTTTTTTGGATAACTAATACATATATGTCAAGCCACTTTTCTTGGTCCAAGCATTTCAGATAACTAATATCATATATGTCGATTCAGTCCTAAAATACTATAATGTGCATATAAAATTGGTAAGCAATTCACGTGAATACAAGGACATACAAATTCAAAAAATTGATGCACAGAAAGTGCTAAAGGATCAATCCCAAACTATAAAATGCAACCCGCCTCTCTTAATAAAAATATCTTGGAAGCACTACAAAGTGAAAGCAACAAACTATAGCCATTGACAGATATTTATGGCTTTCAAACGATAACCCTGGAAAGATGCTAACTCTAGAGGTAATAATAAATATAAAATGATTGCAATTAAATTAAAGGTGACCAGTTCATGATTTATCCACAACATTAAACACATTAATAGTTCATGATTTTGGATTTTGAAGCATACTACAAGGACTATGTATACATTTTTGGGTATATGTAAAGCATTATCTGAACAGTAGTAACAAACCTGGATATGAGAACCCTGCAACAGTCGAACCACCTTCCCACGACCTTCCTAACTCCGCTCTGCTGATTAAGAGTTTTGAGAGATGCGTTTACCGGTGATTTATTGAAAATTTCGTTATGGATTCAAGTTGAAAATGGAATAAGATTTATGGATTCTTGAGAATCCATACATTTAACAGCTGCAAAGTAACTTGACTCAGGCAACAATGCCACTTGTGCAAGCAAAGTATTTGACAATAGTCGTGTAAAAACGTGTTTCTCGATAGATTTTTGTCCATAACGACACCATCATTCTGTTGTTAGAAATTTCAAAGATGGCCACCATAACGTGGACCATATAACAACGCACTGAAAAATTAATTTCCTCGTTACCATGCTAACTTTTCTCCTGTAACTCTGTAAATATTTCTCGCCCATGATACCTTTCCCAGCCGTCCCTAGTACATATGCCAAAACCCTGCAACAGTCGAATCCTGGACCAGTCGAACACCTTGCTCTGCTCCAAAACCCTGCAACAGTCGAACCACCTTCCCACGACCTTCCTAACAGTGAAATGGCTCATGTGCTCTTCTCCTCATGGTTGATGAGAAGGAACCCTTGACCAGTCCACGACCACTTGAACACCTTGCTCTGCCTGAACCACCTTCCCACGACCTTCCTAACTCCGCTCTACTCCGAAACCCTGCAACCACGACCTTTGTAACTCCGCTCTGCTCTGAAACCCTGCAACCACGACCTTCGGAACTCTGCTCCGAAACCCTACAACCACGACCTTCGGAACTCCGTTTGGCCAGAAAAATTAAAAAACAATACCTCGACCTTCGGAACTCCGCTTGGCCAGAAAAATTAAAAAAAAAAACCTCAAAATATAAATATTTTATATAATAAATAAAAAACCCCCCTCCCCTCTAGTTATAAGGCAATATAATGTTTTTTGATTTTTTGATTTTTTTTACCCCTGGAAATATGAGCACATGCATTGATATAATATTGGTTGTCGGTGGCAGCTCCCGTGCTTGGAAAGCGGGTAAGGTAGTTCTTTACTTATGATTCAATGCTTTAGGGATGGTTTGTTTGAAATGTAACTCCACATCTTTGACATGGCCATGCCTTTCTTTGTTGCCAAGATGCCGGATAAATGAAAAAGAAAATGGCAATCATGTAGAACGCTCAAATCTTTCGATGTTGTTTGAACCTACAATTAAGTCAACTTTGGGTAATCATTATAGTGTCTGGTATTTATTATTAGGGGGGCTGTGAGCTTTATTGAAAGAGGTATTTCAAAATAAACCTCTTTGTTCAATTAATTACGTGATGTAAGAATAATTAGAGCCAACGTCTAGAGTGTCACTCAGATTATCATTCCCCAACATCTTACCTGTCAATACCAAATAATACAAGAGTCATATAAGGGAATATCATGATGATTTTGCGATTAGTTTCTAAAATTAAAATTCTTATTTTATAGCCCGATCCACTATGAAAAAGTAAGCAAAGGAAAAAGTGACAAGGTTGTTTGAAGTAATTACATCGACTCACATATCGACCTTAAACCCTGCAAACAATTCAATAGGTAGGCCAATGCCATAATATGTTGCCAAATTCACATATGCTACCCACTGACATTCCATCCATCCTATCGCCACCCCTAGAATCATGACAACTTTGTATTGTTAATGAGAATGATATGAAGCTAAATCTAGCAAGCCAATTGTTTTGTGTTCATGCATATAAAATGAGCAAAATATTTTGAAAGTTGTAACACGAGAGAATAGGTTGAGTGCCATGCAAGATAACAAATATTTCAAGGAGAGGATCAATGCAAAAACAACACTCATAACCATAGTGTTTCTTGTGAATAAGATAGCCAATTAAATATTACATTAACATATTTACATTCTTGAAAGAATGAAGTTTATGATGAAGCATGTGACCACCACAACTATTTGAAAATCTGGTAGTTTTGGGGCTCTAGGGTTGATTCATTACCAACTCTTATCTTTTGCACATATAGATACGGCAATCATGTAGAACTCAAATTCCCCGATTAAAACCATAAAATAAACAATATGCTATAATAATTTTATCCGAGTTGTAATCATGTTTATCAGCGATTTGGGCAAAATATATACCTTGTAGTTGTGATGAGACCCAACATTGCAGAAAGTCCAGTTATAATAATTTATGCTTGAAATAATCAAAAATTTATTACATTAAACATCTATTGAAAATATAAATTTATAAATGACAAAGATGACTAAACGAGTTTGTAGATCAATTATTTCTATACTAGAATGGTTTTCCCCATACCAAAAAAAAATTGAATCGAGCAACCTGCGAATGCAGCGATAAATCGGATATAAGCACGAGTCCTTGGAGGTGTACCATATTTCCAATTTGTAATTGAAGAATAAAGAAATTAAAAATAGAACTCATCAAAACAATCTAAGCTACTATGTTAAATTCCATACATTATTCATATAATCTTTGTGTACAAGTGACATAGTTTAGATAATCTATACGCAAAAGATATAAAAGGCATATGTTAGCATAAAAGCGAAGCTACGATTAGCTTGAAATAGGCCCAGAGTCCTATGAAGGCCTTTGTGTGAAACCGATCCATGTCTCCTTGCAAGATGGGTTGTAGAATACATATAAGGTAAGTACTTAATCCACCATAATCCACGAGACAAACTCGGTACATAGAAGTGGAAATCTTCTTGGTCGTATCTGACACATCCCACTACTTGACAAGTGTAAAATGTGGAGTAGAAATCTACCAATAGAAATATAGTCCGGGGGAGCCACTATGTTATAGGCCTACAAAAACCTCTACATCGAACAATTGATGGCAAATGCAAATAGGCGAGGAATAGAGCCTCTTGAAAAAATATCTCAGTAAACAACAATTTCTTTGCTCTTCCCTATGGAAACTAGCACATGATCTGCAAATAAGTGAGGACTGCAAAAGTATTGCAATTGTTGTCATTATTATCATCGATCGTTGGTAGATGACTCCAAGCATACGTAATTTTTAGCACCATAAGCTTGCCACACAGTTTGCATGGCACTTGCCATTCCAGTACATCACAAGATACAAGGAAAATACACTACTAAGACCAAACTATCACCATTTATATATAGGTGTAAATTTTGTTGTAATTTATTAACAAAAATATCTCATTATATTTTTTTTGGGTGATCCTTTAAAACAAGATAAGAGTAATTTTGTTTTTCCATTTTGGCATTACTCACATTTATTCCCATCTAAATTTTTGGTCAACCTTTAGAACCATAAGTATATTTTGGGATTACTCACATCTAAATTTTTGTTCAACCATTAAAATCATCAAATGTCACTCATTTTTTTAGGATAGAGATTACTCGACTTTTTCTAGCTAGCCATCCGGGGTGGTTCATTTTAGGAATAGAGATATATATTGATGGATTTTTCTAACCATGAGAATGTGACTCATTATCTAGATTTTGGTCAATTTTTAGAATCATGAAAAGTGGCTTATTCTAGGGACGAGAGATTAATCGACCTTTCTAGCTATCGAGTGATTCATTCTAGGAATAGAGATATATATTGATTCAATCTTTCTAATAATCAAATGTAGCTCATTCTCAAGACGGAGATATATACAAAAGCATATAAAGCTTTTCAAAATTTCATGAAAAATAAAAATACTAACCATAATTCCATAGGCCAGCCCTTGAATTCCCACACTAGCTATGGATGCTCCCGCGGGATTCCAACTCCCAAGTGACCAGCAAACAATTGAGATACTACACTAAGCATAAAATTTAGTTCATCAGTTTAATACCCTTCCATAATGAAAAATAATATACCTCTTGTGTTTCTTTTGGAACAATAAGGATGACCAAATTTGGCTTCAAATCCAAGGATTTGTTAATAAAATTTGTTTACAAGAGAAACTTTAACACCAAATGGAGGATTCAACCCCATAATCTGCAAAATAAATTCAACTTGACATAGATTACAAGGCATTTTATTAAGGAGCACAATTTGCAAATACATGATTCCTCCCTATAACCACCCCATGATTCAATGCACAACTAAAAAATGCAAGGCAAACAAAAATTATTTCTAGTTAATAGTGACTTTTCCATCTTTGTTAACGAAGCATGTGTGAAATCATACTTACCAATACGTACCGAGTTTGGTAATTCATCTTTACTAACAGTCAACCAATCCAATTTTTCAAACTCAAAATCATTTTGTAAATGTCACGAAGAAATGCATCCACATCGAGACTAACTATGATAATGACTTCAAAAACGAATTTTGTATTTTTTGTCGAGCACCAAAATATACATGCTCTCAAAAATACTCAAAAGATAAACACTTGAACAAAAAATTCA
Source organism: Pinus albicaulis (assembly GCA_034641835.2). Classification (NCBI taxonomy): domain Eukaryota; kingdom Viridiplantae; phylum Streptophyta; class Pinopsida; order Pinales; family Pinaceae; genus Pinus; species Pinus albicaulis. The sequence continues at coordinate 1,250,129,733 of CM076584.1, forward strand.
GTTCATTCCCAAAATTACCTTAGCCCAGAAAGCGCGACATACTTATTGAGATAAGAGACACCTCAAATTATGTTCTCTTAAAGAGTCATTGACATTCACGGGGTGATATTTTCCCATGGGTTTGCATCTCCGCCCATCTTGGGTGCTTAGGTGGGCTTGAAAAATTCAAAGTGCTCGAAACATTCTTGAAATGACCAAGGCCAAAAACTCAATGGAAACGACACGGCCATACAACACAACATTTTCAATACCAAGGTGATATTCCTCAAATAGAAATCCCCTGTCTACATTTTTCCTTAAATGATCATTTGCATGCATACGCTAATAATTTCATATGGTTCCCACGAATAATTTCATATGTTGCACAATATGGACTCCCAGAGGTCCATAACCTTCCCGGTTCCTTAATTTTACATGCTCATTCTGGGGGTAGAATTTCCCTGTGGCGAAGGCATGCAATCTGTCGGGGAAAAAGTGCATGAAGAAGTAGGGGTTCACGGTGGTGGCACCAAGGTCTCTAGGGTGGTGGTGCCAAAGGTCTCATCACACACCCAATAACAATCACGAGAGCCCTCGGAAGGATAATTTAGTATTGCATCTACAAATTTCCTTAATGCATGGTTGGATTATTCCACTATTATAGTCTATTGTAAATAAATCAAATTTGTAATTGTCAAAGAAAGGAAATTAAGTTGTGAACTCAAGCTTTGCTTACACAGTCAGATACTTGGGTCCCCCTTGAACCTTGGGAAGCCTCTATGAGCCATAGTATTATTCCTACCTCCTTTGGTGATGCCCACAACCCTACACCTTCTCCTCTCCAACTTTAAATTCATTTACGCTCAGCCTTACCTAGTGTTTACACCATTGAAGCTCCTTCCTGTTGGACATGGCTATATCCATTTGAAGTCTTCACCTTTGTGCATACCCATACTTGATTACTCCCCTTCTTGACAAATCTAATGCCAAAATAAAGAGCCAAATCCTGTTGAGAATCCTCTTCTCAAGTAGAAGGGATTGCTCAAGGCACACTTCAAGCTCATAAGGAAGCACAGAGATATCATTCCCAAAACCCTGCTCCTATACAACAGGAAATCAACTATGTTGATATTGAATTTCATGTTGAACATGATGAGCAAGTTGATGAGGAGGTCTTGGCCTTTATGGTTGAGTGGGTGATTGATTCATGCCATGCTTTAGGGCACAAAAACTAATATCTATGTATAATCGAGCTATACTAGAACATGAAATCGCTCCCCAACAATGTCTTACTAGAGCATAATGATGCTCATAAGGAGATATTATTATAGATTAATGAACTACAAATGGAACACAAGGATCCCAATTTGCAACATTGTGACATCTCTACCAAGTTGGCCCTTCAAATTTAATATATGGGACGGAGACCAAAGCCGAGAACTAAATATAAATCTTCCTGGGGGTTTCATGGTAATAGAATTAGTTTCCACTGTTTTTGTCATGGGCAATGAAACTAAGAACTTGTTTTGAAAACTTGTGGCCAGATTGAGCATACAGTGTTTAAGTATTGGCATGAAGGATTAAGTTCTTTATGAGATCACAGCTTTGTCATTATGAATAAACCTTCAAGTTGGTTTCTTCACTGAAATATTCTCATTGCGATTCATTATGCAAGTGTACCTAACACTACATCGGGATATTGTGATCATGCCTCTTGGAGGATAGTCAATATGTCGATAGAATGGATCTTGATTTGATTTTTGCTAAATTAGTAAGTTTTTATTTGGCCTGACAAGTATAGGATTCTGGTTTATTCTGAAATATGAAGGAGGCATAAGTCTACACTACATATTACTGCTTCAAAACTGTTCAAACATGATATTTGAGACCATTTTCAAAGAGGCTTCTTCCATAGTGGACTTTTTCTATAATTTTATTGATTACTATTGATTATTGTTTGGATCTTCTATCAGAAATGCATGAGTTACACCTTTTTGGCTATGCTCCTAAAGTTGGATGCTTTCTCCATTAATTCCCTTATGATGTTTTCTTTATTTGTTGAATTTTTCTTTTGTAGGCGTCGTGTAAACCTAATTATTTTTCTTTTAAAGGGTTGGGTGTTCCTCATATTCAGTGCATCTACCTTTATATCTTCCCAAAAAACCATTCATAGGAATTTTGTAATCAACAATATGTCTGTATTTCCTGTTGTCATCAGCAGATATGAAAAAATGTGGTTCTCCCCTGAGTTTGGCCTCATAAGATTCAGAGCAAGTGCTAGTTTATTGTACCTTTGTTTAGACATGAGATATGATACCATTTTCAAATATTCTTCTTCCATATTTAACTTTATCTATAAGTTTATTGATTATTGTTGGGATTTTTATCAGAAATGCACGAATTACACCCTTTTGACTATGGTCCTTAAGTTGGACACTCTCCCCACTAATGCTCTTATGACACTTTATTTCTATGTTGAATTTCTCTCTTTCATGTGCCATGTAAATATTTTTTTGGGTTGTGTGTTCCTCTCCTTCAGTGCCTTTACCTTTAGATATGTCAAAACAATCATTCACAAACATTCTTTACACACCAATATGCCTCTCTTTCTTGTTGTCATCAAGCCCATGAAACATCTGAAAAACTATGGTTTTCCCTCAATTATTGCCTCATAAGATTCAGAGCGGGTGTTGGTTGATTATGCCTTTATTGCTGGTTATAACAGTCAAGAAAGTACAAGTCATCCAAGAGATGAGCTCACAAATCTACCACATCTGGACTAAAAATAGTGATGTAGCTGATGGTCTTTCTTGTGGGTTTACAGTCTATGATGTTTTCAAACATGTGCATGAGTTATGCTTGATGAAAAGGGATTTTTACACATTTCCAACTTTTGGAAAGTTGGGATCACCGTGCTACTCTACAAATGTGATGAAAATCACATGTGCGGTCCCTTTTCATTGGTGGACAACACTTGGTTCCAACTTGGGGATGTGTTCTTCTTAGAAGTGCATGAGAACCTCAAAATCATTTCATGCACATATGAAACTAGCCTCCACGTTCAAAAATATCATCACTACGTCAAAGGTTGGCCCTTATAAAGCATAGCACAAGACATTAAAGCCTATGAATCTAAGAATTTAAGGTTGCTGCTGAAAAGAGCTTATTCTACTCTAAACTACTGCTCAGTAGAGCTTATTCTTTTCCTGTCCTACTACAGCATGTGCCAAAATAAGGCTGCCAGTTGAAATTAGTGAATTAATGCAGCCACTTCATGGATACAATGGTCCTTTCCTCTGTGCTTAGTCATCATGAAAAACTAGGAAACCTCGAAACCAAAATGTTTGCAGGATGGAATGTTGTCATTGCTAGGCTGCAATAGAACCTGGGTACTTGTAAATGAAAAATGTCATCAATTTTGATGCAACAGTGGACATGATCTGCCACAAGATATGTGTAGCTGTCCTGAAGAGGATTGTTATGAACTCTGTCAAACCACATACTGCCCCCTTTTCTTGAAACTCCCATTTTTCCATCACATGAGAACACATACTATTGTCCAAATGATTGTTGTTAAAGGTCTGTATTGGATAGATGAAAACTTGTCACAAGGGAAGCATGATCTGTAATTCTGTCTTTTAAGGAATATTCATTCCATAGTCTTCCATAACAATTATTAGGCCACCATAAGTGCTAGTAATCCAACCCATATGGTAGTTCTGCACCTAAGGCTCTAAGTGATAGGCCTATAAATAGTTGGGGAATGCAGTCCACTTTCTATGGTGTAATAGAATTTGTCTCTTCTTCCTTAATTTGAATTAGTAGGTACTTTGTAGCCAAGGGATTCATGACAATATATTCTTCCTCCTTCACAATTTCAATGGGTGGAGTCACACACCATTGGGCTCATTTAGTGAATTTTCAACCATTGGAGTTGCAATGACTTCTTCCTAGGATTTTCTTTCTTTTTTTAGAGCTTGTACCATGAGTAACCTGATAAGGCCATGGTGAGAGATGAAATATCTTGGTATGTTTACTTTTTGTGCATGGGCTTCCTTATTTTGTAGGGACTTGAGTAGGAAGTATGACATATTGACATTGTGACAGTGTCTGAGATGTTCAAGGAAACAAATGTGCATATTCCTCTAAGACAAATGAAGCACCTATACTGTTAGTAACCTAGTGAATTGACTATGGCTCAAAGTTTTTACTGAAAATTAAATATTATTTTTAGAATTCACTAGATACATAAAGGAACCTCTCAACTATTTATAAATTCACTAGATAGCATGTTTATAATGTGGAAATTATACCAATGAATAAATGGTAATAGGTTACCATGGTTTAATGTAGACTCTCTAACCCAAAACCTACATGATCTCCTTGAGGATCAGTTTGCATCTTCTCAATATTATTTGTAGCCTGAAAAGTAGAAACCAAATTTAATAGAAAATTTTGCGAAAAGAAATATAATAAACATAATAAATATGCTTAACGAAAAGTATCGATACATGTGTCACAACTGGAACCTAAGAAGGAATAATCTCTTCAGGCAGCCCTTGATGTGTAGTACTAACCTGAAAATTTCATAATGTTAAGACTCATACCATATAAAAATATGTGACATAAATTCATTTTCAATTTTACGTACAAAAATATAGATAGATAGTAATGAATGTGGCACATGTACATGATCATGTCCATGATCTACAGAATGAGGATCAGGGGCAAGGAAATTTTTTTCTAAGAATGTTGTAAACTACATAAGTTAAATAAATATATTGGCATAAGTTTTTGGAGACTAAATGTATATACACCAAAAAAACATGTTACATGCACTCTAGCTCATCTTATAAATGTGTATTTTAAAATAAATCAAAACATGCTTGTACATACCTCGCCCATGGTGTGCATTTGTTGTGTAATGGATCGCTCATAGTGGTCTCTACATAAGGATGCATACTCCAGAAGCTCATCTCGCTCCATCTCCCTCAACATGTCATCTGGAATACTCACAAATGAATGAACCCCTGCACTAGATGAAGGTTGGCTTGTCCCTAAGCCGAATTCCACCCCTCCTAAAGCAGCTGTAATATGTTCATGTATCTTCTCCCTCATCTGTGATGCAGCACTAGAGATAAGGGCTAACTCCTCTGGAAGTGTAACTACCCTAGGTGGTCAAGGTGCTAAACGAGGTGTTGGAGGCCTAAACCCAACATCTCGCATAGCATCAAGTCGTTCATATGTATGACCATTTCCAGCTCCATAGAATTTGGACCCAGTATCTGTATAATTAGGGTCCATGTGCTCTTGGAATTGAGCAAACAACTTCCTAAAAAAATATTGCAGCACCTCATCATTATTTTGGAACTTCCTATATGCATATAGGAACTTCTCATAAATATAAGGTGCAATATTGGGATCATTGAATCTTGCAATCTTGATACCTTTTTTGTCTTCATGCCACAAGTCAAATAGTGACAAGGCCATTTCTTTAGTGACCCTACTTTTAACTTCATTGTAGGAGTGGATACAAATCATTGACGCTTTCCTCCTACGCATCATGTCAAAAAAAACTTGGGTTGATGGTTCAAACCCACAATAAGTCTCTATCTAACTCTCCAAAATGTGCAAAATAATTTGGAGACAATTTTGACTAGGGGTAGAGAGATTGCAAATTTGCAATTCATTGTGCAATATCATAGAATGCTCCCTCATCCCATCAACTGTAAGTAAGGAGATGGTATCTTCCCAAGGCATCTACTCAGGAATATCACCGGGATGGGTGTAAATGGGATCATAGCTCGGATTTCGAGAAAACTCATGAACCCTATGAACTCTCCCCCTAGGAGGGCGACGACTACCACCTGTAACATGTTAAATTATTGCACATATTAAAAAATAAATAATTTATAAGGAAAATCTATATTTAAAAAACTTTTCTGGTCATTTGAAAATACCTCGTGGAAAAGCTATCTCATCCTCTTTGCTCATACTAGGATTGTTCCCTTCGGAGGAATGAATGTCTCTACTAGCCATTGTACAAAACGTTAAATTGTTTTATAACACAAGTACATGAGACACACAATAAGTTTCACATTAAACATACATCAAACAATAAATTTTCCTTTAGATTTTACCTGAACGAGAAGTATCCAAGTGTGGGATGGATGCCACAGGCTGAGACATTATTCTCCTTTTCCCCTCACCAAAAATAGGGCCAACCCCAAATCCTAAATTTTCACCTATGGAGAATAATGTTTTCACATTAAAAAAATGTCATTTGAAAAAAAAAAATCACCTGTTCAACATTGAATATAATGTAAACTTGAACATTTTAACTAGAAATTGATCCAATGTGTACCTACACCATGTATAATATACCCCTCAGAATGGGCTCTATGAAATTAGGGACGAATGGGAACAGGTCTATGGGGATCCTCTTATTCAATTTCGTGTTTGGGCACATGATTCATATGAGTGCGTCGACCTGTGCAAGACAAAAATTTCACATTAATCAATTTTTCACAACAAACAATAAATATAACCTACTTGAAAACATGACATAACTAAACAACCAATGTACCTGATAATCCTCCTCTCATGGAGGGGTCTCTAGAGGGCTCGCCTAATGCCATTGTTGCTATAGTATCAAATCAAATTTTTTCCCCTTATAAACAAATTATCAATCGACAGTCATGTCATCAACCAATGGATAACAGGTACTATAGGTCCAACATTTTGAAGCCAACAACAATATTAGTTATATGGTATAAAAAGTAGGGTAAGAATTTTTCAATGTCCGTAATTTTGTTAGCAATCTCATATAAAAAGTTAATGTTAATACTTTTTTATATCTATTATTTGTATCCTAAAATTTTAGTTATTAACCTCAAAATTTCCAAATTTGATTTACAATCCCAATTAAAACCTCTCCTATTTTCCTTTGCAATAAGTTAAATTTATTGTTTTATTACTTATGTTATTATCAAAACCTAACTTACTACTATTGAAAATAAACCTATCTTATCCTACCTATTGTATTTATCAATAGCCACTAGTTTACTATCCTATCATTACATATACCTTGACTACTTAACTAAACACCACTTCCATACAACCTATCATTACTCTATTCAACACTTTGGATATGTCATAGCACTTCCTCAATTGCACTCATGAAAATGACTTTATTGAAAGCCCATATGAACTCTACAAAGTCACATCTTACTCTCAAAGTTATAATCTATTTTCAAAGTTAAAAAATCCTTGTTTTGACTTATACTCTACCACCCTCATATTTTGACTTATGTTTCCATTGTTTTGTATACATAATTTCCATCCAAACCCATTGAATTCCTCTGTGTTTTTCTTGAAACTAGAGCTAGAGCTAGTTACCAGGTTGGTTGTTTCCTATGTGGAAAGGGAAAACATGGATAGAATTTACTAGTACAAAAAACATATCATTGTGAATGAAACAACGCACAGTTCAGGTATGCCACCACTCAGAATTTCTAGGAAGAAAACGTGGTTGTTTGTCCTATGTTCAACCGAGAAACGAAATGGGGACTTCGATGAAAAGTTGGTTGAATGCCATTATAGATCATTATTATATTACTAAAAGGGAAATACAGAGGCATGGAAACACATTATACCCAACACAATATGATGCATTTCACAGTTCAAATACTCCAGGGACCAGTTCAAACACTAGCAATTGTGATTCCATAATTACGCTTTAACTATTTACTCTCGAACTCAATGTAATTGAAGCTAGATCATTCAATTCTGAAATAAAAATTATGCACTCTTGGAATATTAACAAGTGAAGAATTACTATAATGCCATGCATTTCATTAAACACTGAAATTACTTATTCCTAATCTTGTACCTACACTTTCAATACTAATTTTAAAATTTTCAATCATGTAAATAAGCTCAAAATTCAATGTCAAATTTAAGATGGTCAGAAGAGAATGAAATAAGATAAAAAACATCCAAAATACTAAAATTCTTTATATCATCAAGTAGCAAATTTAGAGAAGATATAAGTGAATGTGAAACACAATCATAGATTCAAAAAAATCCCTAAACCCCCAATAATCATAAAATTGATAACTAAATATCAATTCAATAGACAGACTCCATAGATAATGCACTCCATGTTAAGAAGGCAAGTGATAGACAAGGAAAAGCCATCGAATAGGCCAACTGAAAGATACAAAGAACTTGTTCTGGAAAGGATGCTAGTAGAGGTCCTCCAGCTAAGAAAACCTGTTATGAGTGAGATTTTTTAGACACTTTTGTGCCATAAAAAACACCTAGGACTGGCTCTTGGCATCATCCACACCACTTGAGGGGAGGGGGGATGCTTTACCAAGGTCACAACATTAATACAAGTGTGATTACCATCCAACTTGTTGTTGAACCACACTCCCATGGGCTAAAATGAATTTATTTAAGAAAGGTATTTCCCTTTAATCTATATTATGAATGGATTCTAGGTTCATTTTTCTTCAGATTTATCTCAGTTGATGGTTTTCCCTAACCAAAGAGGTAGGTATTTTTTCTAGGTCAAAATTTGTGCTCAAAAGCTACATTACAAATAACATGATGTCAAAAAGTGGCTACTAGGTGAAACACATCATAAACGAAAACCCCATCAAAAGCATCATATTTGGAAAGTGTTTCCTTCTTTTGTATAGGTAATGTATTATGGGAGAAATTCATCCCATTTTGGGAAAAACCTCCATGTTTCTCAAAGAAATGCCATCATTACTACCCCTGTTTCTCAAAAAATATTTAAAAAAAAATCAAGCTATCCTAAAATATTATTTAAATCCACAATAAAAGAAAAACACAAATAAAGAATGAAAGCCTAAGGATAAATCCATTATTTTTTAAACTTGTTATAATCAATACAACATTTTTATGTTTGTAGATGTGAAGTTTTGATAACTACTTCAAAAAGTTTCAGATTCAGTTGTAGAGCTCGAGTTCTATGAGTGGAGATCCACTGCCATGAGATGAAATTTTTACATGGCATCAGAGTTCTGTTGAAATTTTCCATCAAAATGAATGGATAATTTAGGTTCCTATAAGAAGGCACTGAGAATAGAAGATCTCAGAAGTTATGGTGCCCAAAAATCTCTAGTGGTGTAAGTCTCAGTTTTGACCATTTGGATGTATTGGATGAAATTTTGTATAAATTGCAAACAAAAGTTTAAAATGGCAGGATAATTAGAGGAATGGATAACCTCATTTACTTATACCACATCGAAATCTTGCAACATTTTAAGGGAGAAAAAATGTTAAATGTGCCATACTATCTGATTCAACAAAATCACAAAGTCGATTCAGAAGCACCCCAAAAATGAGCAGAGAATGTTATATCACCATGGCCTCACTAAGTTAATCCAAGAATGGGAACTAGAGAATTATGAGAAGACTTGGGATCAGTTTCTCAAGGATAATCAGTTTGTTGAAAATATTTGTGAGTAAAAAAAAATAATGGAGAAGGAAGCCCCAAGGGAGGAAGAGGAAATAGTTGAGATACCTCCACCTCAATCTCAACCAACACAAGCCCCAAGAAAAGAACCCATCACATATAGTAGAAGGGTCACAAGGGCCATGTAAAGACAAAACCAAGATTAACAGAAAAAGGATCAAGCATTTTCCAATGTGGAAAAAAGAAAAAGAACTAAATTATCTTCAAAAAATACCTTGGAGATACATGAAGACCATCAGATATTGTATGACTATATACAGGACAACATAATCAATATTCCTTGGTTTCTAAGTTGGTAGTCCAAGTGGAAGCTCATTCGAGAAGTAAGAGATCTCGCAAACAACGTGTTAAGAATTATTCTGTCTTAAATGAGCTCAGCTTTTGAACATTATTTAGTCCATCTTGGGGTTGCACAAGAGTAGTGAATTCCTCAACTAGATAAACCCTAGTGGTATTCTACAAGAAATCTATTCACTAGAGCTAGGATGTTAATGGTGTCTTAGAAACGTTTCTCTTCGAGACACTTTAGTTTCAACAATTTCCCACTTAGAGCCTTCTACCTTTGGCACCTATAAGTTATATCCACCTCCAATACAAATTTTTGGTTAACATCAATCACGTGTGCAATCAAGATGAAATGGTTTCAATTGACATAATGAAAATGCCATGACAAGGCTTGGCAGTAGTGGGATTGGACTTGCAGGTACAAACTGAAAAGAGGCAAAAAATAGGGATCCTGAAACAATTCTTCTATTTAATGATAGATGTTCAAAACCCTTAACAAATGTGAATCTTTATGAGTCATTATTATTTGGTAGAAAATAATCAAAGCCACCTTAGAATGATAGAGTTTAGAGCCCAAATTTGCAGATGCTTGTAATTTTTTCCTGAAGATGGAAGGTGAAAGTTGTGAGTGGTGTACAAGAGACCGCACAGGTAAAGCAATGGAGGGAGTGAAGGAGTTGCAAAGGAAGAGGAGTAGCAGCAATGGAAGAATGGCAACAATGCTCAAACGAAACAAATTTTGCCAAAGAGGAGAAGCACGAGGAGAAAAGGATTTGTGTAGTGAACTCAAGGCAAGAAACACAGAACTACAAAACCGTGAGGTGGTGCTGATTGGGATAGTAAAGAAACTACGGCAAGCAATGGGGAATTATGATGAAGAATTGGAATGAATTAAAGAGACAATTTTGGAAATGAAGAGGGATATGTATCAGATAGCAAGCCGAATCCAAGAACTGGAAGATTTTAATGCTGTAAAGGATAAATTTATAGACACCCACTTGAAAATGGGTTGCACCTTCTTCCCTCCCCCTGACGAGGGAAATGATAATGGCAAATCATATAGTTCAGATTAGGATTGCTCATGGGAGGAGATGGAAGAGGGAGCACCCAGCACAATCCAAAGATAATGAAAGAATCTTCCCAACTTTTGGTTATATTTCTTGCGGTTAATAAATTTGGTTTTCTTTTGTAGTACTTAAATCCTAATCTATGTTTTGAAAATGTGGGTTGTTACTGACTACAGACATGGTGCTTTAGTTTTGGAAACATAGGTTGTTTTTTAGTGCAGACACGATGTTTTAGATTATGTAGGATTTTGTGTTCGGAATTATGTGTTGTTTTGGAAATTTCAACGGGAAGAGAAGATCTCAAGCTTGGCCCTATTTTGGGGTTTTATGTATGTAATTTTGAATGGAAAGGAAAACTTGTCAAGTTTAGCTGTAAAAAATTAAAAATTATATCAAAGAGTCAAAATCATAAACCTTCCTTCGATATCTTCAAGGCAAAAGGTGGACTCTTTCCGAAAAGAGACTTACCTGGCTAGAAGAATCTACGTGCTCACGATGGCTCGAATGCTCCAGCGAAAATGACAGCTCGAGTGCAGAATGAAAACGACAGTGCTCCAGTGTAGAATGTCGGGGGAGACAGGAGTTTTGGGGTTTTTTTATAAGAATAAAACTCTCAAACGAGAGTTAAAAAACTCTATGCCAAGATTTTTACAACTCTCTTCCGAGATTTTACTCAAGATTTTATGTCAATACAACTCTCGGACAAGAAAATACTTAACTCTCGTCCGAGAGTATTTTAACTCCAGTCAAGCCCAATCAAAATCTCGGGTGAAACATTAAAAATCTCTAGGACAAGAGTTTTAAAAACTATCAATCGAGAAATTGAGTTGACTATTTTCTAAGATGAGAAATTAAAAAAATTCACCCAAATTATAGCCATCCGCCAAAAAGTGTTTCCGAACTTCGATATTTCACCCTTAGTCATGCCTTTTGTATCACTTTCTGGAAACAAAAGTGTCTTTCCTTTCTCAAGCTAAGAGGGCTCTTCCCAGTTGACGCCCCCTCTATCCTTTTGCGAAATTGTGAATTTTTCTTTATAAATCTCCCCTCAGCATCATTTCCTTCCTAATTTAATGATATTGTGAACTTTGTCTCTATTTCCCATCCCTCTCAGATGCCTATTCTTGAAGCTCCTTTGATTGAGGTCTCTTTAGTGGTTGAGGTTGATCTACAAGTCCAATGGTCTATGGTCAAGGCTCATAGACCTTAATTATTAGAATTATAAGAAATGGAAGCCCTTAATCTCTGGTGATTTGAATATCTACCATCTGTCAAGAGGTTTTTTTATCATTGTGTTTGACAAGGTTGAATATTAAGCACTATTTTCATATGTGGTTCTAGGGCAATGTAGGGCTCTCTTTTTAGCCTTGGTTTTCCTCCTTCAACACTCTTATAGCATCAATATCAACTTTTCTGGTTTGGGTAAGGCTTCCCAACCTTCCTTTGCATATGTGGAATCTTGTTTCTTTGATGAAAATTGCTAATGCCTTAGGTAGATTTTATTGTCGAAGATAAGATAAAAAAATATTACCTAAAGCCCACATATGCTCACATTTGTGTGGAAATGGATTTCAGCAAAGGTTTTCCTGCTGAAATTAAGTTAAAGGAACTTGGTTACTTATGGATGCAAAAAATTAATTACAAAAACATTTCCTTTCATTGTAGAGCTTGCTATGAGATAAGACATTCCCTCAAAAACTACCCCAAAGTTGGGAGGAACAAAGCAAAGAAACCTAGTCGAAAACAAAGGTTGTGGGAGGGCACCAAATCTGATCATTACACAATCTCTAAGGAGGATCCTCCTCTATTTATTCTCAATGAGGTTAAGTTGGAAAAAGACAAAATTTTCAGAGCTCAAGATTGATCCTTTCAAAGATCAAGGAGTTTATGTAGCAAAAAAAGTAAATATAAGTAGTAGTGTGGAGGTTTTAGACACCATAGTAAAAACTAGTAATTCAATTGTTTTTGCAAATAAACCTCTTGAGAAATATACTTTTGGGAATGATCATCCCATTTTGGGCAAAGGGAAGAACATTTTCTTCAAAACTCGAAACCTATAGATGTGTTTCTCCAGAGACAAAAACTAAAAAAGCTTCCCCTTGGGTTGATTAGGTAGAAGTGAAAGGCCCTTCTACGGGTCAAAAGAATGAAATTTCCAGTAGATGCCATTCAAAGAATGATGGCATGTTAGATACTATATAAAACTTGGGTTGGACCCAATTGTGAAATAAGATGAAAATAAGTTCTCCAAGGATAACGAGAAGTCATTCAAAGTTAAAATGATTCTTAGTAGATAATGGGTTGTAGATAGAGTATGGATTTTAGGATTCTTTTGGAAATTTTTTAGTTGGAATGGGAGCAATTTTCTTGTATCGAGGAGTTCCCTTCTAATTATTTGTGTTGATCCTCTATGTTCTAACCCAAACCTTCAAATTATTTTGGTATTTCTCATTTTCACAAGAATTGTTGTGACGGCTTTGCGCCAAATCCCATATTTATTAATATATCCTTCTTTACGTGTTTTTTTTTGTAAGTTGGGTAGGACTACATATTCATCATCATGTCCAAATACATCACCACGGTCAGGGAAGGCAATTGAACCGGTGACTTCACATCAAGGAGTGCCTTAAGATCACACTCGATCACCATTTATCCAAGACCCTGTGAACCTTTACCTGTTTCTTTTAAAAAAAGTGTAAACACTATAAAATTTCACTAGAAGAAACCAAATTTTTACCAGATGTTCCAGATATAAAATCCAGTTTTTTATTCCCAAACTACAATTTTGCATCACAAGGTCTTCATTCTAAGTTATTATTCTCAAAGAAGAACACACCGTAGTTGTAGAATCACATGATCTTCATTCTAAGTTATAATTCAAGCATAAGAACTCACCGTATTTGTATGATGGTTTATGGTACATGGAAATAATTCATTATTCGTAGGGAGCCCATGATGATCCCTAGAAATAACTTTGTTTGTTGTGTTATTTCTAGTAGGATTATGTTGTAGGATGCTCCATGAAAAAGAGATGTGCTAGAAGGGGGGATATTGTGTATATTCCCGAGTCTGATTTATGGAACCCTATTCCTAAAATGCCCACAAAGAGATCTGGTTGCTTGGGTGTTATTGTGGATGGAATTTTCTATGTAATTGGAGGGTATAACATTGGTGAAAAAAGCAGTTTTTTTTCATTAGGAGGAGGACAATATTTATGTATGATCTTTATGGATTCATATAATCCCAATACAAATACATGGTATTATACCAAGGAGGGTATGACATTGTTGGCTCGCGTGACAGTTTGTAATCTGATGGGATCCCTTATTTATGTGTTTTGCAGCAATCCATATCAATTGACATATTTATTTAAATATGATATTCTGAACGACTCATGGATGAGGGTTAGACTTCCATTTATTCATACCTTTAACTTCAAATTATTTTGTGTTAAAATGGTTGCTAGAATTTACATTGTGCAGGTCCAAGGGTGTATGGTTGATCTGCACGAGAGAAGTAGAATTACCATCTAAGTGTGGTTTTAAGACACTGAGTTGCAAAATTGGTCTCGAGTACCTGATTTTCCTTTACTAGGAAATGTTGTTATGTTTTTTGTTGTGGAATGTTAGTTTATTTAGTGGATCAATCAGGTTGTATGAACATTTTCACTCAATATTTTATTTTTTTGGAAAATATCCAAGTTAAATTTTGGAACCTTTTGAATGAGACAATGTTCAAATTTCTATACATAGCATAGAAGAGGCTTGGTAGTTGGTTTTTTAATTGTGAAGTTATCCTTTTATTTTCATATGTTATTTAGCAGAAAACAACTACACCTTGTTTCCAATATCACTACTTTTGAATTTCTAAGATGATGGTTTATCACTTGTTGTTCTTAGTATTACATTGTTTAGCTTAGGTGAGATGAGATTTTTATTTTTATAAATCTAGTTAGCCCAATCCATCTAAGTGTAGGGGTCCTTCAACCATAGATTTTCAAAGGAGTTTTATGTAAGGATTCAGTTCCAAAAAAGAAATCCTTAATATAAGAATCCATCTACAAAATCATGGGAAGCAGATGCAAATGGTCCTTGATAGATTTAGAACAACATTAGCCTTTGAAAGGAGGTTTATGTAAACACTCATTTATAATAAATAAATCCTTAATATAAGAATCCCTACATAGGAAGAGGTGCAAATTTTCCATAGTATAATTAGAAACTTTAGTAGAAGTTATTTGTTAATATTGAGGGAAGAGGAGTGCATATGCAAGTGTGTGTGTATGTGTGTGTGTGTGTGTGACTAGAGGAATGGGAAATTGGGTTGGTTTCGCACTTAGTGACATGGGGAAAATTCTTACCACTACTACTATAACCCCTAAGATCTTATTTATGAGTTATTTGTGACTAGAGGAATGGGCAACTGGGCCGATTTCGTACACGGGGTCAATTTCAACCACTGCCACTATAACCCATAGAGCCTTTAGTACATAACACTTCCTTTTCATGGTCATTTCCAACCCCATAAACTATTATTGATTTATATATTAAAGTAAGTATAATTTAAATAAATTTAATAATTAAAAATATGTTTTCTTATAAAATTATATTTCCAAATTATATATACCTTTTCTAATTTAAATAACCAAAACTTAAATAATTTGATTTCATATATAAAATTATTTTAAATATTATTTTAATATTTTTGAGCCGGAAAAAGAGAATACACACACACACACACACACACACACACACACACACACACATATATATATATCTTATGGATGTTTAATTAATTGTCCATATGACTTAATATAATTTCATGTAAAGTAACTAGAAGTAAAGAAAATATATGAGTAAAATGAAAAACCCTTTACTTTTCAAAGATATTTTAACACATGATATCAACTTCATATATACTTTTCAAAAAATGTTAAAAGAAAATATTTTAATGTTGTACAAAATAAAATGTCCATCATGGGTTATGAATAAAAGAGGCTCATAGGTGATGTGTAAGTATGTATGTGCTCAACTTGGAGTTGACATGTGTCCCTCTTAAAAATATATTCTCTAAATAGAAAGGATATAATAAAAAGAAAAAAATATATATGTTATGAATGTTTAATTAGATTTCCATATGACCTAATATAATTTCATGTAAAGTAATTAGAAGTAAAAAAAAATATGTGATTAAGATGTAAAACCTTACACTTTTCAAAAATATTTTAACACAAATCAACTTCATATATATATATATATATATATATATATATATATATATATATTTCAAAAAATGTTAAAAGAAAATATTTTAATGTTGTATAGAATATGTTGAACACCTAATCTTCTAAGGGTTAGTGTGGAAGTTGAACAATCACCCAATTCCAAGAGACCTTGGAAGATGAATCCAAGAGTGAATGAATCCAAAGCTCACAAAAATGTATTATAAATATACATATATGTTAATATAAAATTAATCCAATGCTTATTCTTTATATCTTCTTCTCTTCTCCATGTGTGTCCAACAAAGCTTGGCGAAGTCTGGCCCTACTCAATCCTAAGCCACAAGAAATTTTGTGGCCTTGTAGACGAGCACTAATCATTCACTCTGTGAGAACTTTTCTGGTCTTTTTATTGACTGCGCATTGTTTCTCCTGGTTGCATCATTATTTTTTCTTCCTACCACCTGCTTATTTCATTGTTTCCCAGAGAAACACTCCACTCATCGTTATATCCAACTGGAATGAGGGAGAGAAGGGTTATCGTTTTTCTTGTTCTGTGACTGCAGTGTGCATTAATACAAGTCTCCTCCATAAGAAGACTGACAACATTCTTCTTACACATATAACTTCGCTCAAGTTTACTCCCATAACACCAGTCCTCTATGTCGGTGTTCCTAATCACTGTGTGGAGAGAGAGGATAAAAAAAAGGTTCTTATAGCCAAGGGCCAACATTGCAGAGAACACTGGGTCGAGTTGTGCGTCAAAGAGGTTGGTGTAGAGGAGCCCCGTGTTACGAGAGAGAAAATGAAGGTGTCTAGAGATGCCTTGGGCTTGAGCAGAGTTCCAGAGTTGGAGAGGACATGTTTGACAATGTTTCCATTGTAGGTTGTAGCGTTGTCAAGGCTAGCACCAGTTTCATCCTCATAGCCCTTCGAACACCGATCACACTGCTCCTTGGCTCCTTGTCCCATCCACTTCCCTCCCCTCCATCTTATAGTGCGGCCCACATTTGGCAGGGTGAGAGAGGCACATACCGACTCCAGTTATCACTTTCCATACAACACCCCTGCTCCACGTTGTCCATACAGCGTTCCTCCAGATTTCACTCCTCCTCTGGACCATACCCCTCCTCCCACAGTCAACCATTCATTTCATCTGTTTCCATATGACAATGAATGTAGAATGATCCATGGCAAGAAACAAGCTCGTTCTCCACTATGAAATCCTCTGGAATGTATCCTTCGATATCCCATCTCTTTTTGTAAGACTTATGAATTTGATTGACAATGATGTAGTCAAAGTAGGGTCGTTGTTGTGGAGACGGAATATCAAGTAACACTTTTTATAAGGATTGCAGACCTTGCCATCAAGGGAATCACTTTGGATGACCAGAGTTATTTTTTGAAATACCTGGAAAATACTACCATTACATACGGAAAGGGTGAATTGGAAAATAAGATAGACGCTAAAGATAGTTTTGTGGATGAAAGCGATGATGACATGTCATAACTTGAATAACATCTTGATTTCCTGAGGAAACCACCAGTGATGACGAGATAATTGACTCTGAAGTGGATGGTATCTATTTTGAATTTTCCTAGCTATATTCAGAAGCCTAGCTATATCCTCAACCTGGGCACTCAGAAAGTGGTTGTGGTAGCGCATAGATGAGGCCCAAAAAGTGAGAATGTGTAGAGATAATGAGAGACCGCAGTGTCTTTGCGTGTTGAGATTTGAGTTTCGATGCATTGGTTCCTTTATCGTACATTGAAAAATGTGATGTTTAGGCCAATATATATACATGCAGGTTATTCTATTTAATATACGGTGAATTGTTGTGCGTTTAATCAGTGGTGTATTGTCATTGGTTCCTGCTCTTTATATATAGGGGAGAGGCTTCTATTGTTGTGCAAGGACCAATAGTAGTTATACTACTGGTCCCACACATCCACCAAACATAAATTAAAAACTCACTAAAATATGCACATAAATATTTGATAATATGCACATAAATATTTGGAAATAAGTTATATAAGTTACATAAATATGTCCAAAATGGGCCCAGTTTTTGACTAGACCAACATCTGCCATACACCAAAACATACATCACAAGTTGACAAGACCCACTGTCTCAAGTACCTCCAGTTCTGAATTACCATTCAAGGCAAAATGCACTACAAAATATTACAAAGCTACCCATCCAAAAGTACTGTTATCCCATCAAACAGTCCCCCACTGATTTTGCATTGGGAGACTACATCTCATTGCTGAATAACAGCTGGACAAAAACTGGGTAACCCCTGCACAAAGATTGAGTACCACCTGCACAAAAATAGGGGAAATGTCTGTCAGCAATATCTACATGTTTGTTTAACCATTCGGCCTATTGAAGACATTAAATGACACCATTCAATTCAGGAAATAGTTCACCCAACCTTTCATTTCAAGAATTAAACACAACAGTCCTGGAATTACAGGAATTAAATTCTGAAAAGCATTTCAATTTAGAAATTAAATTCAGGAAAGCACAAGGATCAACCATGATAGCTTTTCAACCATTGGATCATGTACAAATCAATCCACACCACACAATTAAATTTGGGAGATGGCAATCCATGCCAATCTTCCCTACCAATGAAATTCTAAATCATAAAACTATAAAACCTCAACTGTTACTGCATTTGAGGCATTCGTTTTGCTCTTAAACTACTGCTGACATACATTCAGAGTTTTCAGACAGTGTTCCATTCAATTTTCAGAAAGTGAGTTTTCAGACAGTGAGTTTCCATTTTGCAGACATACAATCATTTTCAGACAGTGTTCCAGACATACAAACAGAGGACAGAGTGTGCTCAGTGTTACATTCCAGACAGAGTGTGTGCACAGTGTTACATTCCAGACAGATTGTGTGCACAGTGTTACATTCACTCTCTTCATCAGTTGCTATTCACTCTCTTCATCAGTTGCTGGAAACAACATACAGGTATTTCGTTGTTCTTCAATAATGTTATTCAAGATATTAAGCAGATATAATGTTGGATAAATATAGTAGTTATCAGATCGGATAGAGAGAGTATAGTGTCACACATATCACATAAGTACAAGCTTGGTACTCATTAAGCTACATACTCATCTAAATAATGGTAAGAAAACCATGCTTTGGAATAGAATCATTACATTAAACCAATCACGTGTTATATGTGTAATCTATATAAGGTATGTGATAGTAAGCTTATGGTGATAAAGCCTATTCTATAAACATAGGTAATCACTTACATAAGGATAAACAAGAGTTGTAATACTTATAGTAATAACATGAGCTTTACACTTATACTGTAATCTCTCTAAGCTCTTATCTCATTACATAGGTGTGACGTATTCTCCCTAATAATCATATTGTATATATATACAACCATATATATTACTCTGCTTCATAGTAGACAAGTCCATGTAGCTAACAACCATGTAGGTATCACATATCTTTCTGATGTTGATATTTACAAGTAATACATAATTGACAAGTAATACTTCAATGCGAATTAATTCACAACAAACAACTGAAAGATTTCATGTTATTAGCAGAAATTTTGGAATTCATACATAATTATAGTTTACTCTATACAGTTGTGCTGTAATACTTATCAAATTTCTTAACGATGTTGGAAATTGCAGGTTGTAGCCATGCCAAGAGTTTCTGTTGCAGATCGGATAAGGAACAGGAGGCGAGGGAGAAGGGGGGCCCAACTATGGAGCAGTTCATTAGATGATGATGTCAATGCTCCCATTGCTCCTAGTAATGTAGTTGAAAAGGACCCTGTGGTTGCAGATCATCCCAGCCCACCATCAGCCACAGAACCACCTTCGACCACAATACAAGGTGCAATTTCAACAAAGAAAATCAGTGCAATCAGAGGCTGGACAAAGGAAGACATGCTTGTTGCAATTGATGACATCGAGTTTAAGGGATATTCAATCCGTGCATCAGCAAAAAAACATGGTATTGCTGCCTCAAACATACATTATTGGATAAATGGGTTGACTAATACAAAGCGCAGAGGCCCTGTTACAGTCATGACTGAAGAGGAGGAAGATGAGGTGGTGGAGTGGTGTAAGGAGATGGCCCTATTGGGACATGGGTTAGAGCTTATCCAACTTAAATCCACTGTAGCTCAAATATGTCAGGGGAGGCCAAACCCCTTTAAAGATGGTTTTCCTGGTAAGTCATGGTGGAGTGGGTTTAAAAAGAGGCATCCAGACCTTGTGTTACGTACAGCAGAGGGCCTTGACAGAGACCGGGCTTTAAATCTACGCCCTGCAATTGTTTCCAAGTTCTATAACACTCTCTCTGCTGCATATGACCAGCACTCATATGCCCCAGACCACATATGGAACTGCGATGAGACAGGCTTACAGGCAGGAAGAAATTGCGGTATGCGGGTAATTGCAAAGAGAGGGAGTAGAAATGTGCCTAAGATATTGCCTAAGAGCAGGGAGTGGATCACAATTCTTGCCTGTGTCAATGCAATTGGCTCATCTATACTAGGATTTTATCTATTTAAAGGTAAAACTCAACTAAAAAATTACATACGGAATTGTGAACCGGGGGCATGCATGGATGACAAAGGAACTGTTCCTAAATTGGCTTTGCCACTTTGCTGCTTCTGTACCGGGTGGTGTCTCGCCTGAAAACAGGCACTTGATGATTTTAGATGGCCATGGAAGCCACATGGCTGTGCAGACAATCGAGGAGGCCAATAAGTTGGGCATTGACCTATTAACATTGCCGGCTCATACTACTCACAGATTGCAGCCCCTTGATGTGAGCGTGTTTGGGCCTTTCAAGAACTATTTCAGGGTCGAGCGAGCTTCATGGATGGCAAAGAACCCAGGGGTGGAAGTAAAGAGTTTTGAGCTAGCTGAGCTTGCTAGCAAAGCATTTAAAAGGGCTCTCACACCTTCTAATATCAAGGCTGGATTTAGGAGGACTGGTATATGGCCACTCAATCATGATGCTCTTATGCATGATACCACATGTAGCCAAGCATTTGAAGTGGAAGGTCAAGAAGCAGAGAATTTAGAAGAGCATGTTGGTGCCCAAGAAGATGTAGCTGCTGCCGAAGGTATAATGTCCCTTTCTGAAGGGTTGTTCTGTGGTGGTGATGATGATGAGCATGTCAGTGAGACACAGTTCAGTGATGAACCAACTAACAATATCAATGAGGCTGTGACACCCACTGATGCAGCTGACAATGAGCAATTGACCATGCCAACCCAAGTAAGTGCACCATCATGGTTGGCAGAGGCCGTGATGAATATCACTGGAAATAATGTAACATCCACCAATGAGGATGAAAGCATGGACATGCCTTCACAACCATCGGGGTTGAACACCGAACTTGTTCATTATTTTGTGGACAATGGATCACTAGAAGAGGAGCCTATTCAGCATGAAGTACCTGAAGAAGACAACAATGGGGGCCATTCAGTTGTCCCAGAAGATGAAATCCAGCAAGCAGGTCTGGAAAAGCAGAGATTACTTGGTGCATTCCTAAAGCTACCAATAGAGAGAGTGAAGGCCTCATCAAGGAACTCAGCCTCAGATTATCTTCGTTTAGGGAGGAGTTCACAATTGCTCACATCTGAAGACTATATGAATTTAATGTTCGAGTCTGAACTTAAAAAGAATGAAATTCAGGAAACTAAAAAGAGAAAGAAGGAGTTAGCCAATGAAAAGAGGGTTGCAAGGATTGCAACAGCAGAAGCTCGAGCAAAGGAAAGGTTGGAAAGACAAAAAGCAAGGGAAGAGAAGGAACATCAAAAGCAATTGGCAAGGCAACAGAGAGAGGCAAGAAAGGTTCAACAAGAGTTGGAAAAAGGACAAGGGGTGACAAGCAGAGAAGAACATGGTTCAAGATAGTTTGAGGCAAATAGGTTGATGTCTAACACGTTGGACCACATTGCAGAGCAGACACCATCATTCCAAGACCTGATTAACATCCAAGTCCCTAGCTATCAGGCAGGGGTTAGGCCCACCTCTTAGACCCCTACCCGTGCAGGTTTGAATCCTAATTGTGTTTATATGACACCTGCAGTCAGTGCTGGGGTTAGTAACACAAGTGGACACTTGGGCTACTCAGTCCCACCATGGCTACATGGAGCAAATTGGAGTCAACCATATGCCAACATTCAGGCACATCCTAATCATCCAATGTTGGGCAGTCCACCAAACTTGGGCAACGCAGGAAATGGAAGCCATCAAGCATAGAGGTGCCATGACTTAATTTTTGTAACTACAAGACACTGTGATTTTGGTAAGGATCAAATAGGTTTGCTA
This sequence comes from Pinus albicaulis, assembly GCA_034641835.2. Classification (NCBI taxonomy): domain Eukaryota; kingdom Viridiplantae; phylum Streptophyta; class Pinopsida; order Pinales; family Pinaceae; genus Pinus; species Pinus albicaulis. The sequence continues at coordinate 1,250,152,128 of CM076584.1, forward strand.
ATGATAGCATCCATGGATGTTTGGGAAGCTACAAACATTTTCAAGTTAGTATGTATGAAACGGTGTCTAAATCCCCCAAGTTTATTAATCTGTTGAAGTTATAGCCTTATAGCCTATATCAGATTTTGTATGAAGTTATATATCAAACAGTTTATAATTCCTACATATCAAACAGTTTCTAAATCATACAAGTTTGTTAATCTGTTGTTAATCTGTTGTATGAAACAGTCTCCTATATGTTTTGTAACTATTGATAAAACATAGCATTATCTGTAATAAGCATGAAGCTCAGTCAAAGTATAAGCTATATCTATACGATACTTTGAAGCTGATTACCTCATAGTAAACATTATGACTCCTTGTAACATGTATGCCTTATAAGTTATAAGCATTGTATAACTAGATCAGGTCCCATTGTTACTGCTTACATTGCAGTATAAGCTGAGCTGTACAACCCTTGTAACATTTGTAATCAGTGTATATGGATCTTACACAATGACGTAATGTAAACATCAGTGTAATCACTTGTATAAAGTAGAGCACATATAAGGTATGGTAATGATAGTGTATAGCTCTTTCCAGAATCTTCATAATAATCGACACTATTACACCCTTGTAAGGATAACTAGATACTATGTCAATGTTCTCTCTTTAGAAGATAACAATCCCATAAGAAAAATTCAATTTCCAAGACCTAAAAACTTGGCTAGATAACCATACATTTGCTTCAAAACATCTATGAGCTTAGGCTCATTTTTCAAATCTCCTGGTTTCCAAGAATGTTTGCAAATTCTATCAAATGTGTGATAGCAAGGATAAAAACATGACACAAATAAAACCAAAATATAATCAACATAGCATTGTCTAGTTCATATTTAGGGCCTTTAGTCCATTCCATGTATCATGTACATATTAAAAAGTTTATGATCTTATTGTATACTTGTGCAGCACTTAGACGGAAAATGTTCAGCATTTGCCTTCTCATGTTGTTTTCCATTCCTAAAAATCAGCATCCATAACACTTTTTCACAAATAACAAAATTGAGCATTCATTTCCATATGATCCAAAAAATCCTGAACTTTTTAATAGTTATCGTGTGATTCCTTTTCACCTAATCTTCCATGCTTATTTTCAGGAATAGTGCATTTTTTTTTTAAATATCAAAATTCCTCGCTCATGGACAAACAAACAAGTCTGGGAAGTTCTGAGAGGCTTACTTCCTATATGCAAAAAGAAGCACAACATAAAATAGTCAGTGCTTACATTGCAACCATTTTAAACCGTTCTCAAATCTCTTTGTATACTCTGTCTAAGTATAGCAATACTAAGGGGTGGCAGGTGCAGGGCAGTTTCATCATCAATCCCGAAGAAATCATAAAACAAGCTATGCATGGGGAATAGGAATGGAGCAGAGATGTTGGCTCTTTATCAAGGACTGACAACAGCAAAGGCTAAAGGTTTACAAAAGACCTCCAGTATAAACAGGAGGGGGGCACTATCTCTTGTACCCCTCCCATGACTTTACTTGTTTGCTTTTTAACATGTTTTCAATCAATCTTTTCAAGTGTTATGTTGCATGCACAAGGGCAGGGAAGGAGTTAAAGCATCATCATACCTTGGATCTGCATTCATTCACAAAGGCAATGGCAAGTTTAATTACAGTTTGGCTCTTTGGATTCCATGTTTTTTAAGACTACCCCTGGCAGATGAGGTTGCAGTCTGTGTGTAGAAAGAAGCCAGTCTTCCTTCACCCTCATCTGGGTAAGTGGGTCTGTAGCTTCTGCTTTCTTTATGATGTTTCAGCTGCCTAAAGTGGGAAGTCTAGGGAGAAGTCTCTCTGCTGGGATTAGAGTGGGACAGCCAGTGTTCAGATCTTCATTTGACATGAAGACTTCTGTTGGGACTAGCATAGAATTTGGGATGAAAGGGCATCAATGTCAACCTTGTTAATATGTGTGGTGTAAGCTAGCATAGGATAGAAGGGAAGGGGTACGTGTCAGAGCTGCAAGTGAAGCTAATCAACACTTCCACTAATTAGTCGCACCAGCAAAAGATATAGTACATGGATTCTGGACAAGTGAGCATTGAGCCCAAAAGGCATCAGTTCTTGCTGCTCAATTGTCTGAAGTTCAAGAGAGAGAGAGATGGAGTTTATTCATGAAAAGTCTTCATCAAAAGTAAGAAGATATGGAGGCTAAAATGGACACTTTGTATACTTTAGTGGCCAAAATTGCACAATCCCTTTCCGTCCTATGGAGCCATCACAATCCTTACCCAATTTCCAAAATTTTCTGTTGGCTCTTTTCATCCTTTCTCATCTCAGCTGAAAGAGGAAAATACTGTGGCTCATTACCTCAGTCTTCCCACTCAGAACTTCATATTAGGCATGGTCAATTCAGCATTTTCATTCACAAAGTTCAGGCAACCATTTTTGTTGGGAGCAAAATACCAGGTTTGTGTCAAGGAAGAAACTCAAAGCGAGCTTGTTCTTATGTAATTCTCAGTGTTATAATGTTTTGTGAGGCAACTTTGTTATTAGAACAACATATTAAGCAACATACCAGACGCATTAACAGTCGTAGGCACAGAACAACAAGTATAGTTTCATTTTAAGCAGTCTTTTTGGAGTTTTGGAATATTTTGTTCTGATGGCATTGGCCGAAACTTTGTTGTTATGTACACTACCATCCAGTTTGGCCACAGTTTCTTTTAATATAAAAGCCACCCATTTCTGAATCTTCTTTTAAATTATAGCGATATTTACCCTAACTGTATAGGAGAATGTATACAGTTGTGAGTTTGAGTTTCTGGTGAATGGGCCAGATTCTCCTGCATATGTGGCCTTAGGGAATTTCTAATTTGGTTTGCAACATAACTAAGGAGAAGAGGTTTGGAGAGGAAATGCACCAAGGCTATTGATAAAACAGAGACCCCACCTCTAAAATAGAGTTTCTTCCTCAAACAGAGAGAAGCCCAAAAACAGAGAGAAGCCCAAAAACAGAGAGAAGCCCAAGATTAACTTTGTCCTGAAACTATTTAGATTGCAAAATTGAAGGAAACTGAGTCCCACACCCAAAACCCTACATTCCAATCAAACACTGTAAAACCCAAAACCCTACATTCCAATCAAACACTGTAAAACCACTCAAAAGAGAACATCTCCTCAAAGTGAAATGTGTTTACAAACACAGAGATATTACTGGTAGGACAGAGTCCTACCTTAAAACTCCTATCGCTCCAGGCTTCCTCTTTCATTCCACAGAATCCTGCATTGCATTGTATTCCTTCTCCAATGACCTGCATTCCTTCTCCACTGACCTGCAAAAAAACAAAAACACAATCAAGCACCAAAATTAAACATCAATGCAAAACACTTCAAAAAAAAAACCCCCTTACGAACCTGAAAGCAAGAGCTGAAAAAAGCACAACTACAGAGCCGAATAAACCAACTACAGGGCGAAGGTAAACCAACTCCCTCGCCAAGCATAAATACCAAACAGGCGACCCATAACCACACAGCGCCTAAGAAAAACAACCAAACCGCCGAGGCTAAACCACCAGCAGAACTCATAAGAACAGGCAACGGTTTTCCACCACCCACGATTGCGAAGCTGCTGCAGCCGAACCAGGACCAGGGGAGCTCCACCCAGGAGAGCAGCGGCGCCATCGCCAAGGAGGGAGCGCGCGGACAGTGGCGGCCGAATGGTCGGGCATTGGAGCCAACCATCGCAACAATCGGAGAGCCGAACAGACAGCAACCAGACCCGGAGTGAAAATGAACTACATGGCGACCAAGCTCCACAAAAGCGCGGGAGTAGACCGGCTGGACCGGTTCCAGCACCGCGTGACCGGCTGCACGTGACCGGCACGTGACGGCATGCTTCCGGGCTTTGTCGTACATGCCCGCGGATGTTGACGTGGCCGAGCTCCGGTCGGCGCCGACGTGTTTAACCCTTGGCGACTCTCCCCTGGGTAAGTCGAAGCCCAAATAAATGAGTTGAAGCAGTCCTCGTACGTATGACTCCAGATTTAGCGTTGATGCATTAATTTATTCTTTGTGTAGTTTCATGCGTATTTCATAATATGATGCTATGTGTTGGTAGATTATTCAAGAGGGTCGTTCCACTATTAAAATTGGGTTATTGTTTTTTTAATATTAAAGTTCGTCATTTGTCGTGAATAATTTGTAGCAGCTTCCAAGGTTTATAGAATAGAGCAATTTTTTATAGAGGGCCCAACTCCACCACCACTTCCATATCATAGTATTTCTATCGAAAGAATCTTCTCGAACCGATAGTGGTGCATTTATAGTTGAAACCTTTTTGAGGCCTTTATTTTCCCACTAGTGATAGCGAGACTCAATGGTTTTTTAAAGCTACTAAGCACACTAATGGTGTCTACTATTCATAACATAGTCCAAAATAAGCAAAGACACTGACATGCAAATATTTCTACGATACGCACAGGAAAAGATTGATTTTTTGCAGTTGGAGTCATTAGTGGTGCATTTCTGGTTGAAACCTTTTTGAGGCCTTTATTTTTCCACAAAGACAATGGTGATACCCAATGGTTTTTTTAGAGCTACTAAGTACACTAATGGTGTCTAATATTCATAAGACAGTCCAAAATAAGCAAAGACACTCTCACTGACATGAAAACATTTCTACAATATGCATGACAAAAGATTTATTTTTTGCAGTTGGAATCTCGGCTTCAGCAAGATGAGTTACAACAAAAAAGAAATCCTTCTAAACCTGTTTTTGTTCAGAAGAATCCCCTATTTTACTTTGAAACAAGGTCTTATCAGTAGCCAACAATTCATCAAGTCAGTAAAGTTGAGGTTGATTCAGATCAAGTGTCTGTTTCAGAAGCGGATTTGAATACACGTATGGAAATTTAGCCTGCACTTCCCAAGCCTATCATCAGACCTTGGGAAGAGCTTATCCATAACAAGCACAGAATTGGTCTTGGATATGACAAGGATGTGTCCTTTCATATGACAGACTATTCCAAGCCCATTCAATTTCAAAGTGTTGGATTCCTTCATGAAAATTCACCTTTAGTTGTTCCAGATTCTTCTCCTCTTCCACATCAGCCACAACAAATTGTTATATGCCAACATTGTGATCAAGTTGACCATATGAAATATCATTGTTTTTATCTTCATCCATGTAAACATTGTCATAAAACCACTCATTATTCACACAGATGCTTCAAAAACAAGGCTACTGCAAGAACACAGATTCATCTTAGATGGATCGCTTCTTGGAAATGGGAATTAATAGCCAATAATATGTTTCAGTCATATTCCAGAATCTCTTCTATAATATTAAAATACCTTGCACTTGAGTTTTCTCCATCATCTCACCTTGTATCTAATAGGGGGAGAAGTGATGGTCATCTACAAGCTTCAAAGCCACCTCAAGTGAGCTTGAGCCACAACCTGCCATTCCATATTCAGAGTGGTAGCCAGAGATGGAGATGCCCCTAAACATGCCTTTGGTTGGAAGCCAACCTTAAACCATCTATGCGGGGTTGAGACCTCCCTTTTCAGATTGAGCTTCTCCCTCTTCAAAGAATTGGGGGCACTTCCTCTAGCATAAAACTTCAACTTCTTGCCAGTTTTGGAAGACTTATAGGAATTGCATTAAGCATTTCAGAGTTGGTAGTCATCCTTAAGTTACCGCAAGTTGAGACCTCCCTTTTAAGGTTGAGGTTCTCCCTTTTTTTATGCAGGTTGCAAACCTCCCTTTTCAAGGTTGAAGGCCTCCCTCTTCAAAGCATTGGAGAAATTCCTCTAGCAGAAGACTTCAGCTTCATGCCAGATTTGGAAGAGTTCCAGGGACTGCACTAATTTTTCTAGTGTTGGTGGTCATCCTTAAACCACCTCCTTATGCCAACATTCAGAGAGAACATTTAGCTTCTTGTTGTCATGCATTGTTATAGCTCTCTTCTTTGACGCGTATATACCCTTTTAGATTAAGGGGGGGGATGTTAGACACCTAATCCCCTAAGGGTTAGTGTGAAATTTGAACAGTCATCGGAGTCCAAGAAACCTTGGAAGATGAATCCAAGGGTCACAAAAATGTATTATAAATGTACATTTATGTTAATAGAAAAAGCATCCAATGTTTATTCTTTATCGATGAAAGCATCTGCCAAGGGTCACAAAAATGTATCGATGAAAGCATCTGCCAAGGGTCACAAAAATCCAAGGGTCACAAAAATGTATCGATGAAAGCATCTGCCAGATAATTAGAATTTCCAGGAACCCATTCTACCTCAAAATCATACATCTGGAACCAAATTTGCCAAGCTAATAATCGACCACGGGCAAGTTGCTTGGAAATCTTTGCAGCTAAGAAATACTTAAAATTCATGGAATCAGTTCTGATCAAAAATTTAGCTGGTGCCAGATATACTTCAAATTTTTGAATGCCATTGAAGATGGCCAATGTTTCTTTTTCAGCAATGAAATAATTCTTTTGGTGAGGTAAGAACTCACCTGAAGCATATGCACAGAGATTTTCTTCAAAAAGATTTTCTTTACCTTCAACAGGGACCTTTTCAATCAAGATAGCAGCCCAAAAATGATCAGAAGCATCAGTTTGGAGAATGAGAGAACCATTACCAAGAGTTTTGAGTTCTGGTAGTTTTAAACATTCCCTTTTCAATTCTTGGACTGAAGCAGTAGCTTCTGGAGACCATCCACCATTCAAATGCTGACGGATTGGGGCAGTTTTTTCTGATATGCGAGGAATGTATTTGTGAATATAATTCAATATCCCCAAAAATATCTGAATCATTTTAGTATCTGTGAGTTGATCAGGAAACTCAGCTAACTTTGTGAGAACATGTGGCTGCATTTGAATTTTTCCATTGACAACATGAATTCCTAAAAAATCAATATTATCTTGGAATAAAATCATTTTCTTTTCTGATAGGACAATGCCGTGCCTTCTAACTTCTTCCAAGAAAATATTCAAATGCTTCAAATGATCTTCAAGATTATCACTGTGAACCAAAATATCATCAATATAAACTACAATAAAATCATACTGACCAAAAATAAAATCCATACGCCGCTGGAAGAAAGCAGGCGCATTCTTTAAACCAAACGGAACAACCTTCCATTGAAAGAATCCTGCGGGGCAGGTGAAAGCAGTTTTATGCCTATCTTCAGCTTGGATTTGAATCTGATAATATCCAGAATTCATGTCAAATTTACTGAATACTTTGTTGTGCTGGATTTTTTGCATTATACTTTCTTGGCGTGGTAGAGGATAGTTAAAACTTTTGGTGATTGCATTCAATGGTTTGTAATTAATCACCATCCTAGCTTTTCCTCTAACTATTTCTGAATGATTTCTTACCAAGAATGCAGAACATGAATAATGAGAATCACTTGGTTCAATTAACTGAAGATCCAACAATTCTTCAATCTGCTTTCTCATTTCCTTTTCATCTGAGGGAGTACAAGGAATTAATTTACCTTTGACTCCGTTATCATGTAGGGTGACAATTTCTTGTTGGGGACTTTCAACATCCCAAAAAGCTTGAGGATTCTCAGAGCAATTTTTTATCAATTCTTCAAATATAGCAGTCTGCTCTGGTGACCATTCAGGATTTCTATTGGCTTTTTACTTGATGTTATTCTTCTGAGATCTTTCTTCATAAATCTGAAGGACTTCTTGCCAATTGTTTGAGTCCTTGACAGGTCGTTTAATTCCTATTTTCTTTTGGCTATTATCTTTTCTGGCTTCTGAATTGGCTAAAGTAAGCCGGGGAACAGAGATGGCCTTTTTCTTGATGTTGAAGATAATTTTATCTTCACTAATGGTAACAGGCAGGACTGAATTAAGAACAGGCATGCCAAGGGATAAACTAGTAGAAGAATCATAATATTGAACAGCAGAAATTTTTACAATACTCCCCCCAACTTTTAAAGAGATATCATCGACATAATGAGTCACAGAGACAGAGCCACCAATAGTTTCAGAGACAAGAATATGGTTTAAAGGCTTCCAAATACCCTTAAACAATGACGGACGAGCAAGATTATTTGAACCACCAGTATCGATGAAAGCATCGACAAAGATCCACTGATTACGAACTTGAACTTCAACCGGAATATACAAGAGATTGTTAGTCTTAACAATCTTCTTCAAAAAAGCATTTTCTTCAACAACAGGAGGAACAGGACAAGCAGAAGAAGGAGCAACAGTCTTTGGATATGGACAAAAAGAATTCAAAATGGGTTTTGAAGGCAATGAAAGTAAAACGGGAGATGAATTCTGAGTATCCAGAGATAGTGACTGAGTAGCATAAGGAGCAAGTGAAACATTATCTTCGAAATAAGAGTCAGAAGTTTCACTAGTTTCATCTTCTTCAATATGCTGATCACTGTAATGCAGTTCTTCTTCTTGATCATAACAATCAGAATCATAACAGCAATTCATTTTTTGTGAACTTTCAATAAGAACATCAGAATCAGACAAAGAGGCATCTGTCAAAATATATACATCAGAAACATCATCTTGAGATTCAACAACAGACCATTGATCAACAAAATCATCAACTTCAATGCAGGCTTTCAACTTATTAGATGAACTCTTAGGACACTTAGGGCATAATGTCCTTCTTGCTTACAGATAAAGCAAGCATTATCTTTCTTCGGTTGTCTGTGTTTCTTGAGATATCTGAATTTACGAAAAGGCCTTTTTGGATTAGCTACCTTCTTTGGTCTATATTTTCCATACCTTCTGGATTTCTTTTTCTTAAATGGTGTCCAGGGCAAAACAGAACGACAAACATCTAGTCCAGGAGAAAACTCAGAAGCTTTCTTTTGCCAGCAAAGATATTTGATTTTTTCTTGACATCTGAATAAGAGATCTATCCAATAGGTTTGATCTATTTTCTTTCCTTGAACATCTAGATCTTTCATAATCATATCTCCTAGATTACCAGGCAACTTAGACAAGAATGAGATTTTCTGTACTGAATCATTAATCAAATTGGCTTTGTAGACTTTGGTCATATAATCATTACCAAATTGATTAAAGAACTTGATGTCTCTCAATTCCATTCTAGTCAAGTCTGTAATAATCTGTTTTTTCTCATCTGCTGGTTCTGGAACAAACTGTGTTTTTAAAAGTAACTCAAGGGTAGCAAGACCTACAGCAACAACATTCATTCTTTCTTCGTCTGATGGAGCCATCCACCAGTCATAAACAATACCAGCCATGCATTTTTCAGCTAACGCAAAAATAGATATATTGTCTAATCTTGAGACAACTTGCATTTGATAAAGAGACCCAATCCAGACCCTAATAGATTCAGCTGGATTAGATGATTTATCTAAATCCAAAACATAGCCACTTGAATTGGCAGAGAAGAGGTCTTCTTCAATTCGAGGGTACTTAGGGACTTCTTTGAAAATATGGGCCTTCTGTAGAGAGGGTATAATAAATGAAGGAAACTTAGTAGCAGCATTTTCAAGAGTGGCAACTTCACTCTTTGGCTTTTGAAAATTCAAAGGCTTGCTAGCTTCTAAAACTGGTTTAGCAGATGTGCGTTCAGAAGCTTGAGTACTGGACTCGATTCCACTTTCTTCTAGTTTTTCATCTGCATCCCAATAATTAGGAGCATCCATGGATAAAGAAAAAGCAGGAGTTTTTAGTTCTCTTCTTTTTATTTCTTTCTTTTTCTGATGCTTGGCTTCTTTTCTTCTTCTTTCTTCTTGCTGTTCTTCATGAAGCAATTTTAAATTAGCAAGAATTTCTTCAGATTGAGAACCAAGGTCATCTAACACATCTTCTGCATGTGCACACCAAGTTGTTAGATAATTCCCTAATTGATAAACTTCCTCTAAGTCTTTAGGGTCTGTGGCATTATGTTCTATAAGTGGTGCACAATCAGCTCGAGTAGTCGGTTGTTTAGACATGGATGAGGTGGTGCAGAATTTTGTTTTTGGAGGCCATTTTCCACCTTTAACAAAACGTTTATTAGCATGCTGCCATTCTTCAACAGGAGAAAAAGACACATGGGATATACGATGCATTTTATGTACAGCAAGAAATGGTTTTGACTCATGTATATATAATTCATTTGATGCTAAAACAGGGGTAGCCGAAAAAGCTACTTCTTCTATAGGAGGTAAATCAACTCTTTGAGAAGAGGAAGAAGAGGAAGATTCTTCTTGTGAAAGAGGAACCACATATCTTTTTGGCTTGACTATGGGTCGAGGTATTACTGGTTTAGAAGGAATTAATTTCACTCGACCATCAGATATAGCAATTCTCTTCAATTTTGATTCGGGCTTCTTTTCATCCATGATAGACTTATATTGGAAATACCAATTGTTTGGAAGTTCAACAGGATCATACAAAACACCTTCAACTTGGGCATTGGATAGGCCCACAGTCACACAGTCTTTCAAAACAGGTTGTTTCAACTTTGGATGTGCAGTATTTGTAAGCTGAAAAGATGTCTGTACTAGGACGGAAAGATATTCACTATCGTCAGCTAATTGGAGTCCTTGAACTCCAGTCATCAACTTCCAACAATCTTGAAGATGGACATCAGTGAGACTGATAGAATAATCTGGGAATATAGTTCCATATTGACAGCCAGTAGATAGATTACCCATTATAGTTCCAATACAGGCATTGTCATAGTTTTGGTGACGGGTATCGAAAACTTCAGCAATACAAGGAGTGTTTAACCCGTGACGAAATAACAGAGCAAGACCAATACGAATTCCACCAAAGTGAAGATAGTTGTATTTTTTATCAAGAGCATACTGACGGAACTTCTTAACTTCATCTTTTGAAAATAAATTTAGAGAAACTATCTGGACAGAGGGACCAGAAATTTTTATAGTAACCTCCACTTCTTTCAAAAAAGATTTAGACTTTAACATAAAGAACGTAGGAAGCTTGTAAATATCGGTAGCATGAAGAGAAGGAGGGTTCCAGGTTTCAGGGTTATCGACAACTTCATGCGACTCATCAGATTCAACCAACCTAGAGGTGACTTCATTTACTACTTTACGATCTATATTTGAAAACGAGCGTAACAGATTGGCCATTACAGATTCGAGACAGGGCTCCAATACCAAAAATTTAAGATGGTGGACTCAGTAACTTACTTGAATTCGAGCCAAGATAGAGCGCTCTTCTTTCACCACGAGATATGCGAACACACGACTCCTTCAGTCTTCAACTTCGCCTTACAATCTCTTCTAGAGGTCTTGAAAGAATTGTCCTCAGACAGGCGGCCCAGAAGGCTTCAATATTATTCAAGCAAAATGTTACATACCATATTATGCTGCAGAATAGAGCCTTGAAATCTCAGAACTCTTCAGAGCATAGCCATACACACTCGTTTACAATAGTTGCACACACTCACACACTAAAATTCTCTCTCTAACACATTTACAAGCTATGATATATATAGAAACTTATGAGCATAATTGAGGGTCCTTGTCAGGCATTACTGGCCCAGACGGTGTCTACTCAATTATCTCGAGTACAATAATTAAAATAAAGAGATTCCCACTACCATGGTCCTTTCGGACTTCTATCATCATCAGTTTGTTCGCCAGGTTCAAAGTCACTTGGCCATTCAGATGGTGAGGGGGACCGATTAAAAGTAGAATGTGACTAATGTAACCAATCTAAGTACTGAGATTCCCACTCATGATCTTCCTGTGTTTGAGCATCTTGAAAAATATCCACAAAGATAGTCTCTTTTTCTTCGAATGCCACATTTTTACCTTTTTCTATAGCTTATTTTCTTAGTGTGGCTGCTGTTGAAGATTCTCCTCTCGTGATTTGCTTTGATGACTGTCCTGTATTCAACTTTACCGTATCTGTCATCACATAGATATTATTTTAAGGAAATAGATATCGATCAGCTGATTTTGTCCATTTGTTGACATATGCTGTTGGATCTACTTCAATATCAAGAAAAGAATCTTTTCGGCTAGTGCGAAATTCAGGAGAAGACTAAACTGCCAGGTCAACTCCATTTAAGAGTTCTATCTTGAAGATTTGAAACATATTAACAGAATGTTCGATGGCACATTGAATCCACATTCGACAAGTGTGATTAATATCTGGTTGCCTTTGCCATCCTAATTCAAAATTAACAGCAGAGCAAACTTTGTTGGACAATAAAAGACTAATTAAACAAACCACATCACTAGACCAATGTCTAGATTTTACACATATGGTAATTAAGGCTTTCTGATTAATTATGAGTTTAATTGCCTTATTTTGTCCTTGGAGTTCTTCTAATGATTTGATCATAGCCAACTTTTCAGGTAGAGTGATTCTTTTGAACTCTTTTAACCATAGTGTAATCTTTTTTACTTCATCCATATTTTCAGCCAAGATAGATTCATCAAACGTTTCTGGTCCATAGATTTGTGCAAATGGATTTGGCTTTACTGGATTTCGGAATTCCAAACTCTGATAATCCCATGGAGTGGAGAAGGTTCTTAAATATTGCAGAGACCTTTCAATGCACTGAGAAACTCTCACCTGTGGCTTCTTCTGACATAATCCATTTTTAAATTCCCAATTTGCGAAAGGCTCAAACAATTCATACTGAGGAAAAGTGTCAGTACCTTCAAAATGTTCATCATTTCTTTGAATATATGCTGCTTCCAGTTCATCAAAAAGATCAGGGATCCTCATTTTTTTAAGAACCCTTTATACCTTCTCAGCCATATTAATCTCATCGATGTCAAGCATTTTAGCAGTTGTATAAACTGCCAAAGAGAAGTCGAGACCACCAATAATCTGATAATAGTTTAAAGTCATCAAAACTTTAATCATATCATCAGTGTAGCATCTAGACCAATAATCATCAAGAGTTTTAAAATAAATCTTTACTTTCATGTTGGGCAAGGGATAGACTTTCACCAACTCTTCGTCTAATCCTAACAGGATACCAACATTTTTTGATTGCCATGCTTGGCATCTCTGTATCCACTTGTTTCTCTGTATTCTGAACCCAACTAATCTCTTGATTTCTTCAGCTGCATTGGGAAGCACCAAATCTAAAATATGAAATCTTTTAACAAAAGTTGCAAAATCATCATCATTAGATGTCTTTCCAGGTAATTGAAATAAATCTGTTCTAATGCTAGAACTCTGATGAACATGTGCTTTATTCATATCTCTTGTCAGTTACTGAGTCCACCATCTTATTATGAATAAAATATTTCAATATAAATTAATATTGAGATATATATTAATAAAAAACAATCATTTTAATGTGTGTTGATAAAATGATTCAATGTACATGTTAAAATTTAAACAAAGAAAAATTACACTTCTTTTTTGCATTCTAAAATAAGTTTGCACATGAAGAAATTTGATCCCTCTCGGCTCATGTTAGATCCGTACTTAAGATGAATCTATGTTGATTTAAAACACAATTTTACAATTAAATTATTATTATAACAACAATAAAAATATTGAAAAAAATGTTAGTTTAGGTAATTGAGAAAATTAATTGTTATCCTCTTCACTCAAGTTAAAGACTCATACCAAATATATAGAAAACATGAAAATACTTTAGATCACTCTTTAATTTTACATTCTACACATATTTAAACCTTATAAATATAAATAATTATTTAGCTTCTATTATTTTTAAATGATCGAGACTATATCATCAATATGTTCTAATGAAATCAAGTAAAACAATTAATTATTTTTCTATCGAAAGCAATTGCCATGGTATATCTTTATCTACGTCATATCTTAAGTTTTTTTTAATGAAAGGAAAACAAAAGGCTATAAAAAAAATATTCATAAAATAATAATAAATAAAACTCAAATAAGGAGAAATATGTAAATTTCAAAGTTGTTGAACTTTCTTAAAGACAACATCAATATTTTAGAATCCAAAATTAAAATTTTAAACATGCCAAACACTCTCACAAGTTCATGTGGTAATCTTCCCAAACCAAACAATTTTTTGAAATATTTGAGTTGAGTGGAAGCCTAATAGTGGAACGACACATTTGATGAAAAAAATAAGGGATAAATATAAACTTCTATCATTATCATTAAATAAGAATTGTATGTGTTCAATGCTTTGTTTCTTGATGGTTGACTTGTATCTTTAGATATATATATTCATGTAGGAGCATATAGATGTTAACATTGATGCTAGGAATAATATTGTAAAATCACTTGATGTGGTTAATGAGTATCATTTTTTATTGTTCAACATTTTTTAGTTTAATCTATGAATTATTCAAAAGAGTAAGATATTATTTACAAAATATTTGATTTGATGTAATGTGATGTAGATAGTTCAAATCAAAATAATAATTTTATTTTTTAATTAACTTCCTAGGAAATAAAATTCCAATCTGTAGTTTATTGAAGTATGAAATAGAAAGATTATAATATTTTTATTTTTTAAATAACTTCATCAGAGATAAAAATCCAACCGTTAGTTTATTGAAGTAAGGAATAGAAAGGCTAAACATGATGTTGCAAGGGCTTATGTAAATTGAAGACTTGAGAGGTGAAAAATGAATTATAATGTGGTCCACTAAAATCGTTTTCCAAAGTAATACATTAGATATTTATGTAATGCTTAAACACTTTCTCATTCAAGAAAATAGAATAGCAATTATCATCTATTAATGAAAATCCTAATTACATTCTTTACAAAAATAATATTCTAGAGAATTTTTTATAAAAATATTATTCTAGATATAGTACATTATATATTAGAGAAAACTTAATATAAATTAATTTGTATTCCATATGAAAATATTTTTTTTTATGAATAATGTAACACATATCATTACATATTATGAAAGATTTAACACTAACCAATCCCTTAATTCTTATTCAACTCAAAGCTCTTTTATTAGATGCATTCACCTGTACTCATCCAAGAATTTCCAAGATTATAAATTTTACTAAAATTAATGTTGGGATCATCCACCTAAGATAATTTGAAGATTTGCGCCCTTGATCCCACATTCACTATGTACCTATTATATGGCAAATTATGTTGTCAAGTCTAACTGTCACTTTCAAGCGGTTCCATATAGAGCTCTTCTTAATCTTGAGTTTTGGTGAAATTTTTGCTTAAAATTTAAAATGTATGCAGATGTGAGTAATTATTTGTAAGATGTATTAAAAGACATTTCTCTTTTTAAATTTGCTTATTTTTAAAATTATTATATAATAATTTTTCTATTAATATTTATAATTTTAAATTGTGTTTTCATATTATAAAATACTTTTAGACCTTTTTATATTTATTAAGAGTTTAAACAAATTCAAATAGTTTTAGTTTAAATTATAAACTAAGTAATTTTTTTATGATATTTTATTTGGTTATTATTAATCAAATTTAGAAATTTTAAAAAAACTTTTGTTGAGATTTTTTTTGTTATTTTTAATCAAAATAGAATTAAAATTTTTAATCTACAGAATTCTAGCGCCTCAAGGTTTTTCAGTGTGCTATTCATTTATGCATTCAAAAATGTATTTTAAACAACAAAAAATCTTGAAATTGTATTGCGGTATTACTCTATGAACATGCATTAAACATTAATTTCTTCAATATAAACATCAAATTACTCCTAATTTTAGAGGTAGCCATTAAATATAAACATAAAATTACTCCCAATTTTAAAGGTAGCCAAAAAGCAAAAAAAATTCAAAAAAATTGGAACTATGAGTGTTTGAATCGTGTTTTTAATGGTGGAAATGGATTCAGGGCCATGAAAAACCCTATTGGGCACCCAAAATTTTGAATTTTGACAGCTATAACATGGATTCACAAAACTTTCTGCCAAATTTTATCAAAATCTTCCCCCATTTTTCTATGGTTTTCGTAGAAAATTTGAAATCTAATTACACTGAAACATATTAAACTAGAATATAACTCTAGATAATTACATAAATATATAAATATTACCATCATATTGTCTTTATCAAAAAATTAAACACTATAAACTTTCACTACCATTAACCAAGTTTTATGCCAGCGTGCAGTTTTGAATCACAAGATCTTCATTCTAGGTTATTATTCTCATAGAAGAACTCACTGTGGTTCTACGATGGCTTATGATACATGGACAGAATCCCTTATTCGTAAGGCCCCCATGATGAGCCCTAGAAGGCACTTTGTTGCTTGTGTTATTAGTCCCTACCAGGGACTATTGTAATCGAAATGGCTTCGTATCGTTAACTTGTTACATAAATTATTATCCTTTATAAATTTTAAATTTTCTTTGTTACATAGTGTGTCCCCACCACATTTCTTCGACCAATTAAGTGTATTCATTTTTTTTTTATAATGTGTCCCCACCACATTTCTTTGGCCAATTAAGTGTATCCATTTTTTTTATTGACCAATCAATGTGATTTTTATCTTATTGGCCTTATACCGAGGCAATAACATGGAAAACATAGGTTAAAGATGGGGAATCTATAAAATTTGAGTTTCAAATGAGTTAATGCTAGCAATAATTTTGATTTTTTTTATGTTATGAAACAATACAGCTGGGGAAGTGATACGGAAAGATTTTGAATTGTTTTTATCACAACCTACATGGGGTCGTGTCTGCATGGGCCACGTGTTTGCTTCATGTCTATTCATGTAGGGGTTCTCACATAGCTCACTCCACTGCTTCATTTGCATAGGGGTCCTCACTTAGCTCACTCCACTACTTTATTTGCTTTGCTCGCTCAGCTTCTGCGCTCCGTGGAAGATGTAGGAGCAACTTCTACTATGTGAAAGGTGCCGGTTCGCCTAGCTTCTGCACTCTGTGAATGATGTCAACCAACTTCTGTTTTTTGACTGATGACTTGGTTGTTTTCTTGAATGCTACCTTACTCTAGTCACCCTGTTTCTTTTGCTTTTCTCAGGAATGTTGTTGGTGGCTTGACCCGTTCTCAAGGACCCATGTTCTTGTCAGCAAAGAAGACGGTGCAACCAACATATTGATGTCAGGTAATTTATCTCTTTGAATCTCTTTGATATTGGTGTCCTCTATCTTATAATATACTGTCATGTTAATTATAATATCATTATAATATATTGACATGTTAATTGGGCCTAGTAGGAGTTAACCCACCAACTTTGGAAGTGTCTGTGAGCGATATTTTTCTCAGCATGATACAGTGCCAAACTTTATCCTATATTGTTTGATCATTTTCATCATTCCAACACCTCGCCCCTTTAGAGATGTATGGTTGTAGATGCTAATAAACCCAGGTCTAAGATTAATTCAATTTAGCAGATTTTTATTTGACTTACATATAATATTTCAAAGCAAAATCATTCAAAGTGAAAGGAAATCTATCAGGTGTGGATATCACCTCTTAGTCATATACGGAGCATGAATGGTTGGCTTGAATAAGGAAGAACATTACCTGAGATGAACGTTAACCAACTAATCTTCTCTTTTCTTTATCTCGCCTTTTCCTCTGCCTTCGTTGGCTATGTCCCCATCTATGCCAACTAGTTATTTGGTTCACTCTGGAAAAGAAAAGAAGGTGAAGGGTTAGATGCCTCACCGATAAATGGGCTAAATCAGGGGTTGGGTGATTTTTGAAGCCCCTCTGCTCCTTATTAACCAGCGTCATCTCGAGAGCTGAGCCAAAGGAATGGGCATTTTAGTAGAACAGCTGGTAGTTGTAGCAGACCTTTGATAATTGTATGATGGCTCAAATTTGTATGACGGCAGAAGTAGTAACATTACACGAATTGGGAAAATTGTTCTTTTTTCCATTTTGGAGCAGCATTAATAGTAATGTCATACATTTGAAATCTGTTTGCTTTTCAAAAGGTCTCTATGGATTATTACTTACCTAATCTATGTGATGACCGGCGTAATCTTTGTGGCTCATTTGGCAGCTTGATAAGTAATTTCCCTTCTTCAATGGTATTTAACTGAAAGACCTCATTAACTCGATGGAGCTTATTTTATCATAATTAGACTAAAAACCTGGGAACAGTTAGAAATCGCTCAAATTGACATTTGCTTGCATTTCATATAATAGTGTTTTGGCCACAAAGATTATCAAGGTTTTGTTCTCTTCAATTGGATTCAAAATGAACAGCGAGAATTACATTCAAAATGAACACCGAGATAATGAATGACTCATGAAAATATGCTAATGCAGGCTTCTCTTCTCGACAGGCATACAATCGTGAAACAAAATAAGCCTCAACATTGCATATTGAAATCTAGATCTCGACTAAAAAATTTAAAATTTTCTTGTAAATTGAAGCACATGGGCTACATGCAAACTCTAGTCTAATATTATTCTTTATCTACATTAGTTTTATTATTACTTTTTATAAAAATATATAAATTTTATTTTAATTATTAAAAATTGATTTACATGGATGACAACATGCAATTCTATGAAGTTCCAAGGGAGGTGTCTTGTGTTTCTTTATGGATGTTGCGGCTTTAATAACAAGATATGTAAAGGTGAGTGTCCATGGATGAAAGGTGTAGCTCTAAAGCAATTGGAATATACGTCTCTTTTTTTCTTATATTTCTTTATGGATGTGGCTTGTGTATGGCGCCTTTCCCATTCTTCATTATGTTTCCTCCCTTAGAAAATCCCTTCAAGAAAACCATTAGAACATGGATTCTCGAAAGTCATTACAACATGGCAGCGTGCACATGAGCTATGAACCAGATTTGCTCCCTAAACAGTTGTTCCGAGGTAGGTAAATCTGGCATTTACCTTTTATTTAGCATTTGAATTTTAAATTTATTTTTGCAATTTCATGTTTTCATCATTCGATTTTATGTTCTTTGAAGATTGATAAATTCAGATCCAATGGATTTTACAATCTTTTTGCACTTTCATCTTTGAGAGTTAGAGAATCCCTCCATCTACAATGTATCTTTTTCATAAGTTTTCTACAGATTTATTTATAGATTTGAAGCACTCAGCAACATCTGTTCATAGGTAAGTAAATATGTCATTTATCTCTTCTTTGTCATTTAAAAACATTTTTTTAATTTATTTTTACAATTTCATTTTTTCGTCATTCAGTTTTCTGTTCAAATTACTACTCAATGGATTTTACCATCTTTTCACTTTTATCTTTGAGAATTTCAGAATCCGTCCATATGCAGTTTATCTCTTTCATAAGTTTTCTACAGATTCATTTATAGATTTGAAGCATTCAGCATTCTAAACCTTTTGTTGTTGAGAATGTTGCATCCTTCTTGCACCAGTAAGAAGCCGAGCCCTTCAAGTAGAAGCCTTAGCAGGATCACAAGCCAATAAAACAGCTCAAAACATAAATCTGCCGGTAGGGACTTGCTTCCATTGCAGCCACTCTTGTTTCCAGTAGGATTTAAGTTGCAGGTGGCTCCATGAAAAAGAGATGTGCTAGCAAAGAGGCCGTTGTATACATTCCCGAGTTTGATTTATGGAAACCTATTCCAAAAATGCCCACAAAGAGATCTGGCTACTTGGGTGCTGCTGTAGTTGGAATGTTGCTGTATAAGTGAAAAAAGCAGTTGTTTCGCATCTGCAAGAGGTCAATATATATATATATATGAGCTCTAAGGATTCATATGATCCCGAGACAAATACATGGCTTGAGCTGTAAGGAGGGCCTGCCATTGTTGGCTCGTGTGATAGCGTGTACCGTGATGGGATCACATATTTATGTGTTGTGCTGTGATCCAGCTCAATTGTCTTTCTTTAAATATGATGCAATGAATAACTCATGGGGCAGGGTTAGACTTCCCTTTATTCCTACCTTTAATCTCAATTTATCTTGTGTTACGATGGGTTCTTGCATTTACATTGTGCAGGTCCAATGGTGCATGGCTGATCTGCCCGGGAGAAGTAGAGCTACCAAGCTAGTGTTGATTTATGACACTGAGATGCAGGCTTGGTCCCGAGGACCCGATTTGCCTTTAGTGAGGAACGGTGCCATATGTGCTGCTGTTGCATGTTAGTTTATTTAGTGGATTAACCAAGGTGTATCAACAATGTCACTCAATATTTTATTTTGTTGGAAGAGATCCAAGTTTCATTTTGGAACCTTTTGAATAAGACATCAACTCAAAGTTTTATACATAGAAGATAAATATAAGAGGCTTATTAGCTGGTTTTTTAATTGTAAAGTTCTTTTATTTTCATAGGTTATTATTTTTATAGGTTATTAAGCAGAAATTCAATTACAACTTGTTTTCAGCATCAAATTTTTCTCATTTGTAAGATGTTGGTTTGTCAGTTGTTCTTCTGGTTCTTCTGGTTATTACATTCTTTAGTTTGTGTGAAATGGAAATAGAATTTTTTGGAAAAGTTAGTGAGCCTAACCCATCGAAGTATAAGAGGACTTCAAAGAGGTTTATGTAAATAGTTAGTTTTAGTAAAAAAATATACGAAGTAAATGTAAATTGTCCGTTGTCGCATAAGAAGTAGGGCATAAATTTGAGGGTGATTCTCAATCATTAAATACATTTTTATTTAGGTTTTTTTTAATTGTGATGTTTGATATATTTTTAGTCCATCATTTAAAAATGGATCAATCAAGTAATATCATAGATCAAGTATAATATTTTGAATTACAACAATAAATCTCAACTTTTAACATGATTGAAAAAAAACTTTATAAATTATAAAGCAAGTGATCTAAATTTATACATGAATGCAACAGAATATACATATAACTATAAATACAAAGATGCAGTGGAAATAACACTTCATTTCATTAATATCAAATAACTAAAATTTGTTTACAGACACAATGGAAATAAACTAGCTAGGGCATTGGTAGCTTATCTCTGAGAAGAGATGTGGCGGCTACAAGCCTCTGAACTCTGTGTTACAATGAGGTTCGAAGGCCTATATATTATTGAGAAACAATGGAAAACCCTAAACATCCAAAAACCTAACCTTAGAAGATGAAATGCCAGAATATGGGCCCCGTTGGGGTAAATTGGTACATCAATTTCTCGGGCTCGTAACTTTGGCATACTATCTCCATTTGACGCACATGATACATCGTTAGAAATATCTATTCGAGGACTACAACTTCTGACAAAGAATATCAAATCCATAACGAACTCATATTCGCTAAAGTTTTGATGCCCAAAAAACGTTGTTTAGGGCCTCAAAACGGCTTCGGAAGTTCAAGACCCGAAAAACTGCCAAAAATAGTAATTTGTGCTACAATTAAGGAAAATGAAAATTGAAAGAATATTGTGGGGGTCCAAGTGGAATAGATGGGTGGCCACCAATATCGACCTCAATCATTCCTCCCCCCTTAGGAAGAAATGGTCCCCTTTGTGTTGACTACCTCCATGAGATGAGGAAACTTCTGTTAAACTTGGTCCCTAGTGAGCCACTTGCCATGGTGAAGGAGTTGGCCTGATTTTAAAACTTGATATAGCTAGATCTTCTACTAGTGGGTATTCTTGATCTGTGTGTCCATAATCCGATCAGTTGTCACTTGTTCCAAGCAGTCTGGGTTTAAATCTATTGGTGTGAGTTGTTTTGTCATGTCAGATGTGTCTAGTATAGGTGGAAAGTAAGGTCAAAGGCAGTCGACATTGAACACTGAGTGTAGAACAAGGAATGGTGGAATACTAAGCTCGAAGGAATTTTCCCCTACAGACTTGGTGATGGTGTATGACCCATATCGGAGCAGGCGAAGCTTGCGGTGGGGTCTAGCGAGGCGCTCCTTCTACAAATGTAGCCACACTTTGTCGCCCACTTGGAAGTTGTGTTGCACCCGATGCTGATCATGTCACTTCTTGTACTTAGCATTGGCTCTTTCCAATATTTCATGAACCTGTTGGAAAATGTGTTGAATGCACTCAACGAATATTTTTGTCTTGGCAGCTTTAAACTAGACATGAGCCGAATCAGTCTAAGTAGTTGCAAATGGCATGGCTACGTCAATGGGACATAGTGGCTGGAATCTCAAGCCCACCTGAAAGGGGTTGTGATCGATTGAGTTGTGGAGGGCCCGGTTATAGGTATGTTGTACATAGGGGAGGCTCTCATCCCATATGCGTGGATGCTTTGATTTGTACATGCGCAAAATGTGTACGATCATCCTGTTGACAACCTTTGTCTGGCCATCAGTTTGGGGATGGAAATATGTGGACTTGGTGAGCTTGATGTCCAGCATTGACCAAAGGCTGGACCAAAATGCCCTGAGGAACCTGCTGTCTCGATCTGAGATGATAGACTGTGGGATCCTAAAGTGTACTCACACATGTTCGAAGAAGAGTTTAGCAGTGGCTTCTACTATGATATTCTTCTTGTAGGCCCCTATAATGGCCATCTTCGAGAATCTGTCGACGACCGTGAAAACGGAGTCATTTCCATGCTTAGTAGAAGGAAGGCCTGACATTTAATCCCTAGAGATGGATTCCCAAGGTCGAATAGGGGTGGGAAGTGGAGTATAGAGGCCTTGCTTCTTGATGGTTGGTTTGGCAATGACTCAGGATCTGATGTACTTCCCGACATCCTGTCGAAGGTTTTTCCAATAGAAATAATTATGCAGTACTACCACTGTTTTCTCGACCCTGAAATTCCTAGCGACCCGACTGTAGTGTGCTTCCCAAATCATCTTGGCACACTCGCTTGAAGGAACACAAAGATGTCCCAAGTGACATAGCGTTGCATCTTGTAGGTGAAAATTTGGAACTCGGTTACCCTCCAAGAGCGTCTTGTATGTGTGGTCCAATTTTGGATTGCTCTTGTAGAGAAGCGGCCAATCAGAAGTATTATGCTCACAAGAGTCTGAGCACAGTGATTATTGCCACGATCGGTGGTCGGTTGAGGTAGTCTGCAACATTATTGGTGTTTCATTTCTTGTATTTGATGTTCAAATGAAACTATTGCAGATATGTAGACCACTTCTGATGGCGATCGTTCTGCAAATTCCCTTATGTCTGTATGAACTGTAGGGGTCGGTGGCATGTGTGGATGATCATTTCTTTCCATAAAATGTAATTCTTTCATTGTCGGCAAGTCTGCACAATGGAATACATCTCTTTTTCATAAGTGGGACACTTTCAGACTATGTCGGACAGTGTCTGACTATGATATGCCACTTGATGCCCCTGTTGAGTAAGAACTGCCCCAATAGCATAGTCAGAGGCATCTATCTCGATCTCAAATGGTTGTTGCAAGTCTGGTAATGTGAGCACTGGGGCACAACAGACGCGATGTTTAAATTATTTGAACACCTTCTGTTGAGATTTTGACCAAAATAATTTTGATTTCGCTCCCAAAATAATTTTGATTTCACTCCTCCCTTAGTGACTTGACTCAAGGGCCAAGTGATATGAGAGAATCCCAACACAAACCTACGATAGAAATTAGCAAGACCCAAAAATCTGCAAAGCTCTATTAGAGTGGTTGGGGTTGGCCAATCCTGAATGACTTGGATCTTGGTTGGATCCACATACACCCCCCGCTCATTTTTATGCACGAAAATCTTCATTACGGACAGAGACGATCCCTCTAGCCCTAAAGTGGGTCTAGTAACAATAGGGAACAATCAGAAGCCTAATTTCCTAGGTTGGTACTAATTCCATTTTAAATCCCTTGGCCCTTCAAGTTCCGTGGTCAAATCTGTGCCGCTATTGGCGCTTGGTTACTTGCAAAAAGGATCAAAGCGACAAAAAATGTGAAAGCATAACATATATAATTCATATACAACCTACTTAGTTTATCAAGGAAAACTAATAATTCAATCACACATTAAGACAAAAATGGAAAGCATGAACCAATTGTATTATATTAAAATAGAGAGGGGGATATATAACTTTCGCCTTGATGTCGCAGCTCTCCCTCGACGGGTCTTGATCCAAGCATGTCTCCAAATCACTTTTTTAACTTGATATGAGGGCAGAAGGTCTCATCTCTTGCTCAACGTCTATAGCAACAAAAGGTCTCTTTGATGTTCTATTATCTTTTTTCTAACTAGCAGATCTATGGGAGATTTCTCGTTATATAGCAAAAGGAGGAGGGAGCATGGATCCACTTTAGGTGGGGAAATGGGTTATCCCTTTGGGTGGTTCCACTTTTGTGAGAACTAATAGGCCAAAGGGAGAAACTCAGCTCTATCCTAAGGAACAAATAACTAGGTCTCTCCCACGAAGCTTCCAGATCTTGAAGCTTCACTTCCATTTTTTTAAAAATTCCTAGAAGGGGATCAATGCGAGTATTAGCTTCATTGCAGCACCGTTCAGTGCAACCTCAGACCAAAAATAGGCCATCGACCAGAAAAAGACATGGAGACGGCGCGCCGCTCCAGATAACTAGGTTTACAAGGAGTTGTTCCAGGAACAACCAACAGAGAGTTTGTTCATTGTGTTGAAGAGGACATGAAGGCATATTTTCATGATGGAAACAGGCAAAGGGGTCATTGTTTAGGGTCTCCAGGATCAGGAACGAGGAGTACAGGTAGATTGACAAATTATTGTGTAACAAATGCCCCTAAAGCATGAAGGTCGAACGAGAGTGAAGGGTGAAATTCTTTACGAATAAGTGTCAAGACCAAGACACTGTCTTCGGAAAACCTACGCAAACAAGCACACATATACCTAAACTGATATCTTTGAAATAATCACATGACATAAGGTATGGGCGCAACCATCCGTAGAAGTAATCATAAAACAAGATCCAAGGTATGGACAGAGCTATCTGTAATAAAGAGGATCACAAATATAGACTCAAGGTATGGTTGAAGCCATCCAAATGAAAGGTTCATGTGTACAATCATGAATAATACATATCGCCTTGCAACCTAGGTTTCATCAGACAAAACTAGGGTCTTGCACTCCGTCACGACTCGATCAAATGCAAATTCGAGCATGCAAATAAATGAGCTAAATTCGAACATGCAAGAAAATCGTCTGATTACTAGCCAATGATGTAAATCATTAACAGGTGTGAGAGAAACTGCCAATAATGAAAATGGTTCTAAAGATCCCAATAGTACAATCCACGAGATTAAAATAAGGAGATGTCATCGAACATTCACGGAATCACCTGACCAAAGACCAATGATGTAAGCCTATTTTCGGGTGTGAACAACCTGCCATTAGGGCATGCAGGCTCTAAGGTACTGACAAGGGGATCTCTAGATCAACTTCTTAGATAATGTGTTGAAGTCGACAAGAAGCGATCCGTCGAAGGAGGGCCATAATGTATCCCACATCGTCGACACAAGATGAAGGCAATAAGATGATAATGAGAGTGATCAGAGAACCAGGAGATGAATAAGACACAGAAGAAAATTCTCTTGAAGATATCAGAGACACGACTCCGGATTTGGCAATATTTGACTCAAATGGGATCAAATGTCATGCTGGACAAAAATGGTGATGGCATAAGAGGCAAAACAAATTTCCCAAACCCACGAAGGTAAAGTGACAAATGAAGGATATCTCCAACCCGACACGAAACAGAGGATGTGTCATGTTCAAGAGAAACATACTGCCAACACAACTGATTCATGCTTTCCATTTCCCCCCACCATTTTTGGCGAGTACCCCAATTATTTTTGTTTACAATCTTGAAGGGGATATGATATGCTTGTGATATAAGTTTTTCCTTGGGACAAATCCATCCTACTACATTTCAATAGCCCTAGGAAGGAGGAACTCGATATCTTCATGATGATGGATCCAATGTCATAAAAATTTTAACGAGCTCGACGAAGGTGAAACTCGACGTATTTTCATATTTAGAGAGTTTGAAAAGAGGAGAAAAGAAAACTACAAAAGGCCCTTTTCGTAAATAGTCCCCCACACCCGATAAGGTAGAAAACAAAGCATGAGAGAACCTCTTAGTCGTGATTTTCTAAGGTATTCTTTTTTGGTAAATAATTTATCCCAGCCCAAAAAAGGAGTAAATGTATACTGGTTAAATGACCTTTCATGCAGCTTAACAAGATCAAAATGACAAGAACTCGGAAATATTTTCGTGTTTAGAGAGTCAGAAAAGAGCTGAAAGATGACTCCAAGGGGGTTACTTTTTCATTTTTTTAATCGACTCTAAAAAAGTAGTAAACTGGAACTCGTAAAAAGTGTCATCCATGAAGAAATAGAACCGGTCACTGCATAAGAACAAACCATAAACTGATTTCGAGGTAAGCATTTAAATATTATTAAAATAATGGAAAAAACCTTAAAATGTCATTTTGCATTTATAAAATATGAAGAAAGTAAAAAAAAAATTTAATTTTTACTTTCACTTGTTTGATAAAGATTTGTTACCCTAGTTTACCTCAAATCTTCATGAGTGCATTGCGGGAGATACGGGGAGTCAATCAGTGAGTTGTTTGTGCCAAGTAAGAGGTGTTTTCCTTGCCTACATTTTAATATAATTTGTAGTATATTTTAGGGCTTATTTGATTTTTAGGGAGAGGAATTTGATTTGGGTAATGCCCTAGATTGGCGCAGGTATCCACCATCGGGGCCATGCCAACCTGCCCTTTTTACTATGGGCAGGTCGTCGATCGGCGCTGCTATTTTTAAAATACCCGTGCCAACCGAGGGGCGAAAAAAAATAGAAACCTCAAAAACACAAGATTTTAATCCAATTTTTCAGGCCTAAATACTGACAAGGGTTTTTCTAAATGTATTTGTAGGGAAGAGAAGCCATTAATCGTGGTTATTGAGTGGAAATAATGAGACCATGATGAGGTCGATCAAGCAGCTATGCTAAACCAAGCTAACATGGAAACAATGAGGAACTATGGGCTCCTCAAATTATTTATGACCCCAAGGATAAGAGCTCAACCAATTCTTCTGTAGTATCTGGTCAGTATCTGGGACACAAACCAAGAGAGATTCATCCTTGGTGACTAGTAACTAGAAATTGAAGTGGCATACATCTCCTTCATCACTGGCCTCTTGCATAGAGGGGCACAAGCACGGTTTTCAGGAGCCCGAATCATGGGTGAGAGTATGAATATGCTCATTGGGAAAGAATTCTCCAAAGCAAAATGGTCCTCAACTGGAAAAATAGCCATAAGTACCATAAATGATCTAGCACTCAAGGTGGTGCTCTACACTATTACATACGGGTTTTGAGGCACGAGCGCCGCATGAAGCCATTAAGGCTCAATTATAGACAGTGGTGGATTGCATGACACCCACCGTATTTAGCTGGTGCAAGGCTGTAGTGGAAAACATGAAGAAATAACTCACGGAGTGCAAAAACAGAAAACTGAAGCAGTTTGGATATGGGTCTATCTTGACTACCTTCTTCCTAGAGCAAGGGCCTCTATTTTAGTACCAGTGGATAGAGATGGATGCATAGATGCGATGAGAGCCACGATTGGCAAGGTGGGTAGCATTGATGCCTCGCGGAGGAGGCAGGTAGAGCATGTCATTCAGGCATGCTTTCTTCACATGGTTGAGGCGTCAGATCATGGTGGAGGACTAGCCATACTCCGGGACAGATTTTCGGGGAGGCCCTAATATGCCACTTTCAGCGGGTGAGCACTGGGATGACAGAGGTAAAAACATATTTTGTAATTTTTTCATGTTTTTATATGATTTTTTATTTTTATATATATGAACTGATATGAAGCTTTATGCATCGCAAATTTTGTACCACAGAGGTCGACAGGGATGTCACCCATCGCCAGGAGGGTGGAAAGAGACTTCAATGGCCCCAATTATGTGGTGGGAGTGGACCTTGAAGAGGATATTGTGAGGAACCTAGATGCCTTGACCACCGAGTTGTGGAATATGCACGGATGGAGACATTCCCCATCAGTACCAGTGACAAACTATCATGGTATCGAGTCACATCCATCGACTGCTGACTCGAGTGATTCAAGCAGTAGCTTGTTATCATGATCACCATGCGGATTAGATTACATTTTCTTTTCTGCAGTTTTTTCGAGACCTGTGAGTCTCGCTATGTATAAGAACATATATTACTTTTTGATGGGGGTATGATGTACCTGTAAACACTATTTGTAAACCAATCAATATATATACATATATGTTATTTTCTTGTTCCATGTTATGTTATGATGATTATAAATTCTGCAAATTTCTATCTAGAACATGATTAGCCAATGCATCTTTTATGTTATGATGATTATAAATTCCATAAATGTCTATCTATAACATGATTAGTCAATTCATCTGTTGATATATTCATATGTATGGAATGTGATGATATGTGATGTAATTAAAATTTATTTCTAACAAACGAACACATAGATACATTCTCATGATTTGAGGGTGTCTAACGGAATATTTCCCATTGAGCTGTAGAACAATAAGTTGTGAATCCAGGTTAACAACCATTTCTCTAATTCCGAGAGAGATTGCTTCAGTCAAAATCTCAATAATCGCTCTATATTCAGCGATATTATTGGTTGTGTGACCTAAAAATATACCTTGCAGATCTACTAACTCACCATTAGGATCATAGATAACCCAGGCCACAAAAGATAAATTTTAGATACTGCGGTAGGCACCATCAACGAAACTGATGTAAGAAGCCAAAGACATCTTCAAATCAAGTAAAACAAGATAAGCAAGAAAACCGCTTGCAAATGCACACCAAACCAAAAATGTACAAAAATGAAAATAACACTAATGTACAAGAATAGATACACAAGGAAATCATGCATAATATCTCTTTCGATAAAGCCCATTCCGAGGTTTAGCTAAAGGATTACCTTCATAATCAATCAACTCATAGGCCCATTTTTGTAAAACATGTTTCACAATATACGGCCCATGCCACATGCTTTCGAACTTTCTTGCCCCCATATTATCATGTGCTTGGTCATATAGGTAGACCAAGTCTCCTTCGGAGAAGGCACGTGGAGAAACTGTCTGATCGAAATGGGCTTTGACCTATTTCTTCTGTGCTTCAGTAACCAAAGCAGTGAAGCGTCGAGTTTCATCAAGTCGTTCCAAGTATAAGAGACGTTCCTCTTCTGGTGAGGTGTTTGGAATTAATTCGACATCTAACTTGAGCAAAGGAATTTCGCATTCAATCAGAAAAGTTTCTTCAAGGCCATATACTAACTAAAATGGAGTGAATCCAGTAGCATTCTTGGCCAAATTTTGGTATGCCCAAAGAGCTGAAAACAACATGAGATGCCAATTTGACTTATGCATCCAAATAGTGCATTGAAGCATAGTAACTAAAACCTTATTTACTGCTTCAACTTGGCCATTGGCCTAGGGGTAGTAAGGAGTTGAGTTTTTGTGACGCAAGCCCAACTGAGAAGTCAGATCAGCCATCATGTAATGGCGAAAATGAGAGCCATGGTCAGTGACAATGGCCTAAGGAACACCGAATCTTGCGATAACATGGTTAAAAAGAAACTAAGTCATGGTTTTACCATCACCAGCAAGTGTAGGCATCACCTCGACCCATTTAGTGAAATATTCCACAGCAAGAATGATATAAGCATGCCCCTTGGTCGAGTGAGGATTACATCTCATGAATTTAATGCCTAATTTGGTGAATGGGCTGATGGTAATAACTGGGTGTAAGGGTGCGGGTAGTGTGCACATCTTCCACTGGTAAATATGGCTATGATGGCATTTGCGGACAGCAAGGATGTAGTCTTTGAAAATAGAAGGCCAGAAATAACCAGCACGAAGAATTTTTTGAGTTGTTGCATAGCCACACATATGACCACTACATGCCCAGGAGTGGTAGCCATTGAGAACTCTCTCAGCTTCTTCGAAATTCAAACAGCGAAGAAGAAGAAAATCGACACCGATTCGGTATAAATTATCTCCAATAATATGATATAGTTGGGAATGATGCTGAATCCATAGACGATCAGACTTGTCCAACTCGGATCGAAAAGTTTGGGTCTAGAGATACACGATGATATCACCGTACCATGGATCAACAATGTTGATTAAGAAGAGATTCTCGTCCAGAATGTACTCATCTATATCAAATGGAGCAGAGGCTGAGGGAAGGGAGCATATCAAATCAACGAAAACCAATGATTTCTTTGATTTGGCAGTAGTAAATTCCAAATCAAACTCCTGTAAAATGACAATCCATTTTGAATATTTTCCCCTAGCAATTGAAGATTCAAGATATAAGTCACAAGATTGCAGTCGTAGATCACAGTAGTCGTACGTAAGAGAATATAATGTCGAAACGGCTGAACATCTTGTACCACAGCTAGATCCAATTTCTCGACATGGGCATATCGAGTTTTTGTATCCATTAGGTTACGTCTAAGGTAATAGATGACATTTTCAGTACCATCGTTGCCATCCCGAACGAGTACCATAGATATGGAACTAGAAGAAGTTGCTAAGTATAATAAATAGTCACGATGATCCTTTTTTATGCAGGAAAATCCTTTCCGCGAACAAAGACGATCCCTCTAGCCCTAGAGTGGGTCTAATAACAATAGGGAACAATCAGAAGCCTACTTTCCTAGATTATAAATACATATAGATTGTGAATAGATCACCTACCTCAACCTTATGCTAATTATTGTTTGAATCCCTTGGTCCTTCAATTTTCGTGGTCAGATCTATGCCGCTACCGGTGCTTGGTTACCTGCAAAAAGGATAAAAACGACATAAAGTGTGAAACCATAACATATATAATGCATATACAACCTACTTAGTTGATAAATGAAAACTAAGACTTCAATCACACATTAAGACAAGAATGGAAAGCACAAACCAATCATATTATATTAAAATAGAGAGGGGGAGTTACAACCTACACATTGATGTCGCAGCTCTCCTTCGACGGGTCCTGATCTAGGCACGTCTCCAAATTGCTTTTTCAACTTGATATGAGGGCAGAAGGTCTCAACACTCGCTCAGCATCTATAGCAACAAAAGGTCTCTCTTTTATTCTATTGTCTATGTTCAAACTAGCAGAGCTATGGGAGATTTCCCATTATATAGAAAAAGGAGGAGGGAGCATGGATCCACTTTAGGTGGGGAAATGGGTTATGAATTTGGGTGGTTACACTTTTGTGGGAACATAGAGGCCAAAGGGAGAAACTCGGCTCTATCATTAGGAACAAAAAACCAGGTCTCCACCATGAAGCTTCCAGATCTCGAAGCTTCACTTCCATTTTAAAAAAATTCCTAGAAGGGGATCAACGCGAGTATTAGCTACATCATTCTAGCACCAATCAGCGCAACCCCAGCCCAAAAACAGGCCATCGGCGTGATCAATACATGGAGAGGGCGCGCCGCTCCAGATAACTAGGTTTACAAGTAGTTGTTCTAGGAATGGCCAATATAGAGTTTGTTCATTATGTTGAAGAGGGCATGAAGGCATATTTTCATGATGGAAAACAGGCGCAAGGGTCATTGTTAAGGATCTCCAAGATCAAGAATGGGGATTACAGGTACAGTGACAAATTACTATGTAACATATTCCCCCTAAATCATGAAGGAAGAATGAGAGTGAGGGGTGAAATGCTTTACAAATAAGTTCCAGGACAAAGACACCATCATCAAAAAATCTGAGCAAACAAGCACACATATACATAAACTG
Organism: Pinus albicaulis; assembly: GCA_034641835.2. Taxonomy (NCBI): domain Eukaryota; kingdom Viridiplantae; phylum Streptophyta; class Pinopsida; order Pinales; family Pinaceae; genus Pinus; species Pinus albicaulis. The sequence continues at coordinate 1,250,183,661 of CM076584.1, forward strand.
ATATCTCTGAAATAATCACATGACATAAGGTATGGGCATAGTCATCCATAGAAGTAATCATAAAACAGGATCCAAGGTATGGACACAGCCATCCGTAATAAAGAGGATCACAAATATAGACTCAAGGCATGGTCGTAGCCATCTGAATGAAAGAGTCATGTGTACAATAATGAATAATACATATCTTCTCGCAACCTAGTTTTCATCAAATAAAACCTAGGGTCTTGCACTCTGTCATGACCCGATCAAGTAAAAATTCGAGCATGCTAATAAATGAGCTGAAATAGAACATGCAAGAAAATCATTTGATTTCCAGTCAATGATGTAAACCATTAATAGGCGCAAGAGAAACCACCAGTAATGATAATGGTTCTCAAAGTGCCAACAGTACAATCCACCAGATGCGAATAAGGAGCTGTCATCGAACATTTGTGGACTCACATGATCGAAGAACAATGATGTAAGCCTATCTTTGGGTGCGAACAACCTACCATTAGGGCATGCAGGCTCTAAGGTACTGACAAGGGGATCTCTAGATCAACTTCTCGGATAATGTGTTGAAGTCGACAAGAATCGATCTGTCGAAGGAGGGCCATAATGTATCCCACGTCATCAACACGAGATGGAGGCAATAATACGATAATGAGAGTGATCAGAGAACCAGGAGATGAATAAGACGCAGAAGGAACTTCTCTTGAACATATCAGAGACACGACTCCATATTTGGAAGTATTTGACTCAAATGGGATCAGAGGTCATGCTAGATGAGAATAATGATGGCATAAGAGGAAAAACAAATTTTCCAAACCCATGGAGGTAAAGTGACGAACGAAGGATATCCCCAACCTAACATGAAATAGAGGATGTGTCATGTTCAAGAGCGACATACTACCAACACAATTGATTAATGATTTCCATTTCCCCCCACCATTTCTCATGAGTACCACAATTATTTTTTTATATAAGCTTGAAGGGGATAGAATATTCTTGTGATATAAGTTTTTCCTTCGGAAAAATCCATCCTACTACATTTTACGAGCCCTAGGAAGGAGGAACTTGATATCATCATTATGATGGATCCAATGTCGTAAAAATTTTAACGAGCCCGACAAAGGTGAAACTCGACGTTTTTTCATATTTAGAGAGTTTGAAAAGAGGTGAAAAGAAAACTCCAAAAGGCTCTTTTCGTAAATAGTCCCCCATACCCAAAAAGGTAGAAAAAAAACGTGAGATAACCTCTTAGTCGCGATTGGATAAGGTATTCCTTTTTTTTAAATAATTTATCCTAGACCGAAAAATGGGTAAACGTATATTGGGTAAATGATGTTTCGTGCACTTTAACGAGCTCAAAACGACAAGAACTTGGAAATATTTTCATGTTTAGAGAGTCATAAAAGAGTTGAAAGATGACTCCAAGGGGGTTACTTTTTCATTTGTTTTTAATCGTGCCTAGGAAAGTAGTAAACTAGAACTCGTAAAAAGTGTCATCCATGAAGAAATAGAACCGGTCACTGCATAAGAAAAAACCACAAACTGATTTCGAGGTAAGAGCATTTAAATATTATTAAAATAATAGAAAAAACCCTAAAATGTCATTGTGCATTTATAAAATATGAAGAAAGTAAAAAACAAATTACTTTTTACTTTCACTTCTCGGAGAAATATTTTTTACCCTATTTTACCTCAAATCTTTAGTAGCAGTGGATAGAGATAGATGCACCAATGCCACGAGAGCCACAATTGGAAAGGTGGGTAGCATTTATGCCTCGCGGAGGAGGCCGGTAGAGTATGTCATTCAGGCATGCTTTATTCACATGGTTGAAGCGTCAGTTGATCATGGTGGAGGATTGGCCGTACTTCGGAACAAATTTCCAGTGAGGCCCTGATATGCCACTTCTAGCCAGTGAGCACTGGGATGACAAAGGTAAAAACATTTTTTGTCATTTTTGCATGTTTTTATATGATATTTTGTTTTTATATAAATGAACTGATATGAAGCTTTATGCATCGCATATTTTGGAACATAGAGGTTGTCGGGGATGTCACACATCACCAGGAGGGTGGCAAGAGACTTTGAGGGCACCCATTATGTGGAGGGAGCAGACCCTGAAGAGGGGATTGTGAGGAACCTAGATGCCTTGACCACCATGATTCTGAAATATGCACGGATGGAAGACATTCCCCGTCAGTATGAGCGACACACTGTCGGGGTATCAAGTTGCATCCATCGACTGCTGACTCGAGTAATTCAAGTAGTAACCTATTATCATGACATCACACGGATTATATTAGATTTTCTTTTCCGCAGTTTTGTCGAGACCTGCGAGTCTCGCTATATAGCAGAACATATATTATTTTTTAATGGGGGTATGATGTACCTATAAATACTATTTTCAAACCAATCGATATATATACATATATTTTATTTTCATGTTCCATGTTATGTTATAATGATTATAAATTCCACAAATGTCTATCTAGAAAATGATTAGCCAATGCATCTGTTAATGTATTCATATGTTGTGGAATGTGATGATATGTGATGTAATTAAAATTTATTTCTAACAAATGAACACACGTATACATTCTCAAGATTTGAGGGTGTCTGATGAAATATTGCTCATTGAGCTATAGAAAAACAAGTTGTGAATCCAGGTTAACAACCAGTTCTCTAATGTCGAGAGAGATTACTTCAGTAAGAAGCTCACTAACCGCACTGTATTCAGTGATATTATTGATTGTGTGACCTAAACATATACCTTGCAGATCTACTAACTCACCATTAGTGTCATATATAATCCAGGCGGCAGAAGATAAATTTTGGGTACTATGGCAGGCACCATTAGCGAAACCAACATAAGGAGCCAAAGACATATGCAAATCAAGTAAAACAAGATAATAAGGAAAACCTCTTGAAAATTCACACCAAACCAAAAACGTACAAAAATGAAAAGCACACTAATGTACAATAATAGATACACGAGGAAATCATGCATAATATCTATTTAGATAAATCCCATTTCGAGGTTTATCTAAAGGATTACCTTCATAATCAATCAGCCCATAGGCCCCTTTTTGTAAAACACGTTTCACAATATACATCCCATGCCACATGGGTTCGAACGTTCCTGCCCCCATCTTATCATGTGCTTGGTCATATAGGAGGACCAAGTCACCTTCGGAGAAGGAACGTGGGGGAATTGTCTGATCGAAATGGGCTTTGACCCGTTTCTTTTGTGCTTTTGTAACCAAAGTTGCAAAGAGTCGAGTTTCATCAAGTCATTCCAAGTATAAGAGACGTTCCTCTTCTGGTGAGGTGTTTGGAAGTAATTCGACAGCTAACTTGAGTGAATGAATTTCACATTCAATCGGCAAAGTTGCTTCAAGGCCATATACTAACTAAAATGGAGTGAATCTAGTAGCATTCTTGGCCGAAGTTCGATATGCCCAGAGAGCTAAAAAAACATGAGATGCCAATTTGACTTGTGCATCCCAATAGTGCGCTGAAGCATAGTAACTAAAACCTTATTTACTGCTTCAACTTGGCTATTGGCCTAGGGTTAGTAAGGAGTTGAGCTATTATGATGCAAGCCCAACTAAGAAGTCAGCTCAACCATCATGTAATGGAAAAAATGAGAGCCATGGTCAGTGAAAATGGCCTAAGGAACACCGAAGCTTGCAATAACATGGTTAAAAATAAATTGAGTCATGGTTTTACCATCGGCACCAAGTGTAGGCATCGCCTCGGTCCATTTAGTGAAATAGTCCACAGCGGCAATGATATAAGCATTCCCCCCACCTGAGTGAGGGTTACAAGTCATGAAGTCAATGCCATATTTGGCGAATGGGCTGATGGTAATAACCGATTGTAAGGGTGCAGGCGGGGTGCTCATCTTCCACTCATAAATCATGCAAGGATGGCATTTGCGGATGAAAAGGATGCAATCTTTGAAAATAGAAGGCCAAAAATAACCAGTACGAAGGATTTTTTGAGCTGCTGCATAGCCAGACATATGACCAACACATGCCCCAGAGTGGTAGTCATTTAGCACTCTCTCAGCTTCTTCGAAATTCAAACAGTGGCGACGAATCGAATCGGCTCTGATTCGATATAAAGTATCTCTAATAATACGATACGATTGGGAAATATGTCAAATCTGTCAACGATCAAACTTGTCCAACTCGGATTGGAAATTTTGGGTCTGGAGATACACCATGATATCACCATACCATGGATCGATAGTGCTAATTAAGAAGAGAGTCTCGTCTGAAATGTGCTCATCTAGATTAGATGGAGCGGAGGCTGAGGGAAGGAAGCATATCAATTCAGTGAAAACAAATGATTTCTTTGATTTGGCAGTAGTGAATTCCAAATCGCACTCCTGTAAAATGATAATCCATTTTGAATATTTCCCCCTCAGCAACTGAAGGGTCAAGATATAAGTCATAAGATTGCATTCAAAGATCACGGTAGTCGTACGTAAGAAAATATAATGCTGAAAGCATTGAACAACCTGTACCGCAGCTAGAGACAATTTCTCGACATGGGCATATCGAGTTTCTGTATCCATTAGGTTACGACTAAGTTAATAGATGACATGTTCAATACCATATTCATCATCCTAAATGAGTACCATAGTTATGGTACTAGAAGAAGATGCTAAGTATAAAAAATAGTCACGATGATCCTTTGTTATGTAGGAAAATCCTCTCTGTGAACAGAGACGATCCCTCTAACCCTAGATTGGGTCTAGTAACAACAAGGAACAATCATAAGCCTACTTTCCTAGATTGTAAATACATACATATTTCAAATAGATCACCTACCTCAACCTGATGCTAATTCATTTTTGAATCCCTTGGTCCCTCGAGTTTCGTGGTCAGATCTACGCTGCTACCTGTACAAAGGATCAATATGACAGCAAACGTGAAATCATAACATATTTAATGCATATACAACTTACTTAGTTGATTAAGGAAAACTAAGAATTCAATCACACATTAAGACAAGAATGGAAAGAACGAACCAATAGTATTATATTAAAATAGAGAGGGGGAGTTACAACCTGCGCCTTGATGTCGCATCTCTCCTTCGACCGGTTATGATCTAGGCACGTCTCCAAATCGCTTTTTCAACTTGATATGAGGGTAAAAGGTCTCAACTCTCGCTCAGTGTCTATAACAACAAAAGGTCTCTCTGTTGTTCCATTATCTTTGTTCTAAATAGCAGAGCTATGGGTGATTTCCCATTATATAAAAAAAGGAGGAGGGAGCATGGATCCAATTTAGGTGGGGAAATGGGTTATCCATTTGGGTGGTTCCACTTTTGTGGGAACAAAGAGGCCAAAGGTAGAAACACAGCTCTATCCTCAGGAACAAACAACAAGGTCTCTGCCACAAAGCTTTCAGATCTCGAAGCTTCACTTCCAATTTTCAAAAAAATCCCAGAAGGGGATCTTCGCGAGTATTAGCTTCATTCCAACATCAATCTGCACAACCCCAGACCAAAAATAGGCCATCAATGCAAGAAAGACATGGAGAGGGCGTGCCACTCCAAATAATTAGGTTTACAAGGAGCTATTCCAAGAATGGACAAGAGAGAGTTTGTTCATTATGTTGAAAAGGACATGAAGGCATATTTTCATGATGGAAAACAAGCGCAGGGGTCATTTTTAAGGGTCTTCAGGATCAGGAATGGGTAATACAGGTACAGTGACAAATTACTATGTAACATATGCCCCCTAAATCATGAAGGCCGAACGAGAGTGAGAGGTGAAATGTTTTGCGAATAAGTGCCAGGTTCAAGACATCTTCGTCGTAAAACCTACGAAAATAAGCACACGTATACATAAACTGATATCTCTAGAATAATCACATGACATAAGGTATGGGCGCAACTATCCGTAGAAGTAATCATCAAATAGGATCCAAGGTATGGACATAGCTATCCGTAATAAAGAGGATCACAAACATAGACTCAAGGTATGGTCATAGCCATCTAAATTAAAGATTCATTTGTACAATAATGAATAATACATATCACCTCGCAGCTTAGGTTTTATCAGACAAAACCTAGGGTCTTGCGCTCCATCACAACCCGATCAAGTACAGATTCAGGCATGCGAACAAATGAGCTGAAGTCGAACATGCAAGAAAATCACCTGATTACCAGCCAATGATGTAAACCATTAACAAGCCCGAGAGAAACCACTAATAATGACAATGATTCTCAAGGTACCAACATTACAATCCACAAGATGTGAATAAGGAGTTGTCATAGAAAATTCATGAAGTCACCTTATCGAAGGCCAATGATGTAAGCCTATCGTCGGGTGCGAACAAACTACCATTAGGGCATGCAGGCTCTAAGGTACTGATAAGGGGATCTTTGAGACCAACTTCTTGGATAATGTGCTGAAGTCGAAAAGAAGCGATCCGTCGAAGGAGGGCCATAATGTATCCCACATCATTGACATGAGATGAAGTTAATAACATGATAATGAGAGTGGTCATAGAAGTAGGAGGTGAATAAGACGTAGAAGGAACTTCTCTTTAACTTCTCATACCCGAAAAGGTAGAAAAAAAAATATGCATTAGGGGAATTTTGAAGTCTAAAATGGGCCTCCTAAGGAAATTATAAAATAATAGTGAAAATAATAAAATAAGGTTAGATTACATCATCAAATTTTAGAGGGAAAAAAGAAAAAAAAAATTCAACTCGCATTTTCAACTTATCTATTTATGGATTTATTCAAATTTCGAGAGGAAAGACTCATTAGATGAAAAATTTGATTCCTCATCCAAGGTTTTCCCATGTTGCATACTTTTGATGGACTCTGCTACACGAAAAATGAGAAATACATGAAAAACATGATTTCAATCATGGTTTTCATGTATTTCTAACTTTTCCTATAGCAGAGTCCATCGAAAGTATTCAATATGGGTACTCCTTGGATGAGGAATAAAATTTTTCATCCAACAAATACTCCCACTCTAAATTTGAGTGAAACCTTAAGGAGATAAATTGAAAATACAAGTTGAAAAGTAGTTTTATTATTTTATTATTTTTAATCTTTTTACTTTTCTACTCAAAAAAATGTGAATCATCCCCCATGGTTGACATCATCATCTTGAATCCTATTGGTTATTATAAAGTGTGTTTTGGTTGTACATTTTTCTTAGGAGGCCCATTTTAGACCTCAAAATTCCCCTAATGAGATAACCTCTTAGTCGTGATTGGCTAAGGTATTTCTTTTTCGTAAATAATTTATCCCAAGGGGTAAACGTATACTAGGTAAATGATGTTTCGTGCACTTTAACGAGCTCAAAACGACAAGAACTTGGTAATATTTTCATGTTTAGAGAGTCAGAAAAAGAACTAAAAGATGACTCCACCTAGAGGAGCGAGTGTTATAGAGGATAGCAACTGGTTCTGGTTATGTTGGAGCTACTTAAAACATGATAAAAGTCAAGAGGATGGCTAACAAGACCACTCATTGAAGCGGTTCCTCAGGAATGGGTAAAACAATCAAGTGAAGGTGTATGATATACCGAGCAGATGGTGACGATGAAATGAGAAAAAACAAGGCTCATCTAGAAAAACAGGTTGATAAAAAGGCAATCACAAGAGGAAAAATGTGAATGGTTTCATTTTTTACACAAGCTTGAAAACATGAAAAACTACGCTTAAAATTGGTTTCATTTTTACACAAGCTTGAAACAAAGACAAAATTTCCTGAAAAAAGGTTGCATGCCCCCAGCATGGTGACTCAATTCGAGCTACATGTCCCCAAGCTTCAGTCCATTCACCTGAGTAGACTGTTATTTACTAAGAGATGGATGGAATGAAGGTTCAATTACGAGATTGGGTGAAAGACTCGACTAGGATTTTACGAGATCTGATCAAAGACTCAAATTGAAAAGGTAAATTGTTTCATTTTTTAAAAAGGTTGATATTGTAAAAGAACTATCCTCATTACACCTTGTGTTATGTTTTAAAGAGCTTGACACAAGAAAATAACTTTGCTCTGAAGATCTTGCTTCATTTTTTAAGGAGCTTGACACAAGAAAATGAACTATGCTCCGACAACCTGATCAAAACATATGAAAAGTCATGGATTCCAAGAGGTTATCATCTAATGGGAGAACAACATCTCATAAATCGTGATCTAATGCCCCCGGTAGATGGTACGTGACGTTAATATCATTGCATGAGGACAATCAGAAAGTGGTCACATAATTAACCTGTGGCGGGGAAGATACCACTGGTAGGTAAGGACCAAGAAGGGATGATGGTAGAACAGATGTCACATCATGAACAATGAACTAAAGCTTATCAATGGTCACGATGCGACCTTCATGCGGAAAAAAAATCACACATAAGAGGGATGAGACAAGTGCTCCCATGACATAAGTATAGTCGTGCCCCAGGAGTAAGTTAAAATCCAAGGGGACTTGGACAACCATCACGTCTATATAGACAATCTTTCCCCCTAAATTAATAGATAACTTCGAAAGGATCCCTAATGGTTAACTGGTTCCTCTGTTAAAAGCCAACAGATTTTGAGTAACAGACACAAGCAATGGAGAATCAAAAGCTTGCCAAGTAGTTGAGGATAGAATACTAATCGAGGCGCCTTCATCTATAATCGTTCTCGGTATGACCATATTGCAGGCCTTTACAATGATCTCAAAGGGCAGGTAAGAATGAATACATTATCTCATGAATCGACTCCAATCAAAGGATGTGACCAAACTACATGGATGGGGTGCCATAGAAATAAGTGGATTATCCCCTTGTGTTACGAGAGCAAAAATACCATCATCCTGAACTCCAGAAATGAGAGAAGGAGTATCACTTTCTTGGAATGTGGCAATGGGAGTCAGAGGATCACCCTCCTGGATCATAGAAATAGGAGGATCACTCTCCGATCCCGAGGGAGTAGAGCAAACACAAAGAACCTGTCGGGATGAGGCCAACTCTCGACATAAAAGACCTGATGAACTGTAGGTGGTATCAGGTCGACCTTTTTCTCAACCAATGATTGGTTGGAAATGGACTGAGGGAACTGAATTTCATAGAGAGCGGAATCGACCAAAGATGAATCCTGATCAATGGTTTTATCAAGTATCAGAGGACTCGAAGAAAACTTTGAGTAACCAATGGGAAAACAGGACTCAAAATATGAAAGGGTATCCAATACTTTAGAAGCTTCATCCATATAAGGACACAGGTGAATGGGATGGTTCCCTTCACACAACCTAGAGGGGAATTTTATTTTACCCTGTTTCTTACGATTTTTATTATTTCTAGTTGAAGGCTCATCATCAACATGATGCCCAGAGGTTTATGACGAAAGATGAATTGGGGAAATAGACTATTCTTCTAACACCTTTGGAATATCATGGCAATCACGAAGAAGATGGTCACCCTGACATAGCTTGCAAGGGAATTTGACTCTGCGAGAAGAAGGGGGAGGTTTCTTGATATTAGTCGCATGGGTACCAATGGTTGCTGGTTTACCCTCCTACTTATTTTCCTTATTCTTCTTCGACTTCTTCTTCTTCTTCTTATTAGCTAGCTGGTTACTAGAATCCAGACTTTCACTAGGAAAAGAGGAAGAACGAGGTGAAGAAATAGGCAAATAAGCGAGGGGTCAACCTTAAGATCAACATGGGGTTGGCATGGTTCAGGTGGAGGAGAACTCAGTTGAGAGACAGTTGGTATATTCAAAACCACCGGGGTTGAAAATAACCAAACTCGCAGACCATTGGTTAATCCTGGGAGGAACAACGTTGCCATATATAGGGCACCAACATTTCCAAAAGAAGGAAACGAACCAGGATTTCCGTCTGAGGGGACCCCTGGGTTGATGAACTCAGGAACCATCGCCACTGATCTCAATCTAAGATGAGCATGGGTAAAATGTTATCGTGGGAAGTTAATTTTAAGACATTGAAATGAAAATTTTCCTTTTCATGTTTTAAGAGTCGATAAAAGGAAAAAAGGTGACTCTAGCCACTTTCGGATTTAAAGAGCTAGAAAGTGCAAGGGCTTGATGATATTTTCAAATTTAAAGATTCAGTAAGGATCAAAAATGACTACTTAGGGTATTGTAGGCATAAAGGGTTACCAGGTAATCGTGAACTACACTATACACCTTGATGATCAAATGAAAGAGAAATGACCAAGGACTTGATGTACGGTAGCCAATCTCCCCAAATGTTGTGTTTGGTGTATAATGGTTACAAGGCAGCATACTCAGCTTCTTATGGATAAAGGATTGCAACCTATGGGGGTCTAACTTTATATACGTGATGATACGGGGAGCACAAGTCTGTGTTAGCACTGTCTGGTGTAAGATCATCACGAATGACAGCTTCTAGGTTTTATGACGTCAGAACACGTCACTAGCCTAGAACACACTAAATGTGAGTGTTAAGTTTCAATGCTTCCTTAGATTTATGGAATAAATTTTATGGTTGATCTTGAATTATGTCTCAGTTTCAAATCCCTACCGATGTCATATGAATCCTCTAAAATGCAACTAAATGAGAAAAAAACCATTCATTTCGATGAATCCTACGCTAATGAGGGAGAGAGAAACTCACACAATCAACGCATAAACAAAACATATGCATGAAACGACACTTATTTTTCTCTTTAAGTGCAAAATTTTAAAGCGAAACAAAAATTTTACAATTTTCTTCCTTTCACTACATGCACGAAGAAGCGAATCAAAATGAAATTTTCATCTTCTAAAGTGAAATGAAACAAACAATATTTTTTTATTTTCCTTATAAACACAATGTGAAATGCAGAATGTGAATAAATCAACAATGCTTTGAGTACCAATGAGATCTCTCAAACACGCATATAAGAGGCAAATGATTACAAAAATCAAAGAGAGATGTGAATCATTTTCTTCAAAACAAAGCACTCTTCATTCACACATTGATCAATCACTCAAAGAAAACAAACTTCAGTTGGAACACAAGCAACTATAATCTATGCTTGATGGCGAATAGAAACCCAAATAAATTCGGAATTGGCACTTGAAACAATATTACCTGAGAGAACCGACAGAGAGACGAAAACCAATCAAACACTAAGCTTAAAAGGAATGACAAGAATTGATTCGATGAAGAGTCTAGAGGTCAGCAAAGCAAGCAACCACTCATATTTCCCAAGGACACCTAGAAACCCTAGGAAGACAAGGATGCAATCAACTTTGAAAGAGAGACAACCAAAAGCATAAAAACTCGAACCAGAAATTTCACTAAACAGAGAGGGAATAGAGCTAATCAAACAAGCATAAGCATCCAGAAGGACAAGACTCACTGGCTTATTAAAATAAGGAAAACCCTAAAAAGCCACTCATAGGAATCAGCACAAATGTCTTGGTAGCAACCCATGCTGGAAAGGAAAAAACGCGGCTGTCAGAGTTAAAATAGTACCGATCAAGGAAAAGATAAAAAAATAAAGAGGTTTTCCAAACTGACACTAGGCTTATCACTTCGGGACAAAGACAAAGGTTTGTAAGCAATTACAGGGGCTACAGAGACAAGGAAGTAGACCTTCGATGAAAATTGAATACAAGACAAGAAATCAAAAAATCGAAAATAAGAGACTAAAAGGCTAGGAATCCCTAGTGGAGTTGCCAATTTGTTATGCAGGAAAATCCTCTCTGTGGAGAGAGACGATTCCTATAGCCCTAGAGTGAGTCTAGTAACAACAGGGAACAATCAAAAGCCTACTTTCCTAGATTGTAAATACATACAGATTGTGAAGATATCACCTACCTCAACCTGATGCTAATTCCCATTTGAATCCCTTGGTCCTTTGAGCTTGTTAAATCCGAAAGTCGCTAGAGTTACCTTTTGTCCTTTTCTCGACTCTTAAAACATGAAAAGGCAAAGTTTTGTTTCAATTTCTTAAAATTAACTGCCTACGATAACATTTTACTTGTGTTCATCTTAGATTGAGAAAAATATAAGAGGTTTAGTAGCTGGTTTTTTAATTTTAAAGGTATTTTGTTTTCATAGGTTATCAAGCATAAATTCATTTACAACTTGTTTTCAGCATCACATTTTTTTCATTTGTAAGATGTTGGTTTATCAGTTGTTCTTCTGGTTATTACATTCTTTAGTTTGAGTTAAATGGAAATAGATTTTTTTGGAAAAGTTAGTGAGCCCAACCCATCGAATTACAAGAGGGCTTCAAAGAGGTTTATGTAAAGAGTTAGTTTTAATGAAAAATATAGGAAGTAAATGTAAATTGTCCCTTATCGCATAAGAAGTAGGGTGTTAGCCACCTATGAAATTTGTTATACCAAAAGGTGGCTAAATCATTTTTTGGAGCCTTCAAGGAACAAATTTTATTGCAAAAAAGTGTTAGCTCTTGAAGACTCTTGAAGGCCTCATGCCTCTGTCCAAAATCTTCCTTACTATGCCCATTTTACACTCTGGAATTCTGTTGATTTCATGATAAGAAACTACTGCAAAAATCACCTTTTTCCCTTTGCTCACTCGAAAAACTAACCTCCATTTTTCCCCCCTTTATTCCCCATAAAATCCCCTCAATTTCATGTTTTTCCCCTTTCCCCTTCATCAAAACCCCTTTGATAAGGTTTAAGACCCTTTCTGTGCCTTATCGAAACCCTCACAACCATTGAACAACTTGAAAATTTTCATAAAAAACCCATTTTTTTTTGTATTACAAACTTAAGCCCCCTTGGGCTAAGTCTTAAGCCATTTCCCCTCCATGTGCCCGCACCCTAGAAACAGGTATTAGACCCACAAAGCGCTTATCGCATCGCAAAATCTGAGCGCATAAGTCTGTTTATCGTGTTTAAAGGTGATTACATGGTTTTTCCATTGTGCCAAAGAAAAGACCAAGGCCGGGGTTTTGAATTCTTACGCCTTCGATTTATTAAAGAGAAGCCATTCATGAGTTCAAATTTCCATGCCTCATCAATGATTCAAAGGCATTGATGCCTCACGACCCCTGCGCAGCACTACACACCAACAAAACAAAATAAATCAGTCACAAATCAGAGAGTATCAGGGTCAAAGACAGAAACGCACCAGCATGGAAGATTGAAGACAGATTTATGAGGATTATGGCTAAGATTGATTATCAAAATCCTAATCCTCCCAATTAAAACATAGTTTAAAGAAAAACATGAGTGTTTTATCAGAAAGAAGGCCTCCACCGCCACATCTAAGGAAAATTGATTCCTCCCAGCTACCACAGTGCCACCTGTGCCTCAAAGCATTCAAACAGAGGCCAAATTTATTGATCAAGATTAGATATTTTCCTCAGCGCAGCCAGAGAGTGAATTTTTCAAATGAACTTAATGACAAAATATCAGCAGAGTTACTTTAACACAACAGAGAGCCTCAAAAGTCAAAAAGAGCTCCCACCAAGCTTAAATATTAATGTAAATTATTTAATACAGAGGACACCTATGTAAGCTTCTTCATCGAACCCCCCAAAGGCCGAGAAGCCATTAAGTCTGTATTAATTATTTTCAGAGATCTTTTATCAGATCTCACCTCCTCATTATTCTATAAGTACTGCTGGAGAAGATGAGAGAGGGGTTGGTTGAGTTGGTTGCTGAACTTTGAAATGTAATTGAGCTTGAGACTTCTACCTGTAAATAGTGTTCACTTGCTCTTGAAGCTCTGCTTGTGATAAAATAGTTAGTCTAGGGAGTGTAGATGATTTCTAAACTAAAGCATTGGACTTAAAGCTGTAACTGGTTTGGAGCATCAATACAAGCTGATTTATGGGATCCTGGTCTATGTCGAAGGTGATGTTATTTCTTACTGTGAATTGTTGTTTTATTTCTGTTTTCACTATGTTAATCTTCTCTTATAAAGAACAGCATGCATAGAGTTAGGACCTACTGTATATCAGTACCCTTCTCTGACTGAAAATCTTTATCTTCATGTTTTCTTCAAAATCTCTGTTATTTAGGAATGATTTAATTCAGTTTAAGCATAGGAATGCTGGCGTTCCCTCGTCTTATTGTCTTAGCTGAATATTGTTCTTGGATGTTACTTTCATTTCATGTTAAGTAGGGATGAACTAAGGAAGATATGGTGTGCCCTAGTCCTAGTTTTATCCCCAAAGACTGTTTGAATGTTTCCCTTGGAATGTGTTAAAAGTTGGCTAGTTTGAAAGTACTTACCAGATCTTAGGCCAATCTGTGTTATCTTTGTGTTTGTCTTGAAAGTAACCAAGTAAAGTAGAGCTAGGAGAGGATTTGTGGTGAGCCCGGCCCGCTAGTTTCTACTCCAACAGTTGCCTTCAAGTTTCCCTTTGTTTTAAAATGTTTTCTATTGATAGTGTATCAAAGGCTGGCTAGTTTAAAAGTACTTACCAGATCCTAGTTTACTTTCATGTCTTTATTAAGTGTATGTCAAAAGCTGGCTAGTTTAGAAGTACTTACCAGATCTTAGGTTGCTCTTTGTTCTTCATTTGTTTAATTCCCCTTCTTATTGTACCATTTGATTCCATAAATCAAACTTTAAGAGATCCTTAGACGTAGATGACTTTCCCCATGGACCACTCTTGCCTATCGTTGTTTCAATTAAACCCTATTATGACTCCATAGCCCAATGGACTAAAACCTACAATTATCTATCTTTCCAGCCAAAGCTTGTTCTATTTTCTTGCAACTTCTCACCTTTGAAACTCTTTGCATTTATAACTTTCCACCTCAAACAGTAATCATACTCAACCATCCAAAAACAAAACAAACCCTCAGCCTTCATAACTAGCCTAATATCATTACCCAAAACTTCAAAGACAAATCCATCTTTGCACTTATTGGAGAGATCCCTCTCCGGATTCAGGAGGGATAGATCCTAGAATCCCAAAGTGGTTGAAACTATGTTGTCTCTGTGATCGGACTTTGCCAATCTTGCTAATTACAGGGTCCTAACATTTCTGGTGACTCCGTTGGGGATCAAACCCAATTGTAATCTCTAGTTCCCCTTAAAATTTCATACAAACATTGTGAGTTAAAAGCAGCATTTTCAAGCACTACCAAGTAATGGTAATCATAATGAAACTTGTTTGAATCAGTGACAAACTAGGCAGAACCTAGGATTCTCATAAGGCTTTATCTAACCTTGAAAAATCAGCCAGCTTAGCCATAAGAGTAGACTGTCTTTGTCTCATAACCGTAGTTAAGTTTTGAAACAGAGTTAGGATATTCTTAGAAACCACACAACTAATAAATAACTCAAAAAAACCAAAAATATTTCAGAGTGGTATCCAATAAACATGGTGGTGGACCATAAAACCTTTTACCTCCTTAGGAGCTAAGAACTTCCACTTGGCGACTCCACAATCCTGAACAGACCTTAAGACTCCACTAGGAAGAACCCTTATCATTATAATATCATTCAAACTTAGCTAGAGGACTGTAGGATTAAAATTTGTATAAACAGATTAGTTGACCTCTTAAGATTGTCATATCTGGTTGAACTTTTCTCGTTTATTTGGGTCTGAAAAACACAACATAGTGGCTCCTAGAAAGATTCACACTAGAGCCTATCCTAACCCTGATCCACCTGAGATAGTTGATAACCTAGAAAGTATCCTTATAAAGTCTCCTAGGATTAAATTATCAATTGTTTTCATATCACCTTTGAGAGCTAATGCAGTTCCTAAAAATCTTTCAGCTCTACAACAATCACAAGTTGACTTAGTAAATCCCTTTATAACTAGGTCCCTTGATGATTTAGATCTGTTAGATTCTGAGTCTTCACTTTCATCTCCTGAAACAAGTGAACATCCTAGTAGCAGAGAAACAACACCTCTTGATTTACATTTCCTTCACAACTTAGGTGCCTCTCATCCAAGATTAGCTCAGCAATCTACTCCTGGTCCATCCACTTCTGCTCACCCTACATCCACTGTTCAAACCACTCCATTCCAGCCCACTTTCCCTCTTGTTAATCCACCTCCACCACATATCATGGCAGCATGGTATGCTCCCTTAGTCCTTCCTGTACCATTAGTCAATCTTCCACAGGACTATCAGTCCAAAATTCCATTTTATGATGCTAGTAATGCTACAACTACATCACAACATGTGGACAAAATGAATGATTACTTTGACAAAAATGAAATTGATGATGATTCTGTCAAACTTAGATTTTTTGCTCAGAGTTTGGGGGGAGAAGTAAGAAAATGGTTTAAAGGCTTAACCCCCCATAGTATCAATGATCTCCAAACCTTCCATCAGACATTCTTAAATAAATGGGAAGTAAAGAAGAATCCTCTTCAAGTCCTTTATGATTACAAGAACCTCCATAGAAACACTGGGGAAAGTGTACAAGCTTATTGTACCAAATTCAACAGTGTATACAATGCACTTTCCCCAAATCTAAAACCTCCACCAGGCTCAGCTTTAAACAATTTTCCTGAAGGGTTTGACCCTGAGATGGCCTATCAGCTGAGAGAGAGAGATCCTGCAACTCTTGAAGAGATGCAAAAAGGAGCTCTTGCTGTGGAAGTAAACTTGATGGAGAAGAGAGCAATAAGGAAAAATGAGAAGAGAGTGTCTTTTAGGGAGGACAACATACCTTCTACTTCCAACTCAAAGATGGAAAGAATGATGGAGGAGATGATGAAAGAGATGAGCATAATTAAGAGAGCACAAGCAAGCCAAAATCAAAATGCTCCTCAAAATAGAAATCAGGACCAAAATTAGAATTTTAGAAGGAACCAACCTCCAAACAGACCTAGGGAAGGTGATCAACAGATCATTCCTCCCTTTCATCAAAACTATGTAAGTGAGGTTGAGGAAACAGATGAAATAACAAAGGAAGATGATATCAACATGCTGGGGGTAGATAATGATGACTTTAAAGTTCATTATGATAGAAAACAAGGTCTTTACACACCTTATGATGACAAAAGAGATGATGATGAAAATTATTATCAAGACATGGAAAATGTCATCATAGAGTCTCAAAGAGAATATGACCTTAGAAGCAAAACCAGTCAACAAACCCCCAACAACAAAACCTCTGACAAATCTTCACAAAACAGCACTGTAACCAAGCCTAAATTTGTCAAACAAAAGGATAAAATAGTAGTTGTGAATTCTGATAATGGTAAAGAGAAAGGCACTCAAAACAGTGAAAAACAAAGTGCAGACCTTAGTAGTACTAACACTTCAGCTAGTACTCTTATTAAAACCATTTTTTCAAATGTAAATAGAACAAATCAGCAAGCAAATGTTGCTGATAAACTGGCAGTTAGTAAGGTTGAGACAAGTTCTTTGAAGAACCAAATTCCTTTCAACCTGGAGTAGGAAATTT
Source organism: Pinus albicaulis (assembly GCA_034641835.2). Taxonomy (NCBI): domain Eukaryota; kingdom Viridiplantae; phylum Streptophyta; class Pinopsida; order Pinales; family Pinaceae; genus Pinus; species Pinus albicaulis. The sequence goes on from CM076584.1 coordinate 1,250,201,004, forward strand.
CCAAAATTAAAATCTCTGTTCCCCTTACCGAGTTAGCTGCCCGGCATGTATATAGGACCCAAATTTTGAAGGCTTTAAATATAGAAGAAAATGAGGACACTGTCAATCTTACAATGACCAACCAGAGCTGATTTTTGGTCCTAAGATTGAAGGTAGATATCAAGAGGGACCTATTCCTCCCTTTTATGTGAGTTTAAACATTCATGACAAAAAATTTCACAATGCTATGCATGATTCCGGGGATTCTCATAATTTAATGCCTAAAGCTGTAATGGAGAGCCTTGGTCTAGAAATCACCAGACCTTATAAAGACCTTTACTCCTTTGATTCTAGCAAAGTAAAATGTTTAGGATTAATCAAAGACCTTTGCGTTAACTTAGCCCAAATTTCAGCCAAATGCTTAGTCGTGGATATTGTTGTGGCTGATGTGCCCCCAAAGTATGGAATGTTATTATCTTAGTCTTGGGGGGCTAAGTTACAGGGAATATGTAGATGGACATGACCTATGCGACCATCCCTATTTTCAATCAGACTAGAAGACTTTACAGGGAGTCCCATATGCAATACACGGTTACAAGTCAAGACCGACCACAAAACTCTCCTCTGTATTCTGTAAATACAGACCTTGATTCTTTTATTATATTTAACGATGAAACATTTAGTGAACAAGTCACTTTAACAAGATTAATGACCGATAGGGAGGAAGAGGAACACAATGCAGGAGTGTCGAAACAGTTTGCTGCATTTGAAAACGTTAGCAAACCAAACAAAGGTCTTGAGCTACAAATCATGTGTCCATTGCTCTTAAACCTTGACAATCAACAATGTTGGAAATGTTGTCATTGATGGCAAAGGAGGTAGTAGATGCAGAGACAGGAACAGTTACAAGGAGACAAAGATAGACAATGGAGGCAGCAAAGAGGAAATGAATATAAAGGAGAAAGGCAGAGGCACAGGAAGCAAATACGGAGACAGAGCCGTTATCACAGCAGTAGAAGCAAAGGCAGAGTGACAGAAGCAGCAGAGGCAGAGCCACAACTGTTATTGCAGAGAAACTGTTGTTATTCCAAGAATATGTATATATATATATATATAAATTCTGAGAATTTTTTATATAGCCGGGCGTTACACATAATATAAATTAATTTCCGGACTTTATATTCAAATGCTCTGTATTTAGTTGAAGAACTCGACTCCTAGTTGATGTGGTGTTTTTAAATTGTACATACCTAGAGTGTAATGAGCTCTGCGAACCAGCGTGAATAGGCTCTGTGGGGATGAGCACTGTACACATAGCCACAAGGGTTATGAATGGTGGAACTCTGCGTCAGAGTATAACGGAACCATAGTCGAAAAAAATATATATATATATAATTGAATGGAGCGGAACCATAGTCGAAATATATATATATATATATATATATATATATATATATATAATTGAATGGAGCGGAGTTGAATCATAATAATAGATTGAAAAGTGAGCGATTTTTTAAAATAATAAAGACGGATGGAACCATGAGTAGGGAAGTGGAACCATGACCCGATGAACAGTAACAGTGGTTTGGAGCGAACAATGGATTTCATCGCACCACTATTATATGGAAGGCGGTATTTTGGAGTTTCGCAATGATTCCATTGATTGATCGATGCATGTCCCTGGATGAACAGTAAAACCACCGTTTAACGGAGCGCCATCGCGCGTTATTGTTTGCGCATGTTGATCGAGCTATATACGTTGGATCGGGCAACGTAATACCAACCGTCGGATGGGCGCATGGGTTAACAAAGGTACGGTGTGCATTCAATTGGTCCTTTGGTTGTATTGTGGGCCCGGGGCAGAGTCATATATAATGAATTTGGTTTATTAATGTTATTCGACGTATTGTAATCTTAGTATGAGGCCCAGTGAGTTATATTAAAAAGATTTTAACCAAGGTTAATCGTATTGCCGGTCAATCCTTACGGATGTCGGGTTCTTTGCGTGAATGAATTGCATATATATATTATATAGGTTGAGATATTATGTTGTGCGTATAATGTTTGAATATGAATAGTGTGGGAGCATTTTTATTCGGGTCTAAAATGAGATTGGATCAAAGGATAAGTAAATCCAAAAGAAGAATTAAGTAGTGAGACTGCAATTCCTTGGCTTGGAGTTTTATTTAATTGCCAGTCCCGGAAACAAGAACCTGTTGAATTGCCAGAATTGTGGATGGTTGAGTGCGTTGGTTTTATTTTGACAAAGGACTTGTTATATTGGGAGATATAAGGTTGTAAAGGTATTCATTAATCAAATTCTAAGAATTTGATGAATGAATTGAACAGAGGATTAAGAAGACCCTTACTGAATAAAAAGATGAGAATTGGGCGTTGTGAGATGGTCAGGATGGCGCACAGCTTTGGGAAATGAAGCTTGGGATGCATTTACACACAGTTAAGTGAAATATTGAAAAGTACTGGAATATGGTTGATTTATTAACACTTCAGATTTAAGCATTGGAACTGTCAGCGTAGAACAAAGCAGAGATTGTGAGATTGCTCGAACTTGGGAAATGATTGGGCATGAAACTCGAATGCAATTATGGAAAAGGAAAAATAAGAGGAGAGCATGCAGAGATGAAAGTTCGGTGAACAGGAATAGGTACAGGAATGAGTTGGACAGGTGAATAAGCACAAAAAACAAGGAATATGCAGATGACAATGAACAAAGTGTATACAGAATAGGTTCTTAACAGCAGCAGAAAAAAACAAATCCAGTAAAGCCAAAATCTAGAAAAGGAGCTGAGTGAAATTGAAATATGTAATTAAAAATGTGAATGTAAATGTTGTAATTAACTTTTATTGTTTTTGATGCAAAGGCAAGTATCCTAAGGAAAAGACAAACTCCCACTGTAGCATGGAAATTTGTAAAAATTGTAATAATTCTAAAAATGAGTTGGAAAAAGGAAGAAGAAGACAGAAGCCAAAGAGTCATGACTGTTCATTCCAAATTCCTTGTGAAATACAAACAGTCATGTGAGAATTTATATATATAATATCAATTTGATAAGCTAGAAAGGGGAAGAAGAGAGAGAGAAAATATAGAGAAGGCAGAGTATAGAAGTGTAAGGCAGAGAAGATTAAGAAAAGAAGAGCAGAAAGAGAAGCTACAGAACAGAGCTGATAACTGAGGTAAATCAACAAACATTCAGTTTGAAAAATTGAGGAAGTTGGAGCTTCCCTATCAAGTTGCAGCTTGATAGTTGTCAGTTGTAGCTGACTGAGGTTGGAGCCTCCTGTAGGTTGGTGCCTACAGAAAATTGAAGGGATTTTGTGTTTCCTTGCAAGTTGTAGCTTGTAGAATTGAGGTAGGAGCCTCCTGTAGGTTGGTGCCTACGGAAAAATAGTGGTGAGAGGGAGTTGGAGCTTGCCTTTGCATCACAACAATAATAAGATGTGGTTTTCTCCCTTTATGGGTTTCCACTTATATCTGGTGTCTCTGTGCATGATGTTTATGTGTTGATCTCATTTATATCATCTGCTTAATACCTGCTACTCTCATATTATGTCTGTTGTTATATTATATTAGTATTTGCTACTCACATCCAAAGATTACTCACATGTTAAGTTGGACATGAAATGAAGGTGTAAATAAGGTTTAAAAGATTATGAATGTGTTAAACTGATTCACCCCCCCCCCTCTCAGTTTAACTCAGAGTTCAAAAAACAAAACAACCCTCAACACAGCGAAAAACCTGAGGAGTTGAAACAAATACAACTAAGTGTTAAGATTCCGCAACAACCCATAAGCATTTTAGTTGAAGAGGACAAGCACCAAACGGACGACACTGAAAATAGTCCTCTGTGGAGTATGTTTTTTGATGGATCCTGCACTAAGAACAACGTTGGTGCAGGTGTCTGGATTTGCAACACTAAAAACAACCACACAGAGAGCATTTCCTGCAAATTAAACTTTTAGTGTTCTAACAACATAGTGGAATATGAATCCCTTTTCTTAGGCATACGTTCGTTGAAAAAGTTAGGAGCCAAGAGAATCAAAGTGCATGGGGATTCCGAGTTAGTCATTAGGCAAGTCAATGGGGAGTATAACACAAATCATCCCAGACTTAGGGCCTACCGAAACGGCGTCATGGACCTTTTAAAAACCTTTGAGGAGTCCAAACTGATTTTTTGTCCCAAGAAAAAGAAATATTTCCGCCCACAATTTAGCCTTTGCAGCGAGAAGATGCTTAATGCCATATGAAACCAAAGACTGTACAAATCAGATAAAATTTAGACCAGTCGTGCCTGATAATGAAAATTATTGGCAGGGGTTTGACGGAGACAAACAAATAGAATACTTCATGAAATTCAGAAATGAATTCAAACTAAACAGTTTGGACTCAGATTATGATACAGACTGCAGTGAAGAAAATTTTCTTGGTGAAGAAGAGTTGTCTCCTGAACTTGTCAACATTAATCTTCTGACTGGTAAACTTAAAAACAAAACATAATTGAATGTAGAGTTAGAAACAGAGGAGTTAGAAACTCTGCACTCTAAAGATGAAAGTTTGCCAAATAGTCTGGCACCTTTAGAAGAGTTGCTCAATTTTAACGATGTGGCCAGGAAGAAAAAACTGGAACCCTAGAGACTGAAGTGGAAGAGTACAATATAGGCAGTGAACTTAAACTTAAAATTATTAGACTGTCTAAAACTTTACCAGCTCACATTAAACTCAAATACATAGAGTTGTTTAAAGAATTTTCTGATGTCTTTGCGTGGAGTTACGAAGATCTGAAATCCTATGACACTGAAATAATACAGCACAAAATTCCCTTCAAAGAAAACCAAAAATCATTCAAACAGAAATTGCGCAGAATAAACCCTGTTCAGTTGCCTTTGGTTGAGAAGGAGATCATGAAAATGTATGATGCTGGTATTATTGTCCCTATTAGATACTCTGAGTCGGTGTCTAATCTAGTGTCAGTTAGGAAGAAAAATGGAGATATCAGGCTTTGTATAGACTTTAGAGACTTAAACAAAGCTTCATTAAAAGACAACTACCCTTTACCTAAGATGGATCATATTTTACAAAGGGTGGTAGGGTCTAGAAGAATTTCTTTGCTTGATGGCTACTCAGGGTACAATCAGATCTTAGTTCACCATGCTGATCAATTAAAGATAGCCTTTACTACACCATGGGGCACTTTCATGTATGTGAAAATGCCCTTTGGTCTAATGAATGCTAGAGCAACTTTTCAGAGAGCCATGGGCATAGCATTCTCGGAAGAACTAGGCTACTTCATCATTATATACCTTGACGATGTCACTGTGTTTTCAAAGACAGATGAAGAGCACTTGAAACACTTAAGAAAAGTTTTCAAGAAATGCAGAAAGTTTGGGATATCTTTAAACCCTAAGAAGACACTATTTAGTCTCCAAGAAGGTAAGCTTCTTGGGCACATTATTTCAGAAGAGGGTATTAAGATAGATCCAAAGAGGATTGAGGCCATACTGCAAATCTCTCATCCTCGGAACATCAAGGAGTTGCAATCTTTCATTGGAAATATTAACTTTTTGAAGAGGTTCATCCCCAACTTGGCTGAGCTCCTTAGGAATATCACAAACATGTTGAAGAAGGAGCAAGGGGTAAAATGGACCTTGGAAGCAAAGAAGTCCTTTGAGCTGGTGAAACAAGTGTTAACCAAAACATTGATTCTTATAAGTCCTAATTTTTCAAAAGATTTCTATATTTTTTTGTTTGCATCAGAACATACCATAGCTGCTGTCCTTTTACAAAAAAATCCGCAAGGACAAGAGCAGCCTATTGCATTCTTCAGCAAGGCATTGAGGGATGCCCCTCTGAAGTATAACATTATGGAGAAGCAAGCTTTTGCTTTGGTTAAAGCTTTGAACGACTTCAGAGTATACATCCTTCACTCACACATCATTTCATTTGTCCCAAACTCAGTTGTGAAAGACATTCTAACACAGGACCCAGATGGTAAGAGAGGTAAGTGGATTACTGTTATTCTTGAATATGATTTAGAGATAAAACCCACTAAACTCATCAAAGGCCAATGTCTAGCTAGATTAATGGCTGAATCCAATTTTGAAGTTCTTGATATTAATATGATTGATGCTTTGGATGACCGAGAAGGAATCCCAACTCCCATTGTTGAAGACCATTTTCTGAATTCCTCTTGGTATGCTGATATTATTTATGTTTTGCTTAATTTAAATACACCTCCTGGTTTGACAAAGACAGAGGCAAGATTCCTCAAGTTAAAAGTTGTGAACTATTGCATTATAGATAAATGTCTTTATTGGAAAAATGCAAATGGTTTATTGCTTAAATGTTTGCTTGAGTATGATGCAGAGAAAGTTAAGCACGAGTTCCATGAAGGAGAGTGTGGAGGTCATTTGTACTGGAAGACAACAGCCAACAAAATTTTGAGGGCTGGTTTCTATTGGCCTACTCTTTTTCACGATGTGCACAAGATGATCATAGCATGTCATAAATGTCAATTTTTTGAAGGAAAAAGAAAACTGCTACCCCTACCTCTGCATCCAATCATTGTTGAAGCTCTTTTCAATAGTGGGGACTTGACTACATAGGAGAAATCCATCCACCATCTTCTGCTCAGCATAGATGGATTCTCACTGCCACAGACTATTTCACTAAGTGGATAGAAGCCATACCTTGCAGGCAAGCCAATGATTCTGTTATTATAAAATTCATAGAGAATAATATTCTCTCTAGATTTGGCTGTCCTACCAAGATCATCACTGATAATGCCACAGTATTTGGATCAAAGAAGATGGTTTAATTCTGTCACGGATATCAGATAACATTGGGGCACTCCACGACCTATTACCCTCAAGGTAATGGACTTGCAGAATCCTCAAACAAGAGTTTAGTGAACATAATCAAGAAACTGTTGGAGGACAACAAAAAGTCTTGGCACACAAAACTAGTTCATGCACTTTGGGCTGACTGATTGACTTTGAAGAAATCCATTAGTATGTCACCTTTCTAGCTTGTGTATGGTACTGATGAAATTTTTCCAAACAGCTTTGGTGTACCAGTGATGAAGTTGATTCAAGAGTTGCAAACTGAAGATAATGACATAATCAGAAGAATAAATCAGACCATTCATCTTCAGCAAACCAGAGAGGAGGTTTATAACAAAGCATTGCAGAAGCAGGATAGCATTAAAAATATTTTCGACAGAAGAACAAAGGCCAAAAATTTCAATATTGGGGACAAAGTTTTGAAGTGGGACTCAAGAAGGGAAGACAAGGGCAAGCATGGAAAATTTGACAACTTATGGCTTGGCCCTTACTCCATCCATTCAGCTACTGGTAATAATGCCTATTTTTTGCAAGAGATGAATGGAGCAGAATTGTTTGGGGGTCCTGTCAATGGCAGGATGCTTAAGCATTACTTCTCTTGATCCATGTTATGCTCTGAAAGCCTTTTTATATTTTTCTCATTATAAATACTTCACCCATTATTGCATTCAAAGTTATAAAATCAATATACAAAAAACAGAGAAAGAAAGAAAAGAGGGCAGATTGTAAAAACAAGAAAGGTATAGCCCCATACCAAAAAAGAAAAACAAATCTGAAAGTGTGCAAGCTCAAATGCCACTCCTAAAGAACACACTTCTAGTTAGTCAAACAGCCTAATCTTGACTAATTAATTTTAAATTTTCTGTTGATAGGATAGTGAATTTGATTTTCCAAACTGTTTAATCTTGGCTTATCAGTAGATAGTTTAGGATAGAAATTAAAGGTTCAAACATGCTCAAAATATGAACCTAAGTTTCCAAAAGAGAATGACTCAGATCTGTTTCAAATTTTGAGTTAAAAAAGATGTAAATATGGTTCCAATTAGCTCAAAATCTAAACCAGTTGACAAAGGAAAGATAGCTCAAGTAAGAATCAAAACAGAGTTGTAAAAGGACGAAGGAAATGCTTTGAAAATTCAAATCTTAAGCCTTCCATTTTGTTTTAATTTTCTGCAAAATAAGATCTATGTGCAGCTTGTTTTTATGCCATAGATCAGCAACAAGTTAGACTGTTCAATCCTGACTTGTATTCTTTTAAATTTCTGTTGTAGAATGTAGAGAATAAAGATCTATTGGACAGTTTAATCCCAACAAATAGTATATTAGGTATAGAATCATATGGGCTCAACTGTTTAATCTCAGTCCATGGAGAAATAAGGAGTAGAATTAGATTAGATTTCCTGTTTTCAAAAGAATAAAATGTGGTAAAATAGTTTGCCAATCCAAGTGCACTCTGGTGAATAAAAAATGTTAGATCTGTAGGATTGGGTAGGTAGAAAGATTGTTGATGAAATATCCATTTTTTTATGGCTGCTAATATGTTTTCAGAGCAAAAGAATATCATCCCAGCAAAAGAAAAGCAGCCCAATGGATGAGGCACTGATCAGCCTCACAGAGAATGCAAGTCTAAAGTTCTCGATGCCTTCAAGAAGGCACCATCCCCAAGTGGAGCCACTGTTAGCCACCTATGAAATTTGTTATACCAAAAGGTGGCCAAATCATTTTTTGGAGCCTTTAAGGAAAAAATTTTATTGCAAAAAAGTGTTGGCTCTTGAAGACTCTTGAAGGCCTCATGCCTCTGTCCAAAATCTTCCTTACTGTGCCCATTTTACACTCTGGAATTCTGTTGATTTCATGAGAAGAAACTGCTGCAAAAATCACCTTTTTCCCTTTCCTCACTCGAAAAACTAACCTACATTTTTCCCCCCTTTATTCCCCATAAAAATCCCTCATTTTCATGTTTTTCCCCTTTCCCCTTCATCAAAACCCCTTTGATAAGGTTTAAGACCCTTTCTGTGCCTTATCGAAACCCTCACAACCATTGAAAAACTTGAAAATTTTCATAAAAAACACATTTTTTTGTATTACAAACTTAAGCCCCCTTGGGCTAAGTCTTAAGCCATTTCCCCCTCCACGTGCCCGCACCCTAGAACCAGGTGTTAGACCCATAAAGCACTTATCGCATCACAAAATCTGAGCACATAAGTTTGTTTTTCGTGTTTAAAACCCCGATGCCGATTAGCCCTGTATATTATAGCCCCCAATCATATCACCTTTCATATAAACCAAGGCCCTGCAGTCGAGCGCCTATCCACTTTTCATATATAAAACCATCTCGACCCATGAAACCTTTGTTTTTATTAATTTTTTGTGTTTTTGCAGGGTTTGAAAAGGTTTCCGTCGGTGCGAAGCTTAAATTTCTCTCTGTCGTCGATCTGATCTGCAGATCGACAGCCCATTGATCAATCGCCCTGGCGATCCCCACGGTCAATCACTGTACGCAAACCGGAGTTGTATTCATCGCACCGATTTTGTGGGGTAAGTTGTTTTCCCTGTTTGGATGTGATCAATGTCACAGACCGACACGTGGCCTTGAGCAGTTTGGAGATACCACCCTCATCTCACATTAAAAATCGACTATGGGCTCAGTGTGATATTGGCGTATGACGTCTGATCTGAGGCCGGCTCATCGGACGGTGATCACACTCAAAAGGAGCTCCGGGGATAAAATAAGGTACGACGCATTCATTAAAACATCTCCGTCGTCGATTTGATCTGCAGATCGGTGGCCCAAAATTAGTCACTCTGGTCCCCATAGCCATGGCAGCAATCAGCAGTCCCACAAAAACGATGGTCCCCAACGCCTAGTCAACATACACATCAGCATCCACGCGGCAGCAGCGGATTGGAGCGGGCCTTGTTTTTTTGCCTGTATGATCGTGAAATCCAGACCCGATGCGTTTTATAGGGTGGAATTCATAAGGATTTCGGGTCACACTCACCCTGACGTTAGTAGGCCCCAAATCAAACCCGGGGAACTTTATAGGGTGAATTTCATAAGGATTTTGGGTCACAAACGCCCTTACGTCAGCAAACACCATTTGTGACCCGAAATGGTTATAAAGCTTGGTTTTATCAAAGTTTGAAGTCTAGTTATATCGTTTGGTAAGGGTGATTATATGGTTTTTCCATTGTGCCGAAGAAAAGCCGAAGGCTGGGGTTTCCGATTCTCGCGCCTTCGATTTATTAAAGAGAAGCCATTCAGGAGTTCAAATTTCCGTGCCTCGTCAATGATTCAAAGTCATTGATGCCTCATGACCCCTACGCAGCACTACACACCAACAAAACAAAATAAATCAGTCACAAATCAGAGAGTATCAAGGTCAAAGATAGAAATGCACCAACATGGAAGATGGAAGACAGATTTATGAGGATTATGGCTAAGATTGATTATCAAAAGCCTAATCCTCCCAATTAAAACACAGTTTAAAGAAAAACATGAGTGTTTTATCAGACAGAAGGCCTCCACCGCCACATCTGAGGCAAATTGATTCCTCCCAGCTACCACAGTGCCACCTGTGCCTCAAAGCATTCAAACAGAGGCCGAAGTTATTGATCAAGATCAGATATTTGCCTCAGCGCAGCCAGAGAGTGAATTTTTCAAATGAACTTAATGACAAAATATCAGCAAAGTTACTTTAACACAACACAAAGCCTCAAAAGTCAAAAAGAGCTCCCACCGAGCTTAAATCTTAATGTAAATTATTTAATACAGAGGACACCTATGTAAGCTTCTTCATCGAGCCCCCCAAAGGCCGAGAAGCCATTAAGTCTATATTAATTATTTTCGGAGATATTTTATCAGATCTCACCTCCTCATTCTTGTATAAGTATTGCTGGAGAAGATGAGAGAGGGGTTGGTTGAGTTGGTTGCTAAACTTTGAAATGTAATTGAGCTTGAGACTTCTACCTGTAAATAGTGTTCACTGGCTCTTGAAGCTTTGCTTGTGATAGACTAGTTAGTCTGGGGAGTGTAGATGATTGCTAAACTAAAGCATTGGACTTAAAGTTGTAACTAGTTTGGAGCATCAATACAAGCTAATTTATGGGATCCTGGTCTATGTCGACGGTGATGTTATTTATTATTGTGAATTGTTGTTTTATTTCTGTTTTCACTATGTTCATCTTCTCTTATAAAGAACAGCATGCATAGAGTTATGACCTACTGTATATCAGTACCCTTCTCTGACTGAAAATCTTTATCTTCATGTTTTCTTCCAAATCTGTGTTATTTAGGAATGATTTAATTCGGTTTAAGCATAGGAATGTTGGCGTTCCCTCGCCTTATTGTCTTAGCTGAATATTGTTCTTGGATGTTACTTTCATTTCATGTTAAGTAGGGATGAACTAAGGAAGATATGGTGTCCCCTAGTCCTAGTTTTATCCCCAAATACTGTTTGAATGTTTCCCTTGGAATGTGTTAAAAGTTGGCTAGTTTGAAAGTACTTACCAGATCTTAGGCCATTTTGTGTTATCTTTGTGTTTGTCTTGAAAGTAACCAAGTAAAGCAGAGCTAGGAGGGGATTTGTGGTGAGCCCGGCCCACTAGTTTCTACTCCAACAGTTGCCTTCAAGTTTCCCTTTGTTTTAAAATTTTTTCTATTGATAGTGTATCAAAGGTTGGCTAGTTTAAAAGTACTTACCAGATTCTAGTTTACTTTCATGTCTTTCTTAAGTGTATGTCAAAATCTGGCTAGTTTAGAAGTACTTACCAGATATTAGGCTGCTCTTTGTTCTTCATCTGTTTAATTCCCCTTCTTATTGTACCATTTCATTCCATAAATCAAACTTTAAAGAGATCCTTAGATGTAGATGACTTGCCCCATGGACCACTCTTGCCTATTGTTGTTTCAATTAAACCCTATTATGACTCCATAGCCCAATGGACTAAAACCTGCAATTATCTATCTTTCTGGCCAAAGCTTGTTCTATTTGCCTGCAACTTCTCACCTTTGAAACTCTTTGCATTTAGAACTTTCCACCTCAAATAGTAATCATGCTCAACCATCCAAAAAAAAAACAAACCCTCAGCCTTCATAACTAGCCTAATATCATTACCCAAAACTTCAAAGACAAATCCATTTATTGGAGAGATCCCTCTCCGAATTCAGGAGGGCTAGATCCTAGAATCCCAAAGTGGTTGAAATGATGTTGTCTTTGTGATTGGACTTTGCCAATCTTGTTGATTATAGGGTCCTAACATAGGGTATAAATTTGAGGGTGATTCCTATTCATTAAATACATTTTTATTTAGTGTTTTTTAAAATTGTGATGTTTGATATTTTTTTACTCCATCATTTAAAAATGGATCAATAAAGTAATATCATAGATCATGTATAATATTTTGAATTGCAACAATAAATCTCAACTTTTAACATGATTGAAAAAAAAATTATAAATAATAAATCAAGTGATCTGAATTTATGAAAGAACGCAACAGAATACACATATAACCATAAATACAAAGATGTAGTGGAAATAACACTTCATTTCATTAATATCAAATAACTTAAATTTGTTTACAAACACAATGGAAATAAACTAGCTAGGGCGTTAGTAGCTTATCTCTGAGAAGAGATGTGGAAACTACAAGCCTCTGAACTTTGTGTTACAATGAGACTCGAAAGCCAATATATTATTCAGAAATAATGGAAAACCCTAAACATCCAAAAACCTAACCCTAGGAGATGAAAAGCCAGAATATGGGCCCCCTCGGGGTAAATTGGTACATCAATTTCCTAGGGTTGTAACTTTGGCATACTATCTCCGTTTGGCGCACATGATACATCGTTAGAAATATCTATCCGAGGACTACAACTATCAATACAAGATGTCATTTTTAGAACAAGCTTATTGTATCCAAAGGTTTGATGGCCAAAAAACATTGTTTAGGGCCTCAAAATGGCTCCGGAACTTCAGGACCCAAAAAACTGCCAAAAATAGTAAATTGTGCTACAATTAAGGAAACTAAAAAATTGAAAGAAATAATGGTGGGGGTCCAAGTGGAATAGGCAGGTGGCCACCAATATCCACCTGGATCATTCCTCCCCCCTTAGGAATAAATGGTCCCCATTACGTTGAGTTCCTCCATGAGATGAGGAAACTTCTATTGAACTTGGTTCCTGGTGAGCCACTTGCCTTGGTGAAGGAGTTGGCCTGCTTTGACAACTTGATATAGCTAGATCTTATAATAATGGGTGTCCTTGATTTTTGTGTCCATAATCTGATCAGTTGTGGCTTGTTCCATATAGTCTAGGCTTAACTTTGTTGGTGTGAGTCGTTATTCCATGTCGGATGTGTCCAATAGAGGAGGAAAGTAAGGCCGAAGGTGGTCGACATTGAACACTGGGTGCAGACCAAGGAATGGTGGAATACTGAGCTCGAAGGCATTGTTCCCTACAGCCTTGGTGATGGTGTATGGCCCATATCGGAGCTATTGAAGCTTGTAGTCGGGTCTAGCGAGGCACTCCTTCTGAAAATTTAGCCACACTTTGCTGCCCACCTGGAAGTTGTGTTGCACACAATGCTGATCATGTCGCTGCTTGTACTTAGCATTAGCTCTTTCCAATATGTCTTGAACTTGTTGGCGAATCTGTTGAATGTGCTAAATGAAGTTGTTCACTTTGGAAACTTCATATTGGACATGAGCTGAATTATCCTGAGTAGCTGCAAATGGCATGGCTACGTCAATGGGACATAGTGGTTGGAATCCCAAGCCCACCTGAAATGGGTTGTGATCGGTTGAGCTGTGGAGGGCCCGGTTATAGGTATTTTGTACATAGGGGAGGCTCTCATCCCATATGCATGGATGCTTTGATTTTTACATGCACATAATGTGTACAATCATATTGTTGACGACCTTTATCTGGCCATTATTTTTGGGATGGAAAGTTATTGACTTGGTGAGGTTTGTGTCCAATATTGACCAGAGGTTGGACCAAAATGTATCGAGGAGACTGTTGTCCTGATATGAGATGATAGGCTGTGGGATCCCAAATTTTACCCAAGCACGTTCAAAGAAGAGTTTAGCAGTGGCTTCTACTGTGATATTCTTCTTGTAGGCCCCCATAGTGGCCATTCTTGAGAATCTATCGATGACCACAAAAACACAGTTGTTAACATGATTAGTATAAGGAAGCCCTGACATGTTAACCATGGAGATGGACTCCCAAGGTAGAATAGGGGTAGGCAACAGATTATAGAGGCCTTGCTTCTTGATGGTCAGTTTGGAAATGATGCAGGCAGTGCAAGATCTGATGTACTTCCTGAAATCTTATCGAAGGTTTGGCCAATTGAAATATTTATGTAGTACCACCACTATTTTCACGACCTTGAAATTCCCAGTGACCCAACTATAGTGTGCTTCCCAAATCATCTTGGCATGCTCGCTTGAAGGAACACAAAGGTGTCCCAGGTGACATAGCAGTGCATCCTAGAGGTGAAACTTTGGAACTCGATTACCCTCCAAGAGTGTCTTGTATGTGTGGCTAAATTTTGGATCGCTCTTGTAGAGAAACAGCCAATCAGAAGTCTCATGACCACAAGAGTTGAGCACGGTGATTATCGCCACGATCGGTGGTTGGTTGGGGCAGTCTACAACATTATTGAAGCTACCCTTCTTGTACTTGATGTTCAAATGAAACTGTTGCAGATATTTCGACCACTTCTGATCGTGATCGTTCTACAAATTCCCTTGTGTCTATATGAACTGCAGGGGTCAGTGGTCTATGTGGATGATCATTTCCTTCCCCAAAATATAATGCTTTCATTGTCAGCAAGCCTTCATAATTGAATACATCTCTTTTTCATAAGTGGGATACTTTCAAACTATGTCGGACAATGTCTCACTATGATATGCCACTGGATTCCCTCGTTGATTAATAACTACCCCAATATCATAGTCAGAGGCATATTTCTCGATCTCAAATGGTTGTTGCAAGTCTAGTAATGTGAGCACTGGGGCACAGCAGAGGCAATGTTTCAATTCTTTGAACACCTTCTGTTGAGATTTCGACCAAAATAATTTTTCTTTCGCTCCTCCCTTAGTGACTTGACTCAAGGGCCAAGTGATATGAGAGAATACCAATAGGAACCTATGGTAGAAATTAGCAAGACCCAGAAAGCTACGAAGCTCTATTATAGTGGTTGGGGTTGGAAAAACCCGAATGACTTAGATCTTGGTTGGATCCACATTCACCTCCCACTCATTGTTATGCAAGAAAATCCTCTCTACAGACATAGATGATCCCTCTAGCCCTAGAGTGGGTCTAGTAACAACAGGGAACAATCATAAGCCTACTTTCCTTGTTTGTAAATACATAGAGATTGCGAATAGATCACCTACCTCAACCTTATGCTAATTCTCGTTTGAATCCCTTGGTCCTTCGAGTTTTGTGGTCAGATCTACGTCGCTACCGACGCTTGGTTACCTACACAAAGGATCAAAACAACAACAAACATGAAAGCATAACATATATAATGCATATATAACCTATTTAGTTGATAAGGAAAACAAAGAATTCAATCACACATTAAGACAAGAATGGAAAGCATGAACCAGTCGTATTATATTAAAATAGAGAGGGGGAGTTACAACCTCCTCCTTGATGTTGGAGCTATCCTTTGACGGGTCCTCATCCACGCATGTCTCCAAATGTCTTTTTCAACTTGATATAAGGGCAGAAGGTCGCAACTCTCACTCAACGTCTATGGAAACAAAAGGTCTCTCTGTTGTTATATTATGTATGTTCTAACTAGCAGAGTTATGGGAGAATTCCCATTATATAGCAAAAGGAGGAGAGAGCATGGATCCAATTTAGGTGGGGAAATGGTTTATCCCTTTGGGTGATTCCACTTTTGTGGGAACAAAGAGGCCAAAGGGAGAAACGCAGCTCTATCCTCGGGAACAAACAACCAGGTCTCTGCCATGAAGCTTCCAAATCTCGAAGCTTCACTTCCATTTTTAAAAAACTTCCCAGAAGGGGATTGGCATGAGTATTAGCTTCATTCTAGCGCCAATCGGCGCAACTCCAGACCCAAAACAGGCCATCCGCATGAGCAAGACATGGAGAGGGTGCACCACTCCAGATAACTAGGTTTACAAGGATTTTTTCCAGGAATGACCAACAGATAGTTTGTTCATTATGTTGAAGAGGATATGAAGGCATATTTTCATTATGGAAAATAGGCACAGGGGTCACTGTTAAGGGTCTCTAGGATCATGAACAGGGAGTACAGGTACAGTGAAAAATTACTGTGTAACACTCATTAATCATGTATCCTAGACACTGAACCTGGGTCATGCCAAAAATGAACTTCTCTAAATTGGCACACAACTTGTGTTTCTGTAGTGTTTGGAGGACCTGCCAGATGTGGTGAAGGTGCTCTTCCCAATTTTGGTTGAAGATCATGATGTCATCCAAGTACACTACTACAAATGAGTTGGTGAATGGCCGCAAGATGTCGTCTATTAGCCTCATGAAGGTTGCTAGATAATTCATTAACCCTAAAGGCATGACCAGGCATTCAAAAAGGCCCTCCTTGGCTTTGAAGGAAATATTCCACACATCGGACAATTCGATTGGTACATGGTGATACCTGGACATCAAGTCAAAATTCCTGAAATATTTTTCCCCTTTTAGTTGGTACAGAAGGTCATCAATCCGTGGGATTGGGTACTTATTCCGGACGATGATCTTTTTCAGCGTCTGACATTCAATACAGAGTTTGCAAGTCCCATCCTTCTTCTGCACCAACACGATCAGGCTCCCACAGGGTGATGAACTTGGCCAGATGTGACCTTTCTACATTAGCTCTTGCATCTGCCTCTTGATTTCATCGTTCTCCATAATAGAGTGACGATAGATTGGTCCATTGGGTAGTAGCACACTTGTGGTCAGATCGATGGGGTGCTTTACCTAACAGTGCGGAGGCACCCCGACGAGTGAGGTGAAGATGTCACGGTACTCCTCCATGGCCTTTTCCATTTGTTTTTTTTCATGCGGAGGAGCCCTGTCTGGAGGTCATGGCCACATTCTTCTTCTTTCCCTGAGGGCAGATCATCAGGGAAAAAAATTCCCAGTTTTGGAAATGAGCTTACTGCATTTTTTTGCAGTAACCAAAGAGATAGCGGCAGGCGATGGTACCTCTAGTATCCTGAAAAATTATTTCCCAAAGTAACAATAGCAGCGCGAGGTCGGGATTCATACACAACATGTCACTTCCACAAGTATAGTTAGCCTAATTATACATCATAAACATCAAAAGGAGAAATGTCACATAATAACTCATCAATGAAGGGCTTGATGATGTAAGTAAAGCAGCACTGCTAGCTGATGCAGAGATATCATCCTTGGTGAAGCCATCCAATGGTGTATGACTGTGGGTGTGTTGTGGTTGGAAAGCCCAACTGCTTCACAACCTTTGCTGAAATGAGGTTCTTTACTGTCGACAATGAACTTTAACGAGGAACCCTTTGTTGACTGATAAAAGGTGCTTCTTAAAACTCCTAATTATCTCACATTAATCATCAATCGGGTAATTCCTCTACTTTCAATAGTGTACACAGTATGTGGCTGCTATTATTTAAAGAGTAATGGTTTGTAGCATATATCTTAACACAAATGTAAATGATAATATCTAACAGACTCTAATGGCAATTATTAAAGAAACATCACAGTGCGGTCTTCTATTGAAATCAAAGCTTACATCAATTCAGATAACAATATCATCAGCTAAGAGCACAGTAGCAATAACTCACCTCTACTTCAGCTGATTAAATCTAAATTCTATTAAATCTATTGTGAATGCAATCAAGACAAGGGTAATATCATTCCCAGAGTCCGAAAGCAATAATCAAACTCTTGCTTAATATAATGTGCTTATTTAAGGAATCTCACAAAGCATAACAATATGAATCACAAGCAGAATGTAATCAATCCAATAGTAATGCAAAACATGAATAGAATGTAAATCAAGAAATAAGGAACAGCTTAAATAAAATAGATTCACACGAGCAAGAAATTATCAAACCGATTAAGCGCTAGGAAATATCATAACATGATACAAGGAAGCAGCAAAACTCCACCATAGGTCAGGCCCTTAGCCACCAATAGGTACTACTACATTACTTCAAATACGGCGAGAGAACAGAGACTCAATTATGTATTAATCATTGAACTAAAGTAACAATACAATAAGTCATGCTCTCCAAAACACAATCTGTAATTATGTTTTACAAATTAGAAAATAACAGAGATTCTCCCCATCCTTTCTATCATCACTTGCTTTTATAGTCAGGCGGAGATAAAAATTAAATAGTAAATATGATCCCTCAGGATCTCTGATCCTGAGGGATTCGTAACCAATTCCTAAATCAAGACATATCCCACTCTGATCTTCTTCATGTATTCTTAACTCTGGCTGTAACCGACGCACTTCTTCCTCCATTGGTCAGATTCTGTTGTTCTAATTCTGTTTTGTCGAGTTCCTTTGTTCCAATGTTAGGGAACAGCAATCGTCCCTTACCATTTCCCTGTATAAAGAAATATAGAAGTTAGTTAAACCATAGAAGCACATGATTCCTTCATTATCCTTAATATTTCTAGCATATTAAGATATTAGGATATGAAAGAGATAAGAATTATGGAAAACAATGGTGAATTCAAAAGTAAATACATACCCATTTCGTGACTTAACATACTCCCCTACTTACTCTGTTTCATGTCCTCATGAAAAAAAAAAAATTTGATGAAGTGCAGTTAAAGAGTAAGCTGGAGAAGGAATATCATAGATCGGTCTGAAACCATGGTGTTGGGCTAAGAGTGCAAAAACAGTTCTTTCCTCTCCCTCGATTAATTCATATGTGGCCTAGTAACCTTCAGAAGGGTACCAAATGATAGGGCCATGAAATCGACAACCTAACCAAAAGGGTCCTTATCTCAAAATGAGATTGGTATAGGTGATAAAACGGGCTGCAACTGCTTTAAAATTTTCATAATTAAATGGCTCCCTGTCCTGCACACTACGGGTAGAGACCACCCACCTAAGTTTGGACGCAGTCATCACACTTTTTTGAATGGATTGGAAGTATCACACTCCGTTTTGTATAATTCCTTAATGAATAGGCCCCAATACTTGAATTACCCCTATTATTTTCATCAAACTCCTTTGATTAGTAAGCATTTGCAAAGGGTGCTTGGGTTCGCTTCTTACCCAAAGTTCCAACCCATGCTCTTGCCTTTGGAAGGCGCTACGAGCTTTGAGCCACTTGATTTGATTGACTGAAAATGAGATAAAGGCCTGGAATGGGATGTCTCCCACGAAAGAGTTGGGATTATTATCTACCTCATCTGCTAATATAAAATTATGCAAGTAGAATTCACATAGCAATATTTGAACCTTTATACCATGTTGTTTGCAACAGCTGATAAAATCTTCATTAGTGTTTAATTCAATCGATTTTCTAGCCCTTACAGCTTTTATTTTCAACAACATATATCGCTCTAACAGAAACAAAGCATAATTATTGGCAGGAGCCCTACATGTCAAAACATTTGTATACAACAAGCAGATAGAATCTGTCTGAGCTATGGTCTTATCCAATCCGAGCTTGATTTTTTCTATTTTCTCTTTTTCCTGCCTGCATTTGTTGAAGGTCTCACTCTTTTTTGTATTCATTTCCTGGAGCTATTTCTGCAATGCTTGATATTTTTTCCGTGGAACAGTTTCTTGTTCCATCTATTCTAACGCAAGCCATGACTGAGCTAATTCTTCTTAAAGATTCATAATAGTGGGTTCATTGTACAGTATGATGTATTTAGCTAATAAACTGGTCTGGGTACCCACATTATGGGAGAAAATGTGCTATGTCTGAGTTTCCTTATTATTATAGGTTAAAGCCTCTGTCTGAGTTGTTGTATCTATGAATATTACATGTCGCTCTTCTCGAATAATGGCAGGTTGAGGGGATATGGGCTCAGTTTGAGTCCTGGTAGTCTTCTCTTCATATATTTCTATTTGGACTACTGTGTTGGTTGTCTCTAAAGTTCTATCTGGTGCCTTTTCCATGGTGATTTCCTTGATCTTTCTTCTAAGTCTTTTTATTGTTTTACGCAACTTCTGTCATTCCTTCCTAAGATTTTTCAACTTAGCTCTATAGTTTCTCGGCAAAGCCACTATCCTGTTGTCAATATCATGAATAGCCTCTACTTCCAATGATCTTGGTTGGTCATCCTAGCTTCGTCCTAATAGGACTGTGTCTCCGGACTGAGTTTCGGCTTCCTGAAGCACTTATGTTTCTACTTCTTCTTCGTGGCCTATACTTTCTGTAGTTAGGCCTATCTAGCTATTTTCTACCAGAAGTGTGTCACCAGATTGGTGCATTGTTTCCTGACTAGCTTCTTCATTTATTTCAGCTTCAAGGCTTCCTTCCCTTAAAGGAGATAGATGTTCAGTATTGCTGGTATTCTCAGGGGATTGGATTGTTTCTTCATTCAGGTTAAGCGGGTTTTCCTGCTGCATATAATCACTCATATTAGCCAAAACTTGGGCAAATTCAAAATCATGCAATAAATCGCCTTGGGGGCTCATACTTGGTGTCGGGGTGAGTCCTAATTCATTCCTTTGTTCCTCCTCGGACTGTCCTGTTTCTTCACTGGGGTTATCCTGGCCTTCACCTTCTAGCTGCAAGGGTTGTTCTCTAACTGGGCTTGATATCTCTATGGTTTGGCTAGTGCTACCTTGAGGGTTTTTGGCCGCCCCTAGCCTTGACCTTATCCTTGTGGACCGTCTGTGTTTGAGAAGTATATTTCTTAAAAGGGGAGTTCTTTTCCTTTTCTGAACTGGGATAGGGGCAGGCAAGGCTAAGCCTTCTTCCCGGGCTGATACTAAATCATCTCAGCTTAGTTGTTGTTGAGTGAAATTATGGCTAACTATCAGTCTAATCAGGTAGTGGTGGCTTACCATTGTTTCTACATTTTGGGACCATATCAACCTCTTAGCAATTTCATGAAATAAATATTTCAACAATGCTAGTAAATTAACAGAGAATTTTTGTTTTAAAACTGCCAAAAGTTTAAGTTAGCGTGGCCTTACCACATCTTTTCACCCATCGCAGGTGATGTAGTTCTGGACAATTCTCACTAATTATCCCCATGGCTCTCCAAGAGAAGATGGTCGAACACCTTTGCCTTTCTTTACCAGCTCCTGTCCTTCATCTCTGAAGATTTAGATGACATCCTGCAACTTCAATCGCTTTCCAGTCCACATAGGTCCTTTGCTGGTAAACCAGATACTTATATTATCATTGCATCCAATACAGAGATTTGTATGTCGCTTACCGTAGTTTTTTCATTCTGCAAGTTCTGTAGAAACTCAATGGCAATTTCTTCGTTGGGTGCCTGAAATCGTGTGAAATATACTATCCACCCAGCTTTAGCTAAAATTGCCCTGGCTGCATCAGAAACAACCAATACTAGAATTTCTCTGCATACAGATCTTCCTCCCATGGTGCTGAAACTCTGCAATTGATAAAAGTAGCAAGGAGAATGCAGGGACACACAAAGCGTAATAATGGAACAACAAATGGTTATGTGATATTTTATAAATGTAAATACCGTTATTGAGATCGTTATCATACCACATGCTTCTGTAATCATGGAAAATCATATCGTTCTTGAAAAATCAAATGAAAAAGTGACAACGCACTTAAAAGTACATTGGAGGTCCCCGCCCCCCTTCAAAATGATAGGTCATCCTCGATCGAAATAAATGAAAAGGTAAGGCATGGGTGGAAAAGTACAGTGGTAATGAAGTAATGAGGTACACGCCGTCATGACAAGCTTATAAACTGTATTGGAGAAATAATATCAAGGCTCGTACCATGATTTATAAATAAGTGATAAGCTGTCGTGATATGATGTATGAAAGGAAAAGGAACAGCATGTGCAAAAACACAGGAAATCAAACATTGTGATTGATTAAAATTATATTCATGCATAAAGGTTAAAGGTATGTTGGGATTAAAATTTCTCCATAGAAAAAAAAAATTTAAGAAGAGGGTATCAGATATTATTGATGTAGAGTAAAGCTTCAATGCCATCAACAGAGCTTCTGCTGCCCACAGGCGTCCATAGCCTCGACAGAGTTGCTTTTAACCTTTGGGAACCATGGTCCTCTATGTATAATTGGGGAAGTGTCTGATGATATCCATAGTAGAGACCAATGTGCTGGTTTGGTGACCAGGTGAACACGTTGCCATTCAGTGGGAAGTAGCGAAAGTGGTCAGGCCGACTCGTGATGAGATCTCTTGTTTCCAAGGATGATTATTACATCTAATGGATCATAACCCTGGTGTGGTAGCCATAATGGGAATTCCACTTTGCTCCTTCCTTATGATCATGGTAGGTTGGCTCGTGATGAGACCCCCTATCCTCCATCTGTGGAAAAAGAATCATAAACTCATCAGTGAAACAGACTCTTCTTTTATTTTTTTTATTTTTAAATTTAGTCCCCCATTTATACATAGTGGGTGATTCACCACTCCTTAAGAGTAGGGATGGCGGAAGAAGTTTTGAGATATCAATATATGAAGAAATATACCCATCATCTTATTGATAATATATAGAGAAAGTTATATAAGCAATGGGAAACCAGCATGGTAAAGATAATCAATCAATCAAGATGATAATATACATGGTATTTTTCCTAGTCTACTGATCTTTCATACATATTATATCTTGCATGCCATTACGTTCTCAAAAATATTCACTAGATGTTGTTTTACAAAATAAAAACCCACACAAAGTGTGTTGTTCCTTAAAGGGAACAGCAGTTGGTCCCTATAGGGAACAGTAAAAAAGAATGCACACAGAAGTGTTGTTCCTTAGAATGAACAGCAACTGTTCCTTGTAGGGAATAGCAAAAAAATACAAGCAGAAAAATTTGTTATTCCTTGTAAGGAACAGCAGTTGTTCCCTGTAGGGAACAGCAAAAATACATACGAAAAAAAATTGTTGTTCCTGTTAGTTTCAGTCTTTGCAGCCTTCCTCCAGTGATCAAAAATGCTCTTACAAAGTGATTTTAAGATGTCAAGGTCAAATTTTGTCATTTCAATGAGTCTTCAAGCAAAATTTGGTCACTGGGCATTAGGTCTAGGGTTTGCTTTTACTCTTGTCAAAGTTGTCCAAATGTCGGTCCATGTCACCCTTCAGCTGAGTGTACCATCATTCAGAGGGTTTTCATCATCATGTCAGGTTCCAACGGGTCATTTTAAACCTTGTTCATGCTTCAGTTGTGCCTAGGTAAGGTTCATTTCCCTCTCATAGGGTTTTGGAGGTGATTGCTCTTGGATGGTCAAATCATCATCAAAACTTGTATCCTGATGTTCATACACCTTCCCCTATCCTTAATGTACCTTATTAAACACTTCCCATCACTGAGATCCCCCAAATTCCTCATTTTTGCACAAACCCTAGTTTCTTGCTACAACTTGGCAATTTTCTAGGCTAGGCCTGTGTTTTGCCCTTTTGGACCCCTTCCCCTCACTCAATCTCTTAAATTCCACTTTCCCCTGCTTCCTAACATCCTTCCTTACTTCCCAAAATTTCCCCAATAATTTAGAAGCCCCTTATCCCCTTCATTTTTCTTCATTTCGACAAATCCCTTGTTTCACACATCGGGATAGGTTTCACTAAAATGATGTTTCAGAGCAATAAAAGATGAATTTTTGAAACTTGAGAGAGGTTTTTTTCCTAAGCATGTCAACGAAGAAAACCCTCCTTCACATTTTACACAGGTATCATGGTTTTAGAGAAATGTCAAAAATACCGTTGCCTCAGGAGAATTGAATGCACCTCTGAAGTGACCTTGGGAAAATCAAGATTTCTCCTAGATTGGTTGGAAAAATGACTTTATTGATTAGTCAAATGATAACTAGACACAACGATATTTCCAATGAGCTATCATGAGCTCAATTTGGAGTTGAGGAAGACCTTCAAAAGTTGACTGCAACAGCACCCTGCCTTGAGGCAGCCTCATCTTGCACATTTTGACTAGTCTTGGGAGATTTGATTTTTGACAAGGTAAATGAAATAAAACTTGAAAAATTCCACTTGTATTGGAAAGTAGACTCCACTATCTTTCCAACAAGCTATCATGCACCCACTTTGGACACCAGGAAGGCCTCCAAAATCCTCCTGAAACATGTGTTACTTATAGCGCGACGCATTGGGTTGGAGCGCGGCGCATTGGGCTGATACTCCAGTTTTCTCATTGCCTTCAACGAAATCCCAAATTTCTTGGCTCCTATGCTCCAAGTAAGTCAAATTTTCTTGTAATTTTCCATTGATCAGTTTTGGGTGTGGTTTCAAAGATTGGTTTGAAGAATCTGAATGCCAAAAGCTTAAACCCTATCCTTTTGTAAAGAAATGCCTCTTTAGGGTTTGAATTTGAAGTTTTAGAATTTGACTTTGGTGCCAAAAAACTCAATTTCTCACTTGTCTTTTCCTTTCCCATCATCTTCATATCATCATACAGTTCCTCCCTTATTCCCTAAACATCCCAAATCACTTATTCCCAAGATCTATTTTCCCTATCCCTAAAACCTACCATTCCTTATCACTCTCCTTCTCTCATTTCACTTATAAGATCCTCAAGTCCCCAAGCAATCAAGTGACTTTCCTGGCATTTTAAATATCACTTGATTGAATCACATTTTTACCACTATACTATTTCCCACAGTTCACTTTTCCCATTGTCCTATATTCCTCACAATTCCTCAAATTCCTTTGGCACACATTTGGCATTGAAACAAAGGCACCAATTTCTCATTTTCAACAAACCAAATATCCACTTGACATACACATTGCAACACCATGACGGACATCGACACATCCAATGAACGAGACAGTGATTCCGCCACCGAACTACATGCACCAGGAGGGCACTGAAACGCCGAAAAAGGCCTGATCCACTACAAATCTTGGTCGAAGCTTCTTTGGTTGAGCATGGTATTTGATTATGGGCCTCCAGCCCAAATTTCAAGGAATTTGGAGAAAATTTTGTCATTTTTGAAAATTTTGGTTGCAAAACAGGTTTTTCCGCTCGACGCGTCGCGCCACCCAACGCGCGCTTATGATTGGGACAACTTCTGGAGGAAAACTTGATATTTTTGGATTTCTCATGGTAATTTATGCATGCTCAGGAATGGCCGAAGCATTTCATAAAATTATGGGTGGTCTAAAGGGCCAAAAACACCATGAAAATCACCTTTCTGCCACCTTTTGCACTAGCAAGAAGTAGTCTTGGGAGAATGAAGTTTTGGAGGGGCAAATGAGCTCCAAATTGAAAAATTCTACTTGGGTTGGATAGCAGACATCCAGGGCTTTCCAACGAGCTATCATGAGCTCAATTTGGACTTCAGGAAGTGCTCCACAAGCAGGTCCAAAGTAGCACGGCGCATAGAGGAATTCAGCCTATTTTTCACCTTCCAGCTCATGAATTCGGCCAGTTTTGACTAGTTTCACCTCTTGGTGTAATTTTTGATCTAGCTTGATTTAATTTGGTAACCATGATGTAATTTTGGCATGTATTTACTTGTTCTAGATGTTTCATTCACAAAAAAGTGAAAATCAAGTGAATGGATCAGTTTCCTAGCTTATAGAGGCAAGTTGTTTGGCTATCTAGATTTTAGCTCTTTGTTTAGAATTGGTTCAAACTGCTCCTAGAAGAATGAGCTCGACCCCTAGAGGCATGGGAAGGGGTTAGACTTGTCTATTTATTGTAATTTTTGAGACATTTTCAGGGTTGGACTCTTGGGAAAAGTTTGGCACTCCATTGTACATCCATATTTCAAGTTTTGGCAAAGGAAAGACCAGAGTTTTGCAGCACCTGTTGGGATCCTTGTGGCTTCTGAATTTTGATGATTTCTCTTCTCATGTTATTGTAAGTTTCATTAATGTTATGTGTATGTCATTTCCATTCTCTCTGCTTCTAAATTAAACAAATGAGTAATTGAGGTAGAATTCATTGATATGTTGATGCTTTGCGTTAGACTTTTGTTTAGTTTTACATGTTTTTCTTCAGTTTGAAGAGAATCCTTGTTCTCTCTTGCTCTCTTCGACTCCTCAGCTGTCTATTCAATCCATTCATTTGATCCAAGACATCAAAGCCATTGCCTACCTTGCCCCAGCTTGAACTCTGCAAGAAATTGGTCTCATCCCCTAGCCCAAAAATTGTCTTTCCCATTTTTCAAGAAAACCTCCTAAAAATCAAAATCAAACCTTCCTATCTATTTACTAGCCTAAAATCAGTATCCATTATAGGTCATCTCAGCCCCTTTGAAAACCTTTTGCCGAGATAGACCCAGAGAGAGCCCTCTCTTGTCCTCGTAGGGCTAGCTACGAGGCTAAGCTTGGTTTGATGTTGCCTTGAGTTTTACCTTATTTCAGCCTAAGGTAGATTCAAGCGCTAACATAGTGGCGACTCCACTGCGGATAGAAATGGTCTGTTGGTTAGTGTTGTTTGATTTATAGCTACAGACGGAGCCTGAAGCCATGCCAGGTAGCCTTTGAACTGCTCTTGCTCTGCGAGTGCATAGTAGATAAATGCTACTTCAGTCGATCTCCGGTCTAGCTTGTAATCGTAACACTTAACTTATGAATTGCCCCAGTACATGTATCAAGTTCAGATCTGATCGTTGATGGTGGACAAAGATCAGACACTGCAAGGCTGAAATCATTCACTTGGCGACTCCATCCACTGAAAAATCCAGAAATCAATGCTTCATGGTGACTCCACTGCATATTGTTAAGATGGACCGGATTGCAAGAAGATACGCTCCCATGAGCCGAGATCACATCCCTGGTTTTCCAAATAGGATGCCCAAGGTGGATTGGCTTCAGAATTTGCCTATGTTCAGAAATGTGGAAGGTAATGACGCTGCTCTTCATCTGGTGAAATTTCACATTCATGTGCATAAATTAAAGATCGATTTTCCTGAAGACTGTTTGATGAAAATGTTTATGGCTACTCTGGAAGATGAAGCCCGATCTTGGTATGAAAGTTTGCCACCTGCTTCTATTTATTGTCTAAAGGATTTTCATTCAATATTCTTTGAAAGGTACAAAGAATCTTGTCCATATTTAATGTTAGTGAAGAATTGTTGTGAACACATTAGTAATTTCATTAAAGATCTTGAGAATTGTTATGGGGACAATGAATTGATGGACGAAGAAATCATGGAAGCATTGTATGAAAACCCATTTCAGCAGCACACAGAAAACTTCTTGGATACTTATGAAGATCAGCAGGTTGAAGATTGCCATATGGCTGAAAATGATGAAAGAGAATGTTTTGTTTTAGATCTGTCCATCGAAGAAGACAGCGTGCAGGGAAGTCATGTTTCAATTGCAGATTGTGATAATGTCCAGTCAGTTATTTCAGATCTTCATTCAGATTGTGATGACCAAGAATACCTTAATCCCATGAAGGAGAACTCTGATGTTGAAATCATCTGGAATGCAGAAGACAGAGTTGTGAATCCAAATGTTTTTATGTCATCAGAACAAAGCCTTCATAAAGAGGTAATCCTGGCAGTTCATGAACAACAAAATGAGATCTTTGTTCGGGTAAGTGAAAAATTTTCTTTGGATGAATCATTGGTAGATGATAGAAATGTCATGTTTGAGCATCAAGAATCAGCTGAAGTTTCTTTTCTTATGATTGATGAATGTAATGAGAATCTGGCTGTCATATCATATGAAGATGACCTACAATATATTCAGGCTACAGAACATCAGAACATTCAGGATTGCCTTTCAGATTCTTCTTCATATGTTTCATGTTTTGAAATGTCTTTCCAAGAGGAGATCTACTCATCTATTTGTTCAGAATTTTTTGAGGACCAGGAACAGACTTTTACTGAAGAAAGATCAGAAGCAGGAGAAAAAGACACCTTGTTCTTTCAGCAGGAGGTAAATCTTCATGTTTTTCAGGATCCAATGGCCAATCTGTTGCAGTCAGCTGTGAAGGTGATTATTTCCGTATTCAGTGATGAAGGAGATCATGGTCAATTATGTTTTTGGGTGCCCAGTTACCAGTTTCCATTGTTGACCAAGAAATCTGATCGGGAGAATCAGTCAAGAAGGCATCTGCTTGATTGGTTACATTGGAGAGCTCATTACACATGATTGTACATATTTCATCAATATGCAGGTGGTTGTCATCATGATTTCAAATCTTGGTGGACTATTGCCTTTTTTCAAAAAATATTTGTAAATTCTTGTCTTAAGTCAGTCATGAGTCATTTGTGTTTGGTCTATTGAGTCAAGTATTTCAGTGATTTCAGTTTCAAAATTCAGTCATTAGTCTTTTGTCAAAATAATGGACTCCATAGCCCAATGGATAAGGCACTGGTCTGCTCTCCCAAAGATCTGTCGTTCTTGGCACCTCCAAGGAGCTACCATCCCCATTGGAGCCAATGTTAGTTTCATTCTTTGCAACCTTCCTCCAGTGATCAAAAATGCTCTTACAAAGTGATTTTAAGATGTCAAGGTCAAATTTTGTCATTTCAATGAGTCTTCAAGCAAAATTTGCTCACTAAGTACTAGGTCTAGGGTTTGCTTTCACTCCTTCTAGAGTTGTCCAAATGTCGGTCCATGTCACCATTCAGCTGAGTGTACCATCATTCAGAGGGTTTTCATCATCATGCCAGATTCCAAAGGGTCATTTTACACCTTGTTCATGCTTTAGTTGTGCCTAGGTAAGGTTCATTTCCCTCTCCTAGGGTTTTGGAGGTGATTGCTCTTGGATGGTCAAATCATCATCAAAAATTGTATCCTGAGGTCCATACACCTTCCCCTATCCTTAATGTACCTGATTAAACACTTCCCATCACTGAGATCCACCAAATTCCTCATTTTTGCACAAACCCTAGTTTCTTGCTACAACTTGGCAATTTTCTAGGCTAGGCCTGTGTTTTTCCCTTTTGGACCCATCCCCCTCACTCAATCTCTTAAATTCCACTTTCCCCTACTTCCTAAAATCCCTCCCTACTTCCCAAAATTTTCTCAAGAATTTAGAAACCCCCTATCCCCTTCATTTTTCTTCATTTCGACAAATCCCTTGTTCCACACATCGAGATAAGTTTCACTAAAATGCTATTTCAGAGCAATAAAAGATGAATTTTGGAACGATGAGAGAGGTTTTTGTCCAAAACATGCCAAATAAGAAAAAAATCCTTCCCTTTTTACACAGGTATCATGGTTTTAGAGAAATGTCAAAAATACAATCGCCTTGGGAGAATTGATGCACCTCTGAAGTGACCTTGGGAAAATCAAGATTTCTCCTAGCTTGGTTGGAAAAATGAATTTATTGATGAGTCAAATGATAACTAGACATGAGCTCAATTTGGAGTTGAGGAAGACCTTCAAAAGTTGACTGCAACAGCACTCTACCTTGAGGCAGCCTCATCTTGCACATTTTGACTAGTCTTGGGAGATTTGATTTTTGACAAGGTAAATGAAATCCAAATTTATAAATTCCACTTGTTTTGGAAATAAGAATACAAGATATTTCCAACGAGCTATCATGCGCCCAATTTGGACACCGAGAAGGCCTCCAAAATCCTCCTGAAACATGCGCTATTTATGGCACGACGCCTTGGGTTGGAGCGCGGCGCATTGGGCTGATACTCCTGTTTTCTCATTGCTTTCAACGAAATCCAAAATTTCTTGGCTCCTCTGCTCCAAGTAAGTCAAATTGTCTTGTAATTTTCCATTGATCAGTTTTGGGTGTGGTTTCAAAAGTTGGTTTGAAGAATTTGAATGCCAAAAGCTTAAACGATATCCTTTTGTAAAGAAATGCCTCTTTAGGGTTTGAATTTGAAGTTTTAGAATTTGACTTTGGTGCCAAAAAACTCCATTTCTCACTTGTCTTTTCCTTTCCCATCATCGTCATATCATCATATAGTTCCTCCCTTATTCCCTAAAAATCCCAAATCACTTATTCCCAAGACCTATTTTCCCTATCCCTAAAACCTACCATTCCTTATCACTCTCCTTCTCTCATTTCACTTATAAGATCCTCAAGTACCCAAGAAATCAAGTGAATTTCCTGGCATTTTAAATCTCACTTGATTGAATCACATTTTTACCCCTATACTATTTCCCACAGTTCACTTTTCCCATTGTCCTATATTCCTCACAATTCCTCAAATTCCTTTGGCACACATTTGGCATTGAAACAAAGGCACGATTTCTCATTTTCAACAAACCAAATATCCACTTGACATACACATTGCGGCCAACATGATGGACATGACACATCCAATGAACGAACGGTGATTAATACATTTGCATGCACCGGGAGGGCAGAAAGCCTTAGAAAAGGCACGATCCATTTCAAATCTTGGCGAAGCTTAGCTCGACAATTTGCCCAGACCCACCTGTCCTCCGGACCCAAATTTCATCAAATTTGGATAATTTTTTGTCATTTTTGAAAATTTTGGTCTCAAAACAGGTTTTTTTGCCCGACGCGTCGTGCCACCCGACGCGCGCTTATGATTGGGACACCTTCCGAAGGAAAACTTGATATTTTTGGATTTTTAATGGTAATTTATGCATGCTCAGGAATGGCTGAAGCATTTCATCAAATTATGGATGGTCTTAAGGGCCAAAAACACCATGAAAATCACCTTTCTGCCACCTTTTGCACCAGCAGGAAGTACTTTTGGGAGATTGAATTTTTGGAGCGGCAAATGAGCTCCAAATTGAAAAATTCCACTTGGGTTGGATAGAAGACATCCAGGGATTTCCAACGAGCTATCATGAGCTCGATTTTGACTTTAGGAAGTGCTCCAAAAATAGGTACAAAGTAGCACGGCGCATAGAGCTTTTGAGCACGGCGCATAGAGGAATTCAACCTATTTTTCACCTTCCAGCTCAGGAATTCGGCCAGTTTTGACTAATTTTACTTTTTCATGAGAGGATTGATCTATATTGATGTAATTTGGTAACCATGATGTAATTTTGGCATGTATTTACTTGTTTTAGATGATTCGTTCACAAAAAAGTGAAAATTAAGTGAATGGATCAGTTTCCTAGCTTATAGAGGCAAGTTGTTTGGCTGCCTAGATGTTAGCTCTTTGTTTAGAATTGGTTCAAACTGCTCCTAGAAGCATGAGCTCGACCCCTAGAGGCATGGGAAGGGGTCAGAATTGTCTATTTATTGTATTTTTTGAGACACTTTCAGGGTTGGACTCTTTGGAAAAGTTTGGCACTCCATTGTACATCCATATTTCAGTTTTTGGCAAACGAAAGACCAGAGTTTTGCAGCACTTGTTGGGATTCTTGTGGCTTCTGAGTTTTGATGATGTTTCTTCTCATGTTATTTTAAGTTTCATTAATTTTATGTGTATGTCATTTCCATTCTCTTTGCTTCTAAATTAAACAAATGAGTAATTGAGGTAGAATTCATTGATATGCTGATGCTCTGCC
Organism: Pinus albicaulis; assembly: GCA_034641835.2. Classification (NCBI taxonomy): domain Eukaryota; kingdom Viridiplantae; phylum Streptophyta; class Pinopsida; order Pinales; family Pinaceae; genus Pinus; species Pinus albicaulis. The sequence continues at coordinate 1,250,232,394 of CM076584.1, forward strand.
TTAAACTTTTGTTTAGTTTTACATGTTTTTCTTCAGTTTGAAGAGAATCCTTATTCTCTCTTGCTCTCTTCGACTCCTCAGCTGTCTATTCAATCCATTCATTTGATCCAATACATCAAATCCGTTGCCTACCTCGCCCCAGCTTGAACTCTGCAAGAAATTGGTCTCATCCCCTAGCCCAAAAATTGTCTTTCCCATTTTTCAACAAAACCTCCTAAAAATCAAAATCAAACCTTCCTATTTATTTACTAGCCTAAAATAAGCATTCATTATAGGTCATCTCAGGCCCTATTGGACATCTTTTTCTGATATAGACCCGGAGAGAGCCCTCTCCTGTCCTCGTAGGGCTAGCTACGAGGCTAAGCTTGGTTTGGTGTTGTCCTTTTTCTGCCTTATTTCAGCCTGAGGTGGATTTAGGAACTAACATAGTGGCGACCATACTGGGGAAGAAAATGGTTTTCTTGTTGGTGTTATTTGTTTCATAAGCTACAGACGGAGCCTGAAGTCACGCCAGGTAGCCTTCAAAATTCTCTTGCTCTGCGAGTGCATAGTAGATAAATGCTACTTCAGTCGATCTCCGGTCTAGCTTGTAATCGTAACACTTAACTTATAAATTGCCCCAGTACATGTATCAAGTTTAGATCTTATCGTTGATGGTGGACAACGATCAGACACTGCAAGGCTGAAATCATTCACCTGGCGACTCCATTCACTGAAAAATCCAGAAATCAATGCTTCATGGTGACTCCACTGCAGATTGTTAAGATGGACCGGATTGCAAGAAGATACGCTCCCATGAGCCGAGATCACATCCCTGATTTTCCAAATAGGATGCCGAAGGTGGATTGGCTTCAAAATTTGCCTATGTTTAGAAATGTGGAAGGTAATGACGTTGCTCTTCATCCGGTGAAATTTCACATTCATGTGCATAAATTAAAGATCGATTTTCCTGAAGACTGTTTGATGAAAATTTTTATGGCTACTCTGGAAGATGGCTTAGATCTTAGTATGAAAGTTTACCATCCCTTGTTATTGTCTAAAGTTTTCATTCAATATTCTTTGAAAAGTACGAGAGGAGAATCTTTTCCATATTTAATGTTAGTGCGGGAATTGTTGTGAGCACACATTAGTAATTTCATTGAAGATCTTGAGAATTGTTATGGGGATAATGAATTGATGGATGAAGAAATCATGGAAGCATTGTATGAAAACCCATTTTAGCAGCACATAGAAAACTTAGAGGATACTTATGAAGACCAGCAGGTTTAAGATTGCCATATGGCTGAAAATGATGAAAGAGAATGTTTTGTTTTAGATCTTTCCATCGAAGAAGACAGCATGCAGGGAAGTCATGTTTCAATTGCAGATTGTGATAATGTCCAGTCAGTTATTTCAGATCTACATTCAGATTGTGATGACCAAGAATACCTTAATCCCATGAAGGAGAACTCTGCTGTTAAAATCATCTAGAATGCAGAAGACAGAGTTGTGAATCCAAATGTTTTTATGTCATTAGAACAAAGCCTTCATAAAGAGGTAATCCTCGCAGTTCATGAACAACAAAATGAGATCTTTGTTCGGGTAAGTGAAAAAGTTTCCTTGGATTAATCATTGGTAGATGATAGAAATGTCATGTTTGAGCATCAAGAATCAGCTGAAGTTTCTTTTCTTATGATTGATGAATGTAATGAGAATCTGGCTGTCATATCATATGAAGATGACCTACAATATATTCAGGCTACAGAAGATCAGACCGTTCAGGATTCCCTTTCAGATTCTTCTTCATATGTCTCATGTTTTGAAATTTTTTTCCAAGAGGAGATCTGCTCATCTATTTGTTCAGAATTTTTTGAGGACCAGGAACAGACTTTTACTGTAGTACATTATAAAGGAAGATCAGAATCAAAAGAAAAGGATACCTTGTTTCTTCAGCAGGAGGTAAATCTTCATGTTTTTCAGGATCCAATGGCAAATTTGTTGCAGTCAGTAGTGAAGGTGATCATTGCAGTATTCAGTGATGAAGGAGATCATGGTCAATTGTGTTTTTTAATGCCCAGTTACTAGTATCTATTGTTGACCAGGAGATCTGATCAGGAGAATCAGTCAGGAAAGCATCTTCTTGATTGGTTATATTGGAAAGCTCATTACACATGATCGTACATATTTCATCAATATGCAGGTGGTTGTCATCATGATTTCAAATCTTGGTGGACTATTGCCTTTTTTCAAAAAATATTTGTAAATTCTTGTCTTAAGTCAGTCATGAGTCATTTGTGTTTGGTCTATTGAGTCAAGTCTTTCAGTGATTTCAGTTTCGAAATTCAGTCATCAGTATTTTGTCAAAATAATGGACTCCATAGCCCAATGGATAAGGCACTGGTCTGCTCACCCAAAGATTTGTCGTTCTTGGCACCTCCAAGGAGCTACCATCCCCATTGGAGCCAATGTTAGTGTCAGTCTTTGCAGCCTTCCTCCAGTGATCAAACATGCTCTTACAAAGTTATTTTAAGGTGTCAAGGTCAAATTTTGTCATTTCAGTGAGCCTTCAAGCAAAATTTGGTCACTAGCATTAGGTCTAAGGTTTGTTTTCACTCCTGTCAAAGTTGTCCAAATGTCAGTCCATGTCACCATTCAGCTGAGTGTACCATCATTCAGAGGGTTTTCATCATCATCGGGTTCCAACGGGTCATTTTACACCTTGTTCATGCTTAGTTGTGCACTGGTAAGGTTCATTTCCCTCTCCTTTAGGGTTTTGGAGGTGATTGCTCTTGGATGGTCAAATCATCATCAAAACTTGTATCCTGATGTTCATACACCTTCCCCTATCCTTAATGTACCTGATTAAACACTTCCCATCACTGATATCCCCCAAATTCCTCATTTTTGCACAAACCCTAGTTTCTTGCAACAACTTGGCAATTTTCCAGGCTAGGCCTGTGTTTTGCCATTTTGGACCCCTTCCCTTCACTCAATCTCTGAAATTACACTTTCCCCTACTTTCTAACATCCTTCCTTACTTCCCAAAATTTCTCCAATAATTTAGAAGCCCCTTATCCCCTTCATTTTGCTTCATTTTGACAAATCCCTTGTTTCACACATTGGGATAGGTTTCACTAAAATGATGTTTCAGAGCAATAAAATATGAATTTTGGAAAACTGAGAGTGGTATTTGTCCTAAACATGCCAAAGAAGAAAAACCTTCTTCACTTTTTACACAGGTATCATGGTTTTAGAGAAATGTCAAAAATATCGTCACCTCAGGAGAATTGAATGCACCTCTGAAGTGACCTTGGGAAAATCAAGATTTCTCCTAGATTGGTTGGCCAAATGACTTTATTGATAATTCAAATGATAACTAGACACAAATATATTTCCAATGAGCTATCATGATCTCAATTTGGAGTTGAGGAAGACCTTCAAAAGTTGACTGCAACAGCACACTTCCTTGAGGCAGCCTCATCTTGCACATTTTGACTAGACTTGGGCGATTTGCTTTTTGACAAGGTAAATGAAATCAAAATTGAAAAATTCCACTTGAATTGGAAAGTAGACTCCAAGAGCTTTCAAACGAGCTATCATGCACCCACTTTGGACACCGGGAAGGCCTCCAAAAGCCTCCTGAAACATGTGTTACTTATGGCGCAGCGCATTGGGCTGATACTCCAGTTTTCTCATTGCCTTCAACGAAATCCCAAATTTCTTGGCTTCTCTGCTCCAAGTAAGTCAAATTGTCTTGTAATTTTCCATTGATCAGTTTTGGGTGTGGTTTCAAAGATTGGTTTGAAGAATAATGCCAAAAGCTTAAACCCTATCCTTTTGTAAAGAAATGCCTCTTTAGGGTTTGAATTTGAAGTTTTAGAATTTGACTTTGGTGCCAAAAAACTCCATTTCTCACTTGACTTTTCCTTTCCCATCATCGTCATATCATCATACAGTTCCTCCCTTATTCCCTAAACATCCCAAATCACTTATTCCCAAGACCTATTTTCCCTATCCCTAAAACCTACCATTTCTTATCACTCTCCTTCTCTCATTTCACTTATAAGATCCTCAAGTCCCCAAGCAATCAAGTGACTGTCCTGGAATTTTAAATCTCACTTGATTGAATCACATTTTTACCACTATACTATTTCCCACAGTTCACTTTTCCCATTGTCCTATATTCCTCACAATTCCTCAAATTCCTTTGGCACACATTTGGCATCGAAACAAAGGCACCAATTTCTCATTTTCAACAAACCAAATATCCACTTGACATACACATTGCAACACCATGACGGACACCGACACATCCAATGAACGAGACAGTGATTCCGCCACCGAACTACATGCACCAAGAGGGCACTGAAACGCCGAAAAAGGCCTGATCCACTTCAAATCTTGGCCGAAGCTTCTTTGGCTGAGCATGGTACATGATTATGGGCCTCCAACCCAAATTTCAAGGAATTTGGAGAAAATTTTGTCATTTTTGAAAATTTTGATTGCAAAACAGGTTTTTCCGCTCGACGCCTCGCGCCACCCGACGCGCGCTTATGATTGGGACACCTTCTAGAGGAAAACTTGATATTTTTGGATTTCTCATGGTAAGTTATGCATGCTCAGGAATGGCCGAAGCATTTCATCAAATTCTGGGTGGTCTAAAGGGCCAAAAACACCATGAAAATCACCTTTCTACCACCTTTTGCACTAGCAGGAAGTAGTCTTGGGAGAATGAAATTTTTGAGGGGCAAATGAGCTCCAAATTGAAAAATTCCACTTGGTTTGGATAGCAGACATCCAGGGCTTTCCAACGAGCTATCATGAGCTCAATTTGGACTTCAGGAAGTGCTCCAAAAGGAGGTCCAAAGTAGCACAGCGCATAGAGCTTTGGAGCGCGGTGCATAGAGGAATTCAACCTATTTTTCACCTTCCAGCTCAGGAATTCGGCCAGTTTTGACTAGTTTCACCTCTTGGTGTAATTTTTGATCTAGCTTGATGTAATTTGGTAACCATGATGTAATTTTGGCATGTATTTACTTGTTCTAGATGATTCATTCACAAAAAAATGAAAATCAAGTGAATGGATCAGTTTCCTAACTTATAGAGGCAAGTTGTTTGGCTGCCTAGATTTTAGCTCTTTGTTTAGAATTGGTTCAAACTACTCCTAGAAGCATGAGCTCGACCCCTAGAGGCATGGGAAGGGGTTATACTTGTCTATTTATTGTATTTTTTGAGACATTTTCAGGGTTGGACTCTTGGGAAAAGTTTGGCACTCCATTGTACATCCATATTTCAAGTTTTGGCAAAGGAAAGACCAGAGTTTTGCAGCACCTGTTGGGATCCTTGTGGCTTCTGAGTTTTGATGATGTTTCTTCTCATTTTATTGTAAGTTTCATTAATGTTATGTGTATTTCATTTCCATTCTCTCTTCTTCTAAATTAAACAAATGAGTAATTGCGGTAGAATTCATTGATATGCTGATGCTCTGCCTTAGACTTTTGTTTAGTTTTACATGTTTTTCTTCAGTTTGAAGAGAATCCTTGTTCTCTCTTGCTCTCTTAGACTCCTCAGTTGTCTATTCAATCCATTCATTTGATCCAAGACATCAAAGCCGTTGCCTACCTCGCCCCAGCTTGAACTCTGCAAGAAATTGGTCTCATCCCCTAGCCCAAAAATTGTCTTTCCCATTTTTCAACAAAACCTCCAAAAAATAAAAATCAAACCTTCCTATCTATTTACTAGCCTAAAATAAGTATCCATTATAGGTCATCTCAGCCCCTTTGAAAACCTTTTGCCAAGATAGACCCGGAGAGAGCCCTCTCCTATCCTCGTAGGGCTAGCTACGAGGCTAAGCTTGGTTTGATGTTGCCTTGAGTTTTACCTTATTTCAGCCTAAGGTAGATTCGAGCGCTAACAGTTCCCTATAAGGAATGGCAACTATTCCCTATAAGGAAGAGAAAAAACACACACGAAAAAAAAAAATTTGCTATTCTTTTCTAAGGAACAGCAGTTGTTCGCTGTAGGGAACAACATAAATACATACAAAAAAAAAAATTGTTCCTTAGAGGGAACAACAGTTGTTCCCTGTAGGGAACAACAAAACGAAATATACAAAAAGTAATGTTCTTTTTAGGAAACGATCAATGTATGTAAAGGAAATTTGTTGTTCCTTGTAGGGAACAACAAAAGAAAAAAAACTAACTATTTGTCAAACAAATCCAATCAATAAAAAAACAAATTTATGTACAAAATTTAAAAAGGAATACATCTCACTGGGCTAGTGTTGTGGAAGGGTTACCCTCCTCAGCAAGAATTCGTATTGTGGAATCTTCCCATATCTGCTGGAAAAATGATTCCCTTATAAGCGATTTGTGATAGAGGTGTACTCGATGTTCGTTTGCTTTAAAAGAGTGGCCAGACCCATCAATGGTTTTTAATGTAAGGGTACCATTGTCATGCACCTCTTTTATCTCATATGAGCCTAACCATTTGGTCTAAAGTTTTCCTGGAAAATCATGGAACCTAGAATCATACAAAAGTTCCCAATCACCTTCATGGAAGGTCTTTTTCTTGATGAGGACATCATGCCATTTTGCTCTTTGTTGTTGGATCAATGCAGTATGCTGAAGATCTGATAGCCGGATTTCATCTAATTCATTTATCTACTGTAATCGGTTAATCTGGGCTTCAGTTACATCTAGTCCTACTGCCTGGGTTGTCCTTAGCATTTGTATCTCAAATTTAATAGGAAAGATAGGTTCCTTACCAAATACTAGTTGATATGGGGAGTATCCAGTAGTGTTCCTCCATGTTGTACGATATGCCCAGAAGGCTTCTGGCAATCGAGTAGCCCAATCTTGTCTGTGTGTCAAGACCGTTTTTTTTAGGATAGCTTCAATTACCTTGTTGTTGCTTTCTACCTTCCCATTGGCTTGCGGGTGATATGGAGAGGTAATCCAGTGAATAACATGGTGATTTTTCAGTGTAGTAGCAATCTTGTGGCCTACAAATTGCGGTCCTGCATCATTGATTACTTCTCTGGGTAACCCATATCGTACAAAAATTTCAAAAAGAAAATGTATTACGGTTTCTTCTGTGGCCCTAGGTAATGCAACCACTTCCACCCACTTGGTCACATATTCTGTTGCAACCAATATGTATGATTTCTGATTGGATGATGGGTTAATCGGCCCAACAAAATCTAGTGCCCATCGCTTGAAAGGTTCTATAATCAACTATGGATGTAGGGGCATCTCATCAAATTGGCCACGATGGCCCATCCGTTGGCAGCTATCATAGGCTTGGAAAATTTTCTTAGCATCCTTAAAGATCATGGGCCAATAATAACCCATTTGTAAGATTTTATGTCCAGTTCCGCGGTCTGAAAAATGTCCACCACATGGTCCATCGTGGCATGCTTTTAAGATGTCATAGATTTCATCTTCCTTGATACACCTGCGGATGTGCATGTTAGCCCCTATGTGAAAAATATATCCTCCAATCCAAGAGAACCGAGTGTTGCGTTGTACTATGGATTTCCTTTCTCTGGATGTCAAATGTTTAGGTAGCTTTCCTACTACTAAAAATTTTTCCACATATACATGCCATGGTGTTTTTATGGTAACAGCGAACAAGTGTTCATCTGGAAAATGATCTTCCACTGCTATTGCATCATTTTTTCTTGGTACTCGGGAAAGGAAATCAACTACAAGGTTTTCCTTCCCTGGTCAATCCCTTATAGTTATATCAAATTCCTGCAAAAGAAGCAACCAATGTGTCACTCTTCCATTCGTAACTGGTTTATTAGCTAAATATTTAATGGCAGAGTGGTCCATATACAGAATTACAGGGTATCCAGTTATATAGTGTCTGAATTTGTTAATAGCATAAATGACTGCTAAAAACTCCTTCTCTGTTATTGTGTAATTTAACTCAGCAGGAGTTAATTTCTTGCTAATGTAATATATAGCATATGGTTTCTTTTCTTCCTCTTGGCCAAGAACTGCTCCAATGGCTGTATCTGATGCATTTGATGAGATTTGGAAGGGTATATCCTAGTTTGGTCCTCGTATTACTGATGATGTAGATACGAGATGTTTCAAATCTGAAAAAGCAATATCACATTTGTCAGTCCATATGAAATCATTGTTTCTTGTTAAGGCATATAGTGGTGCAGCAATCTGTGAAAAAATCTTGATAAATCTATGATAATATCCAGAAAATCCTAAAAAACTATGTATCTCTGTTTGAGTGCAGGGAGTAGCTAATAAAAGAATTACCTGTATCTTTGCTGGATATACCTGAATTCCAGCTGCTGAAATGTAATGTCCCAAGATCAGGCTTTCTGTCATCATCATATGGCACTTTTCATGACTTAAACATAGGCTAGTAGCAATACACCATTCCAGAACTTTTTCTAATGTCTGTAATGCTTGGTCAAAGTCATCTCCATAGGGTGTAAAATCATCCATGTATACCTCTAATCCTTCATTTATCAGGTCTGCGAAAATAGTGAGTATGGCTCGTTGAAATGTGGCGGGTGCATTGCAAAATCCAAAAGGTAATACCCTGTAGGAAAATGTTCCCCAGGGACAGGTAAAGGTAGTCTTGTCTTGGTCCTTCTGAGCAATCTGGATTTGATTGTAGCCACTGAAGCCATCTAGGTAAGAGAAAAATTTCTTTCCTGCCAGTGTATCCAGAACCTGCTCAATAAATGGAAGGGGAAAGTTGTCTTTTTGCGTGGCCTTGTTGAGTTCTCTATAGTCAACACATATTTTCCATTTCCCATTATTTTTAGGAACTACAACTAATGGAGAGACCCATTTACTATCAGATATAGGATAAATAAAATCAACATCTAACAGTTTTTGAAGTTCTTCTTTAACAATGTCTTTTAAATGAGGATTTAATCTTCGTTGAGGTTGTCAAATGGTTTTTGCATCTTTTTCAATGTAGATATGGTGCATGCATAGCTGGGGATCAATCCCATTCATGTCTGAGTAGTCCCAAGAAAAAGCTTTTTTATGTTTTAAAAAAACTTGAGTAAGTTTTTGTTGTTGGTCATGACTCAGATTACTGTTAATGTTTAGGGTTTTCCCTGGCTCGATTTCTATAGGTTTGCTATGATAAATAGTGGTTGTTGGTATCATGTGGTCACTGATTTATTTGAGGGGATCCTCTTCAATTTCATTATCAAGAACTTCTTCAATCATGTGACATTTGAAGCTTGATGTGGAGGTAGGATGATTGATAAAGGTATTAATAACATCATCTTTTGTTTGATTTTTAAATTCAAGGGCATCTACCACAATTAATGGTGATTGAATTTTTTCTGTGAAATATGTTGTGGGTTGTTTCCTGTTTTGTATAATAGTCAGACTCGGCTGAGCAGGGGGATATAAAGCCAAACTTTTTTACATATGTTCCCCTAGTTATTGTCATATTGTTTGTTCGGCAGCTGATATAAGCATCAGTAGTTGCTAGCCAAGGTCTTCCTAATATTAAAGGATTCCCATCAAGTCGAATTCTGGGATTAATGATCAATAAATCTGCTGGGTATTCCCAAGAATCTACAAACACCATTACATCCTGTAATGTCCCCTCTGGTTTGACAACCGAGCGGTCAGCCAATTCCAGTAGAGTCATGGTTGGATCTAAGGTTTTGATGCCAAGATTTTGACATGTTGTTGTCGTGAGAATATTAATGGCTACTCCTAAATCAACTAATGCATTGGGAAAAGAACAACCATTTATCTGGACTGTAACGATGGGGTTTCCAGGCTCTTCATATTTCACTGGCATTTCTCTGCCTAATAATAAATCAGACAGAGTTCCAACAACATAGACGGTGGGGTTTATTCTTGATTTCCTCACAGGATTCCTTATACACAACTCTTTGATAGTTTTAGCATATATTGGAATGTCCTAGATAGCCTGGAGGAGGGGGGTTTTTATACAATTTTTTTTCAATTCTCCCAGAAAATCAAAGTCATGGGTTTCAATTGGACGCGGTATCAACAGTCTTTCTAGGAATGGGGGGGAAAGTGGGTATAATTTGTTCAGGATTTTTGTGTCTGACTGTATCTTCCCCCTGTTTTATTTATCGGTTGTCTACAGTCAGAGACTTATTTGTGAGAAGTTCTTCAGGTTGCAAGTCTTTATCCTACTCTGGAGTAATTATACGTCCAAATCTTAACTTAAGCTCGTTACATTCTCTCAACTCCGTTTCAGGGTCTAGACCTTCTATGATTTGTATTGACTGAATTGGTCTGTTATTTTGGTTTGGGTTGGGTTGAGTTGGGAGTTGCGATCGTATGTTTGTTTGAGGATTTTGTTGCAACGTTAAGGTTGGTTGAGGCAAAGGGCCTGTTCCCATAGGTTGGTTTGTGGCTCTTTGCCAGTTTGATTTATAATTTGAATTTTTTGAAGTGGAGGGCAACCATTGGGATGAATAAGGGTTATTCTTCCAGAATTGTGTGGGTAAGGAAAATTCGGCCAACTATTATTGTTTGAATTTGATTGATTTGGCCAACTATTTTTGTTTAAATTTGATTGATTTGGCCAAGGTGGCATAAAAAATGCTGGAGGTGGCAAGAAAGGTGGCTGATTCTTCCATGCTCCCCCTAAATATTGTTGAGAATTATATTGTGAAAGGGGAAAAAATGAAGATGGATCAGTGGGCATACCTATCTAGCGTGCTTGCCATTTTCGACGCTAGTTTAACTGATACACTGGTTCCGCTTCTTCTTCTACCTCCTTAAAAACTAATTTTAGTCCTGGGAGTGATGGACAAATTTTTGTGGGGTGTTCTTGGGTGCATATGGCGCATGTTCTTTTTGCATCTAGGGGGCATTCCTTATGATTGTGCTTTTGTCTGCAACGCGGGCAGAAGATAGCCAAGTTCTGCTCTGCTATGGCCTGCTTTTGCTTGGCTTGCATAACATTTAGTTGTGTTGTCAGAGTTCCCAAGATATCAGTTTTGAAGTCCTCCAGCAAATTTCCAATTTCACTTTGTGTAATGCTTTCTCCTGAAGCCTTGCTATCTCTAGAGTTCACCTCTCGTCTAGCTGGTTTGAGTCTTGAACTGCCCCTGGAACATTTAATGCACAAATCCACAATATCGTTATAATTTTCCTGATAAATATCACCTTTTCCCATTATATTTAATGTTTCCACCCATTGATCCTTCATACCTCTAATTATCATAGTTTTCATAAAACTATCAAGCAGATTTGCATAAGGGGATATTTGAAAATTATATTGAAAAAATTCTACATATTATTCCAAGGTCTCGCTAGGTTTTGCTACCATCTGAAAAATTTCATCTTTTAATTCTCTCGTTCGGCAATAATCTTGATATTTCTTAAGAAAAGATGCTTTCATTTGGTCCTGATCATTAATGGTACCTTCACCAAGTCCCATGAACCAACGCAGAGCTACTCCCTTCAAAGTAGATGGGAATAGCTTCAGCTTTTGGGGGTCGATAGTGTAATCATATCCTCTACATAAGACATCAAACTCAAAAATAAATGCATCAGGATATTCTGAAGTTATCCCATGGAAAGTATGGATATTTTGCAATGTAATAGCTTTCATGGGAGCGTTGACAGCTGTGTCAACGATAGGATATTGTAATGTAGAAGTTTGAACTGGCTGGTTCTGAGCCATTTGATCAAAAATATGCCAATATCCTTCAGGGATCTCCAGAGTTGGCAGGTTTTTCCTACGATGTCTAGGAGAGGCTGGAATAATCCTAACAGTACTACCTTGATCTGGAATACTGGGTGTCCTCTGTTCAACTATTATTTCGGGAGATCCAAGTTCTGATGGTTCAATTTCGAGATTACTTGTTTCTCCTTCTCCTTCACAGAAAGTACTAGAATTTCCTTCTTGTAAAGGGTCAGCTTGTAAATTATCAATTTCTAGGAAACTCTGCTCAGTTACTTCTTCGAGAAATCTTGGTTCTGACAGATAAATTTCGAAATCACCTGTTTCTCCCTCTACTTCATGGAGTTTGTTAGAATTTCCTTCTTGTGAAGGGCTTGTTTGTAAATTTTCGGTATCCTGAAAACTTTGTTCTATCCCTTCATTTTCACCATGAATCTCAGCGTTAGCTATAGATGATGATACTGTGGCTTGAAGGAAGTCAATAGGACATTTGGTAGCAAAAATTCGAGGTCCTACAGATGGTTGAGACTTAGCTTTTCTTATGATTTCGTCAATAAAGGTTGTTCGCCCAAGGGTCACCAATCCCTTAGGTTTTTCAGGTCTAGGAGGATGATTTTTTTTTTGTTTAGATCTTCTAGTCATTCAAAAGAAATGCAAGCATACATTCCTACCTTAGACTTCTACGCAGTTCTGTTATAAAGCGGGTAGATGAATGAGCATGCTCCTTATTCGTTACACAGGTTATTACCTTCCATTTTTAATACCTAGTTCTTCCTTAGCAGAAAAAATCAAATATGCATCACTCTTTCTAAATGGCTACACGATCCCCGGCAACGGTGCCAAAATGTTGACTGATAAAAGGTGCTTCTTAAAACTCCTAATTATCTCACATTAATCATCATCCGGGTAAGTCCTCTACTTTCGAGAGTGTACACAGTATGTGGCTACTATTATTTAAAGAGTAATGGTTTGTAGCATAGATCTTAACACAAATGTAAATGAGAATATCTAACAGACTCTAATGGAAATTATTAAAGAAACATCACAGTGCGGTCTTCTATTGAAATCAAAGCTTACATCAATCCAAATAAAAATATCATCAGTTGAGAGCACATTAGCAATAACTCACCTCTTCTTTAGCTGATTAAATCTAAATTCTATTAAAACTATTTTGAATGCAACCAAGACAAGGGTAATATCATTCCCAAAGTCCGAAAAAAGTAATCAAACTCCTGCAGAATATAATGTGCTTATTTAAGGAATCTCACAAAGCATAACAATATGAATCACAAGCAAAATGTAATCAATCCAATAGTAATGCAAAACATGAACAAAATGTAAATCAAGAAATAAGTAATAGCTTAAATAAAATAGATTCACACGGGCAAGAAATTATCAAACCAATTAAGTGCTAGGAAATATCAAAACATGATACAAGGAAGCAGCAAAACTCCACCAAAGGCCGAGCCCTTAGCCACTAGCAGGTACTGCTACGTTACTTCAAATACGTCGAGAGAATAGAAACTCAATTATGTATTAATCATTGAACTGAAGTAACAATACAATAAGTCGTGCTCTCCAAAACACAGTTTGTAATTATGTTTTACAAATTAGAAAATAACAGAGATTCTCCCCATCCTTTCTATCATCACTTGCTTTGATAGTCAGGCAGAGATAAAAATTAAACAGAGATCCTGAGGGATTTGTAACCAATTCCTAACTTAAGACATATCCTGCTCTAATATTCTTCATGTATTCTTAACTCTGGCTGTAACTGACGCGCTTCTTCCTCCATTGGTCGGATTCTGTTGTTCTAATTACGTTTTTTTGGGCTCCTTTGTTCCAACATTAGGGAACATCAATCGTCCCTTACCATTTCCCTGTATAAATAAAGATAGAATTTAGTTAAACCATAGCAGCACATGATTCCTTCATTATCCTTAATAGTTCTAGCATATTAGGATATTAGGATATGAAAGAGATAAGAATTATGGAAAACAATGGTGAATTCAAAAGTAAATACATACCCATTTTGTGACTCAACACTCTTTACCCACATCTGGGAATGGAAGAGATGCTCCTCCTCCTCTTTATCTTCTGGTTCTTCCTTTTGGATCTTCATGGTGGAAATAGTGGCATTGGGCTCTGCATTGATAATCTGATTCCCTCTTTCATTCCCCTTCTCGAGTTCTCATTCAATGTCAGAGCATGCATCTGATTCAAAAGCCTTCATCTCAGCCACCAGTGACTGCTTGGCCTGACACTCACTTGTGTTGTGAGTGGAGCTCTTATGGAACTCACACCACTTTCATGTGTCCTTCTTCGCCTTTGCGGTGTTATTCTTTGCTTGCAACTTTGGCAGGTTGTCCTGGGCCCCTTTGCCTTGGATTTTCCCTTTGTTTAGTGGTTTGGGTGCACCTTTCGCTTGCTTTTTATTTGCAAATCCAAAGTCTCGCTTATTTTGTTTTAATTTTTCCTCAATCTTGGCAACATACCAATATGTCGTACCAAGCGAGGAGATGTCGAGGAACTACATTTCCCTTCTCATTCCCCTGTGTTTTCTCGCACTGACACTGCAGACCATTTATTTTTTGTATTTTACAGGCACCATGCTTTCTTTTTTTTTTTTTTACACTACAGGTGGTGCCACCACGCCTGGCCCAGAAAAATTATTTAAAATTTTTTTTGAGACGGAGGGTCTCTCACTCTCCACGGTAGTTTCTGCAGTCCTTGTTATGGGCGGCTGAGCAGTGAAAAAATAATCTTCTCCCGGTCGGAAAAGTCATGAACCGATAAATATCCTTCTAATCGATTCAACCATCTATCTACAACATCTGCATATATTTGGCCATCAAATATGGGAATGTCAAAGTTTACTTGTACCTTAAAAGGGGTTGTGCCTCCAGAGTGGCTGCTGGATGCAGATGCGTGGCCAGTGGGCAGTCGTTGAAGGATCTAGGCGAAGTTATCCATCATCGCGTTCCTTTTTTTTTCAAGTGCCTCCTTGAGCAATATTTTGATAGGATCTCCTGCTCCCTCTTCTTTATTTTTGTCCCCCATGGGCAGCCGTCTGGGTTTGCGAGGCTGATCTTACAAAGTTTCAACCAGATAGAGCCCTAACTCCTTATACCCTGACCTTGTTGGGGACATGCAAAGAAGGATCGAGAAAGAGCAGGCCGCTCTGAAACTACTAATCTGAATTTATGCAGGAACGCAACATAATACACATACAACCATAAATACAAATATGCAGCGGAAATAACACTTCATTTCATTAATATCAAATAACTAAAAAAATTTTACAGACACAATGGAAATAAACTAGCTACAACACTAGTAGCTTACGTCTAAGAAGATATGTGGTGGTTACATGCCTCTGAAATTTGTGTTACAATGAGGCTTGAAGGCCTACATATTATTGAGAAATAATGGAAAACCCTAAACATCCAAAAAACTAACCCTAGGAGATGAAACACTAGAATATGAGCCCCATAGGGGTAAATTGGTACATCAATTTCTCGGGGTCGTAACTTTGGCATACTATATCTTTTTGACGCACATGATACATCGTTAAAAATATCTATCTGAGTAATACAACTGCTGATAGCAAATATCAGGTTTAAAATGGACTCAAATTTTCTGGGAGTTTTGATGCCCAAAAAACGCCGTTTAGGGCCTCAAAATGGCTTCGGAACTTCAGGACTTGAAAAACTACCAAAAATAGTAAATTGTGCTACAATTAAGGAAACTGAAAAACTGAAAGAAACAATGGTGGGGGTCCAAGTGGAATAGGTGGGTGGACACCAATATCCACCTGGATCAGCAAGCATGAACCCACCTTTAAATAGGAATTTGGAAGGGTTTTAACTAATAATAATATATAAGTCAGGCATTTTGAAATAAATCATAATCTTCTTATAAGTAAAAGGGATGGAGCTCTCTCCCATATTTTCTTTGAGACTCAAACTCCAAAGGCCCAAACCCAGTGGCATTCATATTAAAGTATAGGTGCATTAAAACACATCATAGCCTTAGTAACTACACATTTGAGATTCTATATCCAACCACAAATATATCACTTTATTAATTAAACTAATAAATAGATCATTTTTATAAAATCATAGATCTATCACAGGTGTACTAACACTAAATAAAATACATAATAACTCTCAAAATCAAATAGCAACTAGATATTTCACTCATAAAAAAAACAAATCTCAATTCTATTATTTCTATTGGAAACTAAAATATACCTTCAATTCGATTACCCTAGCCTCATATGTTAGTGATTTATATAGCATATTGATTACTCTAGCCTCATAGGTTAGTGATTTATAAAGCATATTGATGGCCCTTGGGTGTGGGCATGCCACACAAGTACCAATTTTGAATCCTCATATTTTTGGTTCACAATCATAATTTCATGATGCAAGTGGAGATGGAGGAAAAAATTTTCTAATGAGTCTATGCCTATCACAAAACTTTGTAACCATGAGGGAATTTTGTGATTTTCTAAGAATCTCACTTAAATTCTTAGTGTTTGGGTGCCACATATTGTGATGCTTATCTTGGAGTCTCAACGAACATGATCATTGGCTTCTTTTATTTTCTACAATCTTATGTGGAATTTCTTATAAATATGAGATATTAGAGTTTATAATATATATGTATATGGGTAAATTTTTAACTTACGCATTGAATATACTACTTTAATAATTAATTAACCATCATTAATGACGTAAAAATTTTAAAATGGTAAGTACTTGATGATTAACAAAATAAAATATTTTCAAAGTTAATCCCAATACCCTTCTTCCAAGCATTACCTCATGGTTTGAGACCTTTGTCTTTGTCACTTACCTTTTTGTATCAAAACATACATTCGAAACATAGTAATAAATGGTGGGCATTATATATTTTCAAGAAACCCTTTATCATTGTGAAGCATGAAAATCATAATAAATCAGTTTCCCACATGCTCAATGTGCATGGAGTTGGCTTAATTCAAATCTTGGTGCAAGACCCCCACTTCAACAGGTGATTGTTTCCATGGATTCTGTGATAATGAGTTGTCACAGAGGAATTCAAAGAAAATCATGTGGGATGACTTCTCCAATGTTTAACTTAATGGCTCTTTGGTGATCCAGAGCTCGAAGATGTTCCCTTCCTGGAAATTTTTAAACTTTGGTTAACTAGTGGTGGAGGCACTTCATGCAATCTTGCAAGCTCCAGATGGAGATCTCTCTTTCTCCATTGAGATGATTCATTAGCGGTATGGGTTACAACATTTACTAGAAATATGGCACCAATGGTGGGTTTTTTCAGCTTCAATCCAATTTTCCCAAGATTCTATAATTATTAGCTTATATCCAATATCTTAACACTCACTCCCTCCTCTGCAAATATGCTTCTCCTTCCTGCCTAGTAGAACTAATTCTCGTTCTTTTTAATTGGTTGTCAATTCCCCCCTACAGGAAACTCAAGGGCTTCCCCTATCATCTGAATCTTCTCACATTGGCTCTCTATCTCTTTGTTTCCTTTTGGAATATGAATTTTTTCTCCTCAAGGGTGCACTTCACTACTTTGGCACTCGGTGAGTCATTTCAAAGTCATCAGAGGTGGTTCATGTTATCTATTATCTATCAAGTTCGATAATTTCCCTTCCATGATGTTTTCTTCCCCTATCCATATCCAATTTTCCCTAGTTTTGAGCTAAATAGGACATTGCATTTGGCGTGAAGGATTTATTGGTTACCTGGTATCTTTTAGGTTGTAATGTGGGCTAGCATAAGCAAAGATCCTCGAGGTGAAGGAATAAATTTGTGTACTATTTGCATCCAATGGTTTGAGTTCTTCCAATTGGAAATTATGGAGATTAATTAGCAACACCAAGAGTAAATGAGAACCATAATCAATCTAATGTAATAAATTCAATACCTGAATGGAAAACTGGTTCATCAAGTAGATGAGATGGACACTCTTTGTTAGAAAATTGAGGTCTACAAGAGAAACTTACTTCCAATAACAGTGATAATTCAGAATCAAGTGTTTTTAGTAGGCTTGTAGGAATATTCATCCGTGACCTCAACCAGCTTATGAAAGAGGATACCCACTCCATTTTTTTATGTACTCACAATGAAAATGTTCCCCTTTTCTTGGTCTATTTTGTAAGTTTTTCTCGTTTCATAATATAGTATTAGTAGCCTCATTGGTTAGAATTTTTGTGATAACAATAATTTCCTCCCCAAAGGATTAGCTATCAGATGTAATCATGTAACTCATTTCCCTTGTATTTTTTGTGTCCCGACACAGATTTAATATAAATTCTACTCATTTTGTAGAATGAATATATATATATATCCAAATTCAAAAAAAATCATGTATATATTTTGTAAATTAAAAACCAAAATGTAAATCATCAATATTTGATAAATAAACATATTATATACATAAATTTAATATTTTTTTAAGCAATAAACAATCAAATTTTTATAATAATATTATTATGTTAAGGTTTTACTGGGATATCTACAGCTGCCCGAGTTTCAATGGATACAATAATTTTTCTATGGCTATATGGCCATATCAAGTGGGTCTCCACCTCTACTCCCAACTCATGATCTGAATATTGATACTTTTAACTCATTAGTCACAAATACATTATGGTACCAGGAGGTAAAGCCTTCTCATTTTGCTAAGAATA
Organism: Pinus albicaulis; assembly: GCA_034641835.2. NCBI lineage: Eukaryota > Viridiplantae > Streptophyta > Pinopsida > Pinales > Pinaceae > Pinus > Pinus albicaulis. The sequence goes on from CM076584.1 coordinate 1,250,250,743, forward strand.
TAAAAGAGATTCCAAAGGTTGAGTTTTTTATGCCACAATCAAGAGCACACACCCTACAGCTGGATGAACATGGGTTGGAAGGCCAATTCATGGGGATTTGGACCTCTACATATTATGTGAGGTTGTGGGTTGAGAAATATTGGAAACCCATTATCAAGGGTTTTTTCACTTTGGCTTTTTGTGAAATAATATTTTTTTCCCTTCTTGTTTGAGAACAAGGATGATAGGGACCTAATATTTCAAAGAAATCCTTACTTTTTGGGGTCCCAAGGGTTATATATGGATTTATGGAGCCTATATTTTAACCATGAAAGTGATGTCCCATATATGGATTGATGCAACCTAGATTTTGACCGTGAAGGTGATGTCCCATCTTTCATCCCTATTTAGATAAAGCTCTCTCTTTTTCCTATACATTGTTGGAATGATACTAATTTTAGAAATATCAACAATGCCCTTTGGGAATATATTCATCAAGTCGAGTTACCATAGGGGCTCTTCTTATGTGCAAGGATATGTGTGGAGGTAGATCTGGGTAAGAGGTTCCCAATAGTAATAACCTTAAATATAGATAAATGGAACCATCTTTAGGAGGTTGACTATGAACATCTTCCTTTTAAATGCAAAATTTCCATGAGCATTGCCAAATTGCAATAAGTTGTAAAATGAAGTAGGAGGAGCAGCAAAAAAAGGGAATGAAAGAGAACAGTGGCAACAACAAAAGAGGGGAAGAGGCTTGGCTAAATAATAGAAAAATTTTCCAAATCAGTTGGATTATAATGGGAACAAATGAAAAATGACCAACTTCCCCTAAGTGATCCACTCTAGGGGAGGTGAAGGATATAGTAAAATCCAAATTGAGAAAAATAATAGCTTCAAGGCTCTCAATTCGGTGACTAAAGAAGGAGAAAATTTTGAAACCATTGTACAAGAATAGGAAAAAATATCGGGACTATGGCATGAATTAGAGAAAAATGAAGAATCTATGCCACCATTAGAAAATGATCCAATACCAAAGAAATAAATAGAGGAATATTCCTCAAAACAGGAACAACTCTTCTTGCCTAAAATTTCCAAATTGTATCCTTCATTTTTTAGCTCAACTGATGAGAAGTCGAAGGAAAAGAAGGAAATATTAGAAAGGCTTCAATGAAAGGTTGATCAGTACACCAACAGAGAGGGAAGGCATGAAAAAATAGAGAAATATTAGGAAGTTCGAACAAAATGAATCTTAGATCCAAAACTAAAGGGATACAAACACATTATAAAAGGAGGAAACTCATCCCTTCAGCGAGGTGTTGCTAATAAAACAGATAAACAATGAGGTTCCTCTCCTAGAATTGCAGGGGATTGGGGCCAACAAAAAGGATGGAGGAAGTGAAATATTTTATCAAGAAAGATATACCCTTAGTTCTCCTACTCCAGGTGACAAAAATGATGGATCAAGAGCTTCTCCAAAATCAGCACAAGATTTGGAATGGTAGTGGGATTCTTTTTGTTAGTGCAAGAGGAGCTTCAGGGGGATATCCACCATGTGGTCTCAACCTTTTCTTAGATTTCTAGAATCTAGTTTTACATATAAGTAGTTAGCTACTCATTTTTTACATATTCCTTCAAATAAGGTATGATCCTTTGTCAATATTTACATTCCTGTTCAATATAGAAAAAACATGATTGTTGGACTTCCTTAGTGGTCCTTAGGGACATGATTTTTGGATCATAATTCATATTAGGTGGTGAACTCAGTACAACCCTGCATCAATGGGAGAAAAAATGGGGATCTCGAATTCAATATATGTTACAAGAACATTTAAAATACCTTATCCATAAATTAAATTTGTTATATATAAATCCTTCAGCTCAAAAATTCACTTGGAGCAATAAGAGAACTAGACCAAGCCATATTGTTTACTGGTTAGACATATTTAATTTTGGATTCATTCTTATCCCAAAAATTATCATTCAATTATATAATCCTCCCTTAGATCAACTCAAATCATAGGTTTATCCCTCTTGAAATCTTAGAAAACTTTGACATTGGGCCTCTACCCTTTTGTTAATGTTTGATTTGGGAAAACTCGCGAAACTTCAGTGATCTGGTGAAGAAGGTTTGGAGCGAGTGGGTATTGAGAAGTCCAATTACAATATGGGAGAAAAATATCAAGCACTTGAAGTTTGAATTAAAATAATGGGCTCAAGACCAGTAATCAGAAAGATAGGTAAAGATATAGGTACATTAAAAAAGAATAAAATTTATATTTTATAATATGGAGAATGGGTTAGTGACACATGATTTGTTGCAAGAAGAAGAAAATAATTTACAACCTATCATAAACATCTCAAATAGGAAGAAGATATTTGACTTTTAAAATTCTAAAGCACTTTGTTAAAGGTCAGAGATATGAACACAAAATATTTCACAAGGAATCAAAATGTCAAGTCTAGAAAAACAATATTAACAATATTGTTGCAAGTGGTATAAAAATTTTGGATTTTACATCACACAAAGAATAGGTGTTCCATCACTTCAGCGATTTATATAACGTCAGAGACCCTAATGTCCTTGAAGTAGAATAATTAATTTTGGAAAGTATTATTAAGCTTGTTTCATAGGAAGACAATGATGCACTGACAAAAGAACCCACTGAAGAAGAAATCCACCAAGACATATTTTCCTTCAATGTGGACAAAGCACAAGGACTAGATGGATTATTTGCTCACTTTTACTAACAGTTCTAGGAGGTAATAAAATTTTATGTTTGTAGAATGGCGAGTTATACTTTAAAGAAAACCCATATGAAAGGAGGAAATTATTCTTATTTTTTATTCCTTATCCCAAAAAATTTAAATCATGCATCCTTTTCAATATTTTGGTTGATATCACTTTGTAATGTCTCTTATAAAGTGATCTCAAATATTTTAGCTAAATTCTTAAGCCTATTCAACCCAAAATTATCTCAAAACATCGGGCAGGATTCATGCATCGGGGAGAAATATTTTATCATATCATCATGGTTCGAGATGCAATCATATCTAGCCAAAATCAGGAAGACAAAGGTATGATCATCAAACTAAATATTAAAAACTCCTTTGAAATAGTAGGTAATGGTTCCCTCTTAAAAGTAATCGAAAATTTTAGCTTTGATGCTAAAATTACTCTATTGGTTTCTTTATGTATAAAAGTGTCATGGATTTCCCCTTCGACTGAGGGTGGATGGTTTCTTCCAAGTCTCTAAGGGATTCATCAAGGTGACCCTTTGTATCCTTTATTATATAGTATCTTGAAATATTCTTTTAATTTTGGGCTTGAATATGAAAGGAGATGTGTGGACCTTCCAAGAATTAGATTTTCTAGAGGTATCAAAAGCCTTAATAACTCTTAATTTGTTGATGACATGTTCTTTTCGGAGGGTGCATCCACAATAATAGCTACAAGGTTTTAAAAAAATTGGTTTCCTTGTTGGAGAATCTAGAAGCCAAACAAACTCAAGGAAATATCATATTTATACATGGAATGTATCATTAAGGAAGCAAACAAAAATTGGAAGAATTTTGGGTTTTCAAACAGTTGAATCATGGAAGGAATTCAAATATCTAGGAATTCCATCCTACCTGAAATCGCATTAAATCTCAAGCGTGGGAAGGAGACATAGAAAAATTTAAAGTGAATTTTTCCTCTTGGAGATCTTGATGGATCAATATTGTTGGGCATGTTTTTATTAACAAGGAAGTTTTCTCTGCTCTTCCTTTATACAAATACAAAACTCTCCTTTCTCCATAGAACATCCTTTTTTATTTAACAAAAGAAACTTGTAAATTCCTATGAGAAGGTGGCAAGGAAAGCTCCAGAAATTTCCATTTACTGAAATGGACTCTAGTGAAGGCCTGTAAAAGTCATGGGGGTTTGGGAATATAGGACCAATTTCTAATGAATAAGGCAATATGATAAAAACTAGTTTGGATATTTGTCATCTAAGAAGAACATTAGTGGAAATTAGTATTGAAGGAAAAATATGTTCAAGGATAAAGAGCTCAATGCATGCAATCCATCTAGATAATGAAAGGATGTTCCTCGATTTGTAAATTATTTGTTTCAACATCCTCCCTCATCCACTCAGGGTTGTATTAGAAGCTAGGAAATTATAACAATACTAATTTAGGGCCCCTAATAACATTATGGATGAGTGGATTGTTGACGCCTCAACAAATCCCCTTAATTTTTTCTCGAAAATTGAATGGCTCACCGTGTGAATTTTGAAAATATTGCATTGGTTTACATTTTACTATTGTTTTAAGTGATTTTTATGGTTTATAATTTTCAAATTTGAATTTTACACCTTCCTTTCTTCAATACCTTTCTAGTGACATAAAAATTTCCTTGTTTTGACTCTAGGATCAAAAGTTATGGCCCTTAGAAGTTTTGTGTTTTTCCCTAGTTTGATGAGGTGGCATACTGACATCCTAGCCTACATCGCACACTGAAGTGGTATTGTAGACTTGGACTAACCTACATATCAAAAATTTCACACAAAAGTTCCATGTTATTGCCACGTGTAAAGTCATTTTTTCCACATTATCCCATCAATGTCACCATTTTCATTGCCACGTGTCTTCCAGCTGGAAGTTCCACATCAATGGGTATGCCATGTCATCTAGGATCTCTCCATCTCGGAGCAATATGTATTGGGTGCCCGTCAATTGACAGCCCCAAAGATGAAAATGTTTATGACAATGATAATATTCTTGCATCAGTTAACTAGCTGGAACTTGATGCCTGATAGCTAGAATTCGGTGGCAAGAATTTTAGGTCACTAAAGTCTCACCATCTCGCCAACTTTTGTTCCATCATTGTTTCTCAAAAGCAAGGTCTGATATTTAAATGGTCATTTATGTAATTTAATTTTTATTTATTTTAATATTTTAATATTTTATTTATTTAGTATGGTGATTATTTTCTTTTTATTTTATTTTTATTTTTATTTTATTTGCTTGATTATGATTTTTTATTATTCTCATGATCTCAGATCTTGATAGTTTTTGTTTCATCACTTCCTAATTATCCCAAGTTTTTTTGGAGGAGAGGTCTAAGACTTAAGGGTGGCATTTATTTATCACATAGTCTAACTAATAGACAAAATGACCCTTTTCCAACACTTTTTCCAATCAATTTTGTCGAAAATTTGGTGAAGATTTTTAAAAATCATAAGTTTAAAATCCATTTCATCTATTAGTTAGAATATGCACTTATTTATTATTTGACTACCAAAACATTTAGCATGGAAACCTTCCTCTATACCTTCCACTTGACCTTCACACAAAATATCATGAATATGAAAAACAATACAAACCCCCTCCTTCAACAATTAATGAAGGATATAGGTTTTCACATATAAATATAGGGTTGAGATTAATCCATGGATTTAATTGACAATTGCCAAGTGTCAACTTTAGGAGGCCATATCTACAGTTCTAGAAGGCCAGTTAAGCACTAAATAGCTTGTTCGAAAGCTAATAAAAAGGAGAATAATTTGGGAAGGGTCATCTAGTCCAATTCACAAAGAAAAAGCTTGAAAAACATGGAAAAAAATTATTTACCCTTTTTAATTTTAATTATTTTTAACAAATATATTAATATTCATTATTAATTATATTATTTATGTATATGTGTGGATATGGGAATAGATTTAAATTGCAAAGAGGAAGGAATAAAATATTTTAATTAATGGAAACAAATTAATTAATTAAAATCAATGAGACATCAAGGACATAATCTCTTGCATTTCTACTACAAATTTATCGTTATCAAGAAATTTTCATATTTAATTTTAGAGAGATATTTTGTTACTTATATTTGAAATTATGTATAAATATGAGTAGTTTTAAAATTATGATTATTTCAGTTTTATTCTAATTTTGTAATTTTATTATTTAATTTCAGTTTTAGTTTAGATTCAAATTATTTTTATTGCTTTTGATTAAACGTAATTTCATTTTATTTTAAATTTTAGTTCTATTATAGGATATACATTAATTTTGGTTAGATGTAGTTTTTCTTTGATTTGATTTAAATGGAAGTTTTTAAAATATAATATTTGGAGTTTGAAGAAGAGGGGGTTTGATTTCTAGAAAAAGGAATCAACTTTTTCACTATTGAATGTTAATTCTCAGAGGAAATTTGGAACTTGTGGGATTGGACTAGAGAGGAGGTGGTGTATCTTAGAGAAGCTCATGTTGTCATTAATAATCCTTGAAAAAATTTATACTCTAAATATTCTAACCAAATTTCATTTGCGTACATTTTTTTCCAGATTAGAAGCATGGTTAATGGCCTTTAAACTTTTTAAGTTTTGATTTATTCTTTGTTCCATATAAGCATATATTGTAAGATTTGCACTACTGTTAATTTCATGCAATTATAATTTTATTTAAAACTAATGAAAAGTTTCCTTTTCATGGTTAGTTAGACTTATATCATACTTGAATAGTGAACTCAAGTAGATTTGTATGTGATTTCTGATAACTATTTATGTAGTTAAATTACATGTTCATTTTTGCTCCATTTATTGTTGTATCATATGAACTATTTATGTGATGCAATAGTCCATATGAATCCTAGATTCAATCAATGGTATTTAAATCTAAGTATGTGTGTGTGAGGCTCTCATAAATTCTTAATCAAATAACCACATATGCACATGTGCTTCAATTACTATAAGTCATATGAACAATTTTTGTGTCATATCAGTTCATATTATTCTTGGATTGAATTATGGCCCTTTCTCTATGACCTTGGTTTAGATTTGGCTTGTTCCCTCTCTTTATAAAGATATGATATATTAAGTTATTTTTATATTAGTGATAGGATAGCCATTTATGTTGTTTTCATATTAGCTTGGACTACATTTAGATTTAGGGGATCATATTAGAAATTCTCCTTAGAAAGAGAAATTCTTTCGATGGAAATTGGGCCCACATACTAGTGAGAATCACCATCCAAAATGGATAAAGTTCAAATTTGGACCTTGACTCGATTATCGCCCCATTCTTGGCTTGGTCAAATCTGAGCATCAACACTACCTCTTGAGAGATTTCATGAATTCCTTCCCCTATGAGAATATTTTTGTGCTCAAATTAAATTTACATTGGTTTACATCCCTAGTTATGACAAATATGGAAAATCGATTAATTGGAACTTAAGGAATGTTCTATTGAATCTCTAGCACTTGTTTGCCAAGCTTCACGAATGGCTAACAGGGTTTGTGCCTTGTAGAAACGAGGATGAAGATCAAATTATTTGGAATGCTTTAGATTGTTCAATCAAGTAAAGTTATGTAGTTTTTCTCTTTTAGTCCATTGTGCCTCCAAAGCTTAGGATTTGGAAAAAAAACATGAAATAATAATGCTAATCCAAATATGAATTCCTTCAGTTGGCTCCTTGCACATAAGAAAATATTTACATATGATAACCTTATAAAGAGAGGCATCCATGGCCCCTTAATATGCTTTCTCTACAAGAATAAATTGGAAGATACCTCTCATATTTTTTTGGAATGTGAGTATACAAAAAAGGTATGGATGGAGGAAAAATATCCTCTCCACCATAGGGTCAAATGGCCCTCTTCTCTACAATAACTCCACTGCTCTTAGGAAAAAATTTACAAAGGAAGTCTTATATGAAACATCTTCTTAAAATGTATTGGGAAGACCTTCCAAAAATTATTTGTTGGAAATTTTGGCTTGCAAAGAACATTGAAATATTTAATAGCAAACTTACTCTACTCCATAGCATTGCAATTAAAGCATAATCATTGTGTGTTGAATTTGAAGCTCAAAAGCAAGATTGTACCCCCTTTATGAAAGATTTGGATCAACTGGAGAAATTATGGTTTAATAAATTGGTAGGTATGGATAAAAACCCACAAATTAATGGTAGGAATTAGTGAAATATGGGAGAATTCTAGAATCTTAGAATGACAGATGTAGAATTTAGAACCTAGAAGAATAGTAGACAAGGATGGATTTTCTATTTTGATAGTACATCCAAACAAAATATAGGAGTGGCAGCAGGGGGAGGGGCCCCTTATGGCCCTCTGGATGGCGAAGTTTAGGTGCTCATGAGCACTAGGTCATATGACAAATAATTAAGCATAGATTTAGACTTCATCTCGGTCTCTTGATTGCTAAATAAAAGAAGGTAAAAGAGCTCATAATCTTGGGAGACTCCCTCCTTATTTTGCATCATTTAGTTAAAGGCTCAATGCCGAAGGAAAAATATCTAAAAAATATCATGAGAAGAGCAAAAAAAATGGTAAAATACATTCCATCAATAGCATACTTCCATGTATTATGGGACCATAACAAAGAAGAAAACAAGCTCGCTAATGACGGATCCAAATTGAAAGTTTATCGATACATAATTTTATATTTTCCCCATTATTTTATTAGTCCACAAGTTTAAATTTTCCCCATTTCATAGATTCCAATACAAACCTAAAAAAATTAGTGGGGCCATTGATAAAAATAATTTCTAGATCAGGGAGCACCCTATTGAGGCTTGAATTGAATATAGACTTCTTATTATTTCTCCTTGAAGGTATTTTTCCTTGAGAACTACCGTCCACCAATCCTATTATGGGGTGATGAATCTCCAAACAATTTTTCCACTATTCCTTTATTCAACATCATATGGTTCCTAATGTCAATCCCTCCATGATTTTTAGGAAGCCTCATAGTATCTCATTTAAGCAGATGGAATTTATTTGTACTTGTTTTCCTCCTTCCCTTAGAAACTCGTGAATTTATTTTTCCAAAATAGAGAAATAGTTTTGTGGAGCAAGAAGAAGCAATAATTTTTAAAGTGGTAAATCAAATAGGATTTCTATGATCGGTTCAACACACCTTCCAATATTGAGCAATTTACCCTCCCACGCTACAAATTTTCCTTTGAATTTTGAAAGAAAAACATCTTAAGATTGGGTTGTGTGTGATTTCAGGAAAATAGGAATTCTTAAATGCTTAAATTATTTCCATGCTTCCACCTATTGAAAGCTCATTATTCTTCCAATTAGTCATCTTTTTAAATGAAATATTACATGTATAAATATGAGATTTCCCAAAATTTGTTTGACCTCCCAAAGCTTCAAGAAATTTATCTAGAACCTTTTTTAATCTTCTTGATATTATTAAGGAACCTCCACCCATCAAAAGTGTATCATCAAAAAATTGAGGGTTATTGGTGCTCTTGATACCTCTAACAAAATTGATTCCTATGAGGTGCTCAAATTTTATTTCAAATCCCAATCTACGACTAAGGAAATCAACCATAATGATATACAAGAAGGAAGATAATTAGTTGCCTTGGTGAAGGCATGTAAAGGCACAGAAAAACCCAACTACTCTCCCATTAACCAAGGGGGAATCCAAGGAAATTTTATGCAAAGAGAATTCCAATGAATGAATTTAGCATCAAAGCCAAAAAAATTCATCACCTTAAATAGGAAATCATGACTCACTTTGTCAAAGGAATTTTCCATGTCAAGTTTGACAATCGTTCCTCTGTCTCTCTGATTTTGACTAGAATTGATGACCTCTTTTCTTTTCTTTTTAAACAAAAGTGAGTATTGATATTTTATTAAGTTTTCGCCCAGTCGCAAAAAAAAAAGCCATGAGATTTATAGTAATTTTTTTCATAGATAGCTTTATTTTCCACATAGATTTCTATCCCTATCAAAATAATTAGAATCCTAACAAAAAACAAAACTACAATACCAGCCCTAGCCTACAAAGACCATCTAAGTTTTGTGACTAGAGAAACAAAGGGAATACACTTTTCTATATTTCCATAAAACACTGAAAAACAACTTGAAGCCAGAAAATTTTAACTTAAGAAAAGTGGCCAAGTCTTGTGGACCTCAAAGAGGATTTGAATCAGAGGCCATATTTCCTTATGAGTGCAAGAGTTATGGGTAGCCATCTATACAGAAATTGGTTTAAGAGATAAGAGAGTTGACTAATACTTCACCTAATTACCACCACCATCCCTTTCACAAAATCTTGAATGAATTTGTATCCACCATCCCTCTACCATACATTGACTCATAATATAATTTATCGTTTCCATCGTTCTAAATTTAACTTTCCGACCTATGCTTAGTCGCACCGACAAATGTTGATCCTTAGCATGTAGTTTCAGTTTCCAATACCATAATATCCACTTCATCTCACCAAAGTGAACACCTCAGCAAAGATTTCCAAACTTGGACAACTAGACTTATGGGGTTTCATGAGCACTTTAACACTTGCACACTAATATCCTGAAACATTCATTGCACCAAAGGGACATATTGATCTGCAATGATTTCTAGTGGGGAAAAAAATATTGGATCCCAATGAAGTAAACTTAATGATTTCAAGAATTGTTTTTGTAAGGCCACATGTCCACACATAACATTTTATAGCCACCATTGTCATCAAAATTGTAGATTGTGCACAATAAAAAGGGAAGCGAAAGGAGAATATGGGTGAGAGGATGGACAGAATGGATAATTTGACCAAGGGGGGAAGGGATTAGGATACCATAAACACAAAACCAATAGGCCTATGAGGATTTGAAATGAGGTGAGGCAGGTGTGGGACTTAGGAATTGAGGGCATGGGAGGGATATTGAAATAAAGAGAAAAGTCCAAGGGTTAAAAAGAAGGGATCTACGGAATAATATGAGAGTTGACTTGTCCATTAACTTCCAAAGAGCCTCCACATAACAAGCAGGCATTTTTTCTAACACATTAGCGTCAAAACTAAGAATACTAAGAATATAGAAAAGGGAGAAGGAAGAGAATTGACCTATGATTCCTTTTACATGATGGAAAAAAAGTTCCAATGTTTTGTATTTTGGAGGTCTATTCAGTTTCAAATAGTAGATAATCAAGAAGGAATCACAAAATATAGAAACTTCCTAAATCCCTTGATTTTTAGATATTATCATACACATATACAAACCATAAAATTCAGCTTGTTTATTGGACTTGGATCCAAATCCCTAGGAGAATTTCTCAACAATTATTCCATCAATATTTATCATTATCCCTCCTGCACCTACCACATCGTGGTTTTTCTTAGAGGCACCATCAAATTGGAAAATCTAGGAATTCCTTCTTACTTTCCAATTTTCAAAATCTTGAGAGGAGACAGGAATAAGCCAATCCTTTAGAAATTGCAAATGAGGTTGGGGAGTGGATACAAAGGACGGAGAGATAGAAATTCAAGTGGAAATCCACTGGTGTTCAAGATTGAAAAGGATTGATCTAGAGAGGGTGAGTTAAATTCAAAACAAAGAGAGAAGGCCTTGAGAGCTTCATATCGATATGGTACTTTAGTTGACTTGAACACTTCCCTATTACTTGAAATCCATATCTACCAACACATGAATTTTGGGAAGAGATGACATAAGGTTCCTTAAGGAATATTTGGCCTAAAGGGAACCCAAATACAATCACAGAAGGTCCCTAAAGGAATATTTGGCCTAAAGGAAGCCCAAATACTATTTTGGCCATTTGGTGACAATAAATTGCACATCCAGGGGCCAATGGAATCTAGGAAGGATGGGGCCAAAGGCAAAGGACCATATTGCTTTTGATAACGGATAGGAGAGAAAGAGGTGTGGAATAGATTCCTCAGCCTGTTTACATAGGGGGCATTAGGAGGGACTGATAATCCCTCTTTTTCTTAATTTTTCTTTTGTTAGTATAATTTTGTGAACTAATATTTAGGAGAATGAGTTTACCCTCATAATATCATTGTGTAATATCCCAAAATAGGAAAAGCAACAATAATGAACATAAAGATGGAAAATAGCAGTGAATATCAATACACCAAGATGTGAGACAAATATGGAGCCATTGTATTATGAAAATAAATAGAAAATAAGTACAATAAACATGGGCATAACTCAAACAATCAAGCCAAACAAGCCTCCCATGAATACATATGCCAAAACATAGAATGTTGTTGCATTGTAGAATGTTGGATAGACAAGACAACACAGTCCCAGTGGGTGAAATGCTACTAGAAAAGTATAATAATATGGATCTCCTGGTATATGGCTCAAGAAATTTTGGGAACAGAGATCTAGGCTCCCAAGCACATTTCCAAGACAACCCAGAAAGGGTTTCTGGAAATACACAAAATACAAAATGGTGATCTACAGCCCTAGGACTGAAGAATCACTACAACTGAATAACTGGAAGGAGGTGGTTTAAATTGATATGGAACTATATGGAACTCCTCCAATAGATCTTCCAAGTGAAAGTTTGATCCCTTCACTGAAAATCCAACCCTCCAAATGAAGCATTGAACCCTCCTCTACAACTGCTCTCTGAAATAATGCGGTCCTTGAAGGAAAATGCGTTGTAGGAGGTGGTAGTAGCTAGGCCTGATGCCAAATGATGAAGTTATACTCCAGGACCTTCCTTGCTGGCCTCCCAATGGATAGGTTACCTCTCCACTAAAAAAAAAAAAACACATAAAATGGCCCTATCTATCTTCCACTTCCTCTGCCCTACAACACATCTCAACCCTGGAAGAAACTACACTGTAGATGAAGAGTGAAGCTTGGCCTGATGCCAGAATGTGGAAATTCTGCTCAATAACCTCTCTTGAGTGGGCAGTCTAATTCCCATAAGGATGAGGTGGGATTTCCGCTCGAGAACACCCTTGTGCTAAACAACACCGTAGACTCCGTTAAACAGCTGAAGAGTGCAAGAAGTCATAACAGACCAAAAACATATCAATAATCAACCTGGCCTCTATGGCTACCTTCCCCTTCCTTATATGCATTGTGAGCCTTCTCACCTTGGGCCCCACTCATTAAAGCCACTACTCTCATGGAGACTTCCTCAGATTAACACTGCGTTGTATCTCATTAACTATCCACTCCCTCCATACCAGCGTTGTTGATTTGGTCAAACTTGACCCCATCCACATGCTTCAACCTCTATTCACACATGAGGGTGCTTTATCTAGAAATTAATATGCTCCTTATTCACATTAGGAGTAATTTTATTCCTACTTAGGATATTTATGGGTCTCCCTACCCTCTTATTCTTCCATCTAAGTAGCAAAAACAAAATTTAATATTCCAACTAGTTGAAAGCTAATTTGGAATATTACACATTGGGACACCAAATTTTGCTACAAATAGAAGATTTTGTCAGCACTTTCTCTTGGAAGAGTAGCAAGAGATATCCTTCTTTAACTTTGTATGCAAAATATTTTCATCCCATAATGTCTTTTATACCCTGGTTCAGAGGGGCACACCTAGATAGCTTGCTTCAAAAGTGGATCTCAACTACTTTCAAATGATCAGGAACGAAATCAAGTTTATAATTTTCCCAAATCCCATCTAAATTCCAAGAGAAGATACTCGCTAGAGATGAGATACCCCTTATATGAAATAAATATCCCAAAGTCTTGAGGCATTCATCCAGCACCAATGGATATCTACCTAAAATCGAGTCTTCCAAAATATTAGTACCTACTCCATTCCCTGAAATGCAACTTATATTCTTGTTGACTAATTGAGATGAAGACTTAATCAATTTCTATATGGGAGAGCTTTAAGTGGACGCCCCAACTTGAGCATTGCCAGTTGGGATGTTGAGGTACTTCACATGCATTGCTTTAGCCCACTAGAGGTCTATCTAAGTTTTCATCTTCCAAAAGATCTTATCACCCAAATTGATGTATAAAAAAAAAAGGATCTCGAACTCCCAAGACACCATGTTGTTTCTGGGATTTGATTGTACTCTAATTTATTAGGTGGAAATTCTTTGTCCCTCTCTTCCCCCCTTCCCAAAGAAATTTACAAAGATATATTCTCGTCTTATGCAAGACATATTTTGGTTCCAAAAGAGCATAGAAGTGGAATATAGGGATAGATGAGAGGATTTCTTTAACCAATACCAATATTCATGTTGCATTTAGCCAGAGGGGCTCCCGATTTCTCCAATTTTAACTTGATATCTTATAATAAGCTTTGTAAATTTTTAGGTGTGGGTTTTTTTAGATAAATTGGTATCCCAAGATATTTGAATTATTGTCAGTCCCTAACCACCTTTAAGCCTAATGCTTCACCTATTTTCCTTTTTTTTATCTGGAATGTTCCATGTGTAAATCTGGATTTTGAGATCATTAGTTGATCCTCTCGAGGCCGCAAAAAAATTATTCAGAATATATTTGAATATTCTTTCTATAGTGACTGAATCTCCACCTAGTAAGATGGTGTCATCTCCAAACTACCCATGGTCGACACTTTTTATTCCCTCAGGGAACCATATGCCTAGAATTTTACCTGATGCTCCCTCATATTCTAACCTCCTACTTAATGAATCAGCCATATTAATATAAATGAATGGAGAGAGGGGCACCCACAAGAGGTCTTGAAGAAGGAAGCCACTCTACCATTTACTAAGGGAGAAATCCACAAGAACTAAATAAATAGAGAAACCCACAGAATGAATTTTGCATCAAATCCAACTTTCTTCATAACTTTGAAAAGGAATGTGTGACTTACCTGGTCAAAGGAATTTTCCATGTCCAACTTAATGACAATTCCTTGATCCCCATGCTTCCAAATCAAGTCAAAATCCTTCTATATTAGTGTATTGGTGAAGTTGACACAAGGGTGTACAAAATGCATAGTGCTTGGTAGGGGAGGTTTCTTTCCTACAAGCAATGTCACAAGGAAAAAATGAATTTTTAGACAGTTAGTGAAGCATCATAACATGTAGTTATAAAACATAGCATACTACAATAGAGGAGGAAATAAGAAACAACAAATACAAATATAACACAAGCTCAATATCAAGTTTAAACAAACTAATAATACCAACGGAGAATGGATCCCCTTTTATTAGCTGTTGGTGGTAAAAAAGAGGTAGAATGCTAAGAAAATCGCAATGATTCCTTAGAGCTATGAATCTCTAATACTCAAAGAAATGAGGGCTCTTCCCTTAAGCTTCTTGCAAGCCTCTCTCTTCTCCTCAAATGAGTGATTGGATAACCGATAACTGATGCACTTCCCCTTTGGGATTGAGATGTTGGATGGCCAACAAATGAATCCCTTCAATCGTTTACTGCTTGGAAAACACACTGTTGGTTTACTCATGGAAAATTTGGCCAGCATAACAATGTGTTCTAAATTTTTCTTCTCATGGTGGTATTTTATAGGCAAAATTCAAATCTTCTTCCCTCTCTTGGTACATTGTGGATAGTGACCCAAGAGTGGAAGTTGATTCCATTTTTTGCTACACTTGAGGGCTTAAGGTGGCTCTAGGCAATTGTCCTTGGCGGCCTTTAATGGAGATTCTTCTTCCTGGACTGTGAAAAGTGGTCTCGGATGTTGACCTTCCACCATACCCAAGATCATGCAGTTATTTGAGGGATAGTCGGGAAGATCTCCGCTACTATCGAAGAAAAGGCCAAGCGGAGCGCTTTGTGCCAATGCCTTCTATGCACGACTTAATAAATTTTCCTTTTTACCTTAGGAAAAGTTAAATTTTCCAAATTTTGTAATGTTTCTCCATCCTATAAATCCTTTTGCTTGACATTTCATGATGTCCTTTGCCTATCTGATTTTCCTTTGATAACAATTAGGATAAAATTGTCATAAATTTGTCTACCAGGAACAAATCCACCTTGGTTATATGATATCAGAGTAGGGAGAAGAGCTCTAAGGTGAGTTACAGGGAGTTTTGAGATATCTTATAGGATGTGTTGCATAAATAAATCAGCTTGAATCTAGAGAAGGAGGTGGGATTAGATTATTTTGGAATGAGGGAAAAAAACAACAATTTATTCCTCCTCCAACACAGAGACGTTTAAATGAGTATCATATCATTTGATACAAATATTTATAAATCATATCCCATTATTTTTGGTAAAATAAGGTAGAAACGTTATCCAGACTAGGCACCTTGTCTGGGTGGAATGAGAATACCGTATTCTTTATTTCTTCAAAAGAGGGTGCGGCACATAGCTTAGTGCTAATATCCTATGAGACAAGAGAGGGTACTTATTCTAGCATATAATATTCTACTTCAATGCCATGCTCGTTGTTCTCTTGGTAGATATAGTTATAGTGATTTCTGGTTTCTTCTTTAATTACTTGAAAATATGAGAGCTTTTGTCTCTAAAATTGAATCTCAAGGATGTTTTTTTTTTCTTTCTCGATACTTTTCATGTTTGTGGAAATATTTTTTGTTTCATTCACCTTGATTCAACAAAACACTTCTATATTTAACCTCCAAAAAGCTTCCTCCTTTCAAAGTAGAGAATGGTAGGACTGAAAAACCTCAACTTCTCTTTTGAAATATTGAGGAGTTATATCATTATTTTCTATATATTTTTGTATTAATTCCATTTTATGTTATGCTTCAACAAGGGATATCTAAGCACCAACCTTCCCTTACTTTAGCCACTCTTTAATAAACTTCCTTAACCGCTTGATCTTATTTTCCCAAATAACAATGGGGCTCCCATCCACCCATTCTGCCTAAGAAGATTCAACCAAGGAGTCAAAATCAGGATACTGGGTCTATAGAGGGGAGAAACGAAAGGGAATCAAGCCATAATACTCAGGGGAGGAAATATTAAGATGAATCAGATGATGATCCAAGCCACTCCATGGAATAATAAATGAGTTAAAGGAGAGGTTCATAGCGAGAAAATTATTTGAAGCAAGGAATCTATCCAGATGAGTGGAAATGTGGCTAGGGACATGGCACTTATTTTTCCAAATGTAACAAAAGCGTAAAATCTTGATATCCCAAAGATTAAGATCAAGAATTATACCTTCCATATCCTCTTGGAAGGTGTCATGAAATTTCAACCCACCCCTTTTTTCTTTTTGATTCGTTATAGTGTAAAGTCCTCGCCAAGGATAAAATTATGTCTAAACTAAGAGTTCCTCATTTCCATTAGCAATTTACAACACTTATTTTTCCTGAAAATGATTGGGCATATACATATTAATGATGCTACATACTTTTTGTAGGCTAATTATCCAGAAAGAGGTCGCAAGCCAATGGGTCGTTTTCTTAACCTGTGAAATATGGAGTAGATTTGGGTCCCAAAGTGTACATATGCCTCACGAATCACCCCCAGATTTTACTACAACGATACTAATTTTATTCCACAAAGTGATTTGTTTTATGCACAAACTAGATTCACTCATTTTTGTCTCCTGGAAGAGGGCTAGTGATGGTTTTTCCTTATGAATCATAGATTTTGCTTCTATTATTCTTTTCTCAGAGCCCAATCCTCTACAACTCTAGGAGACTAGATTGATTGTTTGGTTTTTGTGGAGGGGGTCCCTTTGACTAGGACTAACAAGACTCCTTTTTTCCCCACTTTTGATCCAATATATACTAATTTCCAAGGGATAGTGTGTTAGAATCCAAGTTTTTTATCCTTTACCTCTTGTTATAATCTGATTTCCTTATTAGATTTGCGACCAGATCTCTTAGATCACCTAACTGCCTCCTTTTCCTTTTCTTTATCATACTTTTCATCTATTGATCTTACATTAATGACAGGTTTGATGGTTTCCTTTGATGAGAGAAATGATTCCTCATCTTCCTCAATTATGATAAAGGTATCTTCGGTCTCTTTAGAGGGGACGTTTGAAGGTTGTTCCTAATTGTATGATGAATCCTTCTCCTTTGAGTAAGGAGCCTCCTACATTTTTGGTTGAGTGGTGCCTCCATCCTCTACGATTTCTGAGAAACTAAAAATTTGTTCCCTTCTTGATCAGATCTTGTTGATGGTCTAAATTTGCTTGGCTTCTGCCCATCTTTCTGAACTACTTGTCCCACATTGGGTGATTGATATTTCTGATGATTTACCCCTGCCATATTTTTTCTTGTTTCCATTGTTCATTTTTGTCATTTTTCTGCTCCGAAGTAGGTTTTTTTTTTGGGTATCCTCTTGCAAAATTCATGTATTCGTGGCAGATATTTCACTTGAAAGGTAACTTGTCATAATATACTTCTTGGATATGAGACCAATTGTCCAAACTCAAAATAACGGTTTCTGGAAGTCCTTTGTCTAGATCTAATTCGACACAAATCCTAACATGAGAAAATAAGCCATCCTTAGGCTCTGCACAGTCAATGTATTTTCCCAAGGATTTTCCTATTAAATGAAAAGTTGTATCATTCCAACAATGAAGAGGCAAATATGGCAATTTGATCCAAACAAGAACTGTCATGGGGATGTCACAATCAATATTAAATTTGAGGTTCTAGCGATCCAAGTATATACCCTGAGCCCCCATAAAATAAAGGCCTCTTTGGAATATTAGATCTTGATTTGCCTTATTTTCAAAGTAAAAGGTGAAAAAACCCTTTCCACAGAATGAAGAGACTAATTATCCCTTGATTAGAGGTTTCCAGTTCTTCTTGATCCATGATCTGACTATGCAAGGTGAAGGCCATAACCCCATAAAATAACCAATAAGACCCCAATCTGCATGCTGCAAAACCCTAAATCAAACTTGAGGAGACTTGGTCTCAATCTTAGGGATTTCCTAGAGTTTTTTCACAAATTTTGAAGGACCATAGTTCTAGAACTTTGGACCAGAGGCTACTAACGAGTTAAAATAATAAATTTCCCTATTTAGAGAATCATATACGGGTGACCAAGCCATCATAGGCTACCGACCAAAGGGAGTGCCTTTATCTTCCATAAGAAAGAAGACGAGGAATCGAAGAAAAGAAAAATGGGGAAAACAACAAAGGCAGTGAAGAAGAAGTCAATCAGAAACACAGATATGGATCGCATTGCTAAACTTTTTTTGTTTTTAATTAAAAAGTAGTGATGAATTGATAGCCACTTTCACAAGAATGATGTTATCAAATATTTTCCTTTGATGCAAAATAAATCCTTGATTTTCAAATATCATTTTTGGAAGAAGGGGCTTAATTCTTCTGTCCAAAATCTTATAAATCATTTTATATGAAACCTTGCAAAGCAAAATGGGATTGAATCTTGAAAAAGAAGTAGAGCTTAATTCTTTTGGAATCAAATCTAAAACATCAGAGTTAATTCCAACCCCCATGCAATTATTCTTAAAATTGTAGCCCACCATGTTGCAAAACTAAAAATTTATTACCTCCCAAAACTTATGATAGAAGTAGGAATAAAATCCATCTGGTCCTAGAGTTGTGTCTAAGTTGAAGGAGAATAATTATTGATTGATTTCCTCTTCATTGGAATTTTTTATGAAAGAAAGATTATCCTCTTGATATACATATTTCATAATTTGTTCCAACATTGATAATTCCACTTTAGAACTTCATGGGACCATGGTTCTATACAAACCACTAAATTGACAAACTAGCTCCTCCTTGGGTTGAGAAAAGTTCAAGATTTTAGCACCTCTTGTTTTTATCTCTTTGATCTTCTTTTTACAGACTCAATTGTTTTCCTATTTATGAAAAAAATTGTATTCATATCTCCTAACTTTAACCAAATAATTTGGGACTTTCAATGCCAAATTTCCTAATCCTCTTTTAATACTTTATGATAAGTTGAAAATTCTTCCCTTTCTTCCTTAAGCAGGTCATTTGTCATAGGGCCCACTTTTCTCTCTATATGTTGTTGTCGAGCCCACTTTTTTAATGCAAGTTTTAATCGCTTAATCTTTTTTTCTCAAATTATCATCAATTTTTTCCCAGGGGGGCAGCTCAATTGGAAAATATTGTTAAAAAAAACCTGTGCTACAACATTTTCTTATGGTTAAAAAAAAACTGTGCAGTCAAAGGTTTTAAAGGATGTTTTCTCAGTGGTGTGCTTACTGGAAACATAGCACTAGTGCGCTAATAATATAAAACCATTGGTGCTGTAAACTTAAATAAAAGCACTGGGACTGGAAACAAATGTTTGGAGCACCAATGCATTAAATTTATAAAAGCATCAGTTCTTTAATAATAATAAAAAGCATCGACTTGTACAATCTATGATACTATGCACTGAGGCATTGAATGAAAACAACACCGGTGCCTAAATAGTATACTTCACTAGTTCTTATGTCTTCCAAAAATGCCTAGGGCAGTACTTTTCAGGAAGGGCATCAGGGCACGCAAAAAAATATTGCAGCCTCGGTACTTTTATCTTCTCTAATGCATCGGGTAGTTATGTGTAATAATGTACCGATTTTGATTAATCGTATAAATAACACCACTTCTTCAAAATTATAACTCTTAGTTCATATGTTTTTTCAAAAGCCCCAATGTTGTACTTTTCACAAAAGGCATCGAGGCAAGAAAAAAAACCTTGCAATACAGATGCTTTTATGTAATCTAATGCATCGGTGTGTTGAAGGTGAATCACACCGGTGCATGAAATGTATATCTTCTTGGTGTGTCTTTAATTACAAACTCATCGGGATACCATTTTTTAATTATTGTAAATACCATTGTTGAAAAACTAATATTCGGAGCGGTGTGCATTAATATGTGATGTCTCGGTATCCATTTTCTCTTTTTTAGAAACATCGAGCTATGACAGTGAAATTATGTGATTTTTTTTAATTTTTTATTTATTGAAAAAAATGGCATATATATTATAACAATATTTATATGAATTTAATTTTGATTAGTGCATTTGTATATGATGTTTGGATTAATTTGTTAATTACCATATTTCGCATCTCTTCATTATAATATTAAAACATCCATATATTTAATCAATGGTGTAACAATTCACATTAGCATTGGACAATACAATAGAATAATTGTTAAAAAAAATTATTATATATGAATAAGAGGCTCTTTGTCATATAAAATGGGATAGTTTTTGGTAACCTCTTGTCTTTCAATTGGGACACTATGTGCATTACATTAAACAAAATGTTTGATTTTCACAGTCAAATATTTCAAAAAATACAACTTGCATTGATATCCACATATATCATCATTTTTCACTCGAAATGTTGTTAATTCTCAAGCTACTTCCATGACCTGGGTTATTTGGATGAATTTTTTGTTGATTGCATCGATGGTTTTCTTCTTCTTCAAGTTTCTCTACAAACATAAAAATAAAGTGTGATGAGCGTATCTACATTAGTGAGAATAATGAAAATTGAAATAAATAATATACATCAATGTCAATTGAAAATTAATGTACCACAACAAGAAGTGGGTCTTGAATTATACACATTTTTTTAAGCCAAATCTCATGTTTTTTTTCAACAACTCTTATGTTAGTGTAGTTTCATACTTTGCTTCCTGCAAGTTTTATACTCCATAACAAATCATAGATTTAATGTAAAGGATCTTTTGTTCTATTAATTATAAACTCAGAGAAGTAAAACAACATAGATGCTTACAAATTCCACAATTAATTTTTGATATGCCAACATATACTCACAACCCATATTTAACCCAATGTCAATCAATTCTTTTGATGGCTATTCTTTGTATGTTAGGACCTATTTGAAGACATTCAAGAATTGTTGTTGTAAAACAACTCAAAATATACAAAAATGAAACCTTAAGTTGTTATAAGGAAATATTAGCAATTACTCACAAACTTTGATATCAACCCTTTTCTTCCTTGTTGTTTTGTTCTATGTGTTGAATGAGTTCCATTTTGCTTTCTTTTCTGCAAGAAAATACTTGAAGAATAATATTTAATGCTAAATTACTTGTTTATATGTAGCTAGTAGAAAAAAACAATGATTACATACATTTGAAGCACGTTGTTGTTGAGATGGCTCCTCCTATGATGCAATTATATTCATTTCTTTGACTATCTCCTTGTACGTTTTTTTGGACATTCCTGCTGGCATTTTTCGAATATTAGTTCGTTGGCCCTTTGGGAATTTCATAATATTCCTGAAAAAGTAATAACTAATATTATATTAATATATGAAAACTAAATATAAAAAAATTGAAATTAATAAATGAATTTTTTGTAGCAATATATACATATAATTCTAGAAAAAAATTTTAATTAAGAACATTACTTTTTGAATGATTATTTTTTTTGTATGTTTTTTCTATTACAAGTCTAACAGGTTTCATTGACCACTGCTCTAGAAACACTTCCTGTAGTTTAAATTAACTTGGTTCATGGAATCATTGGATTGATTTCTGTATTGTAAGTTGAAAGAACATCTATACATTTGTTCCACTATATCCCTCATATTTTTGTAAAAAAAAAGATCCTCATTTCATTAACTTTCAACACATCTCTAGATGAGCTAAGGACCAATTCATCGTCATTTACATGTTCTATAAAAAACATTCTTAGAACAACATTATTTTTCTTTAATGTTTGTCCTTGTAGAACATTAAACATATGTGAATTAATATATTGTTTGAAACATGTTATATAATATTCTTAAGTCTATTATTAATGAAAAAAAAACTCATATTGAATAGTATTTTTTCATTCACTTGATTCATCTTTCTACAGTTTTTCTATCGTTTTTTTACACTCTTCTTCACTTGGATCGAGAGAATCATATCGATATTCCTCATTTTGTGGCTTTACATGGCAAACAACAATCAATACATATTAGTTAAACTTACATATAGTTCAAACATATTAATTTTTTAAATAACTTGCCTTTTTTGCTTTTTTGAATGTGTTATCATTGTGTCAATTAGTATCTTATTACTTGAAAACTTATCAAACATTTTTTTATCAATATACAATTTGTACCATTTAATACAGAAACCAATAAATATATTTTATATATAAATCACATAATTTTCAGCCAAAAATAGGTCTAGTAACCAGTGTGATTATATGCATAAACACACCAGTCCTAAACGCACCGAAGTGTTTAATTATTTAGCACTAACGTTGAAAATTATTTTTTTGAAATAACTTTAAATTATAACGGTGTGATATGTAATGATAAAATCACTTCTATCACAGTAAAAAATGAAAATATAAAAAGTTAAACATAATTTTTTTAGACTTAACGGTGTTATTTAGCAGAGGTGCGTCAGTGCACTATATTACACAGGGTGCACCAATAAACAAAAAATGTACAAGGTCGACAATGTTTGGATATGATTCAATAAGTGGTCCCCTTGCTTTACATGACAAACGCTTTATATATAGTAACACAAACCCATTAAATCTAAAATTCCTAAAATGAAAAGCCCTATTTGTGAATTGATAGTGGGAGTTAAACCCTAAGGTAAAATTTTGTAGTCACATAAGCAAGAAGAATAAAGTGTTTAAGTTAAGTATTAATTTTTTTGTATTTTTCTGAATTTTATTTAAATGTAAATAAGAACAAAGATTGTAAAAAAACTTATTTGTAAAATCAATATTAAAATTTTTACTATGCAGGGTTTTTATTTTTTTTCTAAATTTTAATTAAATGTAACAAAAATTGTAAAAAAAATAATTATTAAAATCAACAGTAAAATTTAAAATTTTGACTATGCAGGGTTTTGAGTCAATCTCCATAACTTTCAAAATTTGATCTTCTAAATAGTTTTGTTGTTCCATGCTATTTTTTTGCTCCATGGTGCTCCCAATATGTCTCTCTTGCAAAATTTGGGAAAAATAATGAAATAGTGAATATCTTCTTACTATTTATAAGACTTTATGAAATTATAGTTTGAAAAACAAAATCACACCTTTTTTTCAATTTTTTGAAACATCTATGTGTTTCATAGTAATTAGCACTTGTGTTTTTAATATTAACATGCACCAATTAAGAAAACTTATCGGTGAGATAAAAATTTTAATGCATCGATATAATAGAATTCCTTTTTTTATTTTCGAAATCCTAGAAACTGATGTGGTTATTATTTTAACGCATCGATGTAGTTATTATTTTAGCACATCAGTGTAGTTAGCTTTACAAGAGCAACGATATGCTTTAAAAGTTATCTGAATTTTTGTTTTCACATAAAATGGCATATTCATCTCAAATTGTCCTTTGGGATGCTTCCACATGAGTTACAATAGTTCATAGTATACATTTTCCACTTAAAGTCGCCTTATTCTTAAAAAATTGTCTGAAAACTATATTGTAATTCATATTGTGGTTATATGGTTCTCGAAATTAACTTAAGGTATGTACACTAAAATTTATTGTTTTTTTTGCTCAAACGCAGGGAGAAATCTCATAATATCAAATGGACAATTCTTTAAATTCCAGATCGTTCCACATTGCTCAAAGTCCTTCTCGGAGTTCTCCCTTTCCATCTCTAGTAAGTTCAAATTTTATTTATATTTCAATTATCTAATTGAATTTGTTTATTTTATCCATCTTAATTTTAATAAAAATGTATCCAAATTTGTAGGATCCTAATTCGGAATCAAGTTCACATGCAGAAAATATTCCACCAGTTCAAAAACGTCAGAAGCTCTTATCAGGAGTAGCATAGAATATGTAGTTGGTAGATGAAAATGGATATTGGCTTTACCTTGTCAATTATAACATGCCATCTTCCAACTACAATCATGTGTCAGCAATGGTAATAATTTTTTGTTATAATGTAATTTCAAAAAACCAATTTCATTGTGCTTACTAATATCATTAATGAACTAATTTTCAACATTTTTTGAAATTAGGATTCTAGTGATGATAAGTGACCCACCTACCATATTCTTCTTACAGGATATGACTACCATGGATACAATGTAGTTAGATGCATTCTAGAATGATGAGCTAGGGCAGGAAAATTGTAGGGGCTAATATTCACAGGTGGGCTAATTTTCCATGCTTTTTTCAAAAAACATATTCGTTAATTTCCATTTTCCTAAAAAAAAATCTCCCATATTCTATAGTATAAAATTATATTACCTTTAAAAATGCCAAAATTGTATATATAGACTATATAAATTGAATATTTTTACAGAAATATCTCCAATAATTTTACATATTGCATATCATGGACTAATGAGATTTTCCAAGGTTTCTAAACCTTAAGATAAATATCAATATTTAAAATTTTCCCTAGATAGGGTATGACTCTAATATCACTGATATATTTTTTGAAAGCCTGAAATCTGCTTCCACCACCCCTCTTTGGACTAGGAGGCCAGTCAAAGTCTACCTAGTTGGGGATAATAATGTTATTGTACAACTTGAAAGCAAATATTGGCATGTCGAATGCATGTTTCTTGACAATATTGAGGTAATTGACCATGATAAAGTCCCTGATATTTTTAGAAATATTGTGACGCGATCAACATTAAAAATGGTCAATTTTATGAATGTTAATATTGACATTTGCATTTATATTTCCCACCAACCCCAAGTTATTCAAAGATAAGTTTCTTTTGACTAATAATGCCTTGCCCGGTAGTTACAAAGAGGCAAATATTTTTTTGAAAATGTTGGATGTTGAGTACATATCAAATCATTCATGTATGAATGATTGTATTCTATATATAGGATAATACGCATACAAAGAGAAATGTTAAAAATGTGGACATGAGAGGTACCATAAATTAAAATAAATAAATGTAAATCACATGCTCCTCCCCATAATATATTGAGGCATGTGCCTATAATACTAAGGATTCAAAGGCTCTTTCATTGTAAAAAATTAGCTATGTTGCAGGGATGGCATGACTCACACAGATATCAGTAAGGAGTTATGTGAATCCTAACAGATTCAATAGACATGAAGCATATAGAGGATACATGGACCAAAAAAATCAGGGATGAAGTACGAAGTCTACGACTCAAAATATCCATAGATGGAATCAATGCATATTCCCTCCAAAACAAAAACTATTTTGTTTGGCATGTAATTATGATAAATAACAATATCCCCCCATGGTTATCTGTGAATAATGTCTTATGTTGGCTCTCATAGTCACTGGTAGAAGACAAGTGAAGAATATGGATTTCTACTTACAACCATTGGTAGATGAATTCAAGGAATTATGGGAAGGAATGCATGTATATGATGTATCAAGACCCATCGCAACAAAGAGGAGTTTTGCATTGTATGGCATATATGCTTACGCCACACATTATTATCCGAGATTAGGAGTTTGTTTTATTAAATTACATGTTTATTGAATTATTTATATACATAACAATATTTTTTTACATATTAATTTAATTCTTTTCAATTTTTTTTATCTTCGTGATCACTAATGTGCCCTGTATATAATAATTTTGTAGGTCTGGTAACAAAAGGGTATCATGGATGTAAATTTTTTGGACCTTCTATGAAGGCTAGGTGGTCCAATGACATATGAAATCTAGTATATGATTGCTCCAAGGTATTCCTCCCATAAGAAAACTCTTATAGAAGAGAAACATGTGCTTTCAATGGTAAACCAAAGAGAACCCAAAGTCCTGCAATAATGACACTAGTGGAATGGCTTAGAGCATATGAGATGGAGAAGGATAAGGATATTATAGAAATTTTCGATTCAAATGGGGATCCTATGTTCTAAGATCCATAATTATTCGGCACCTATGTTGAGAAATTATCCATTGGGATGAAAAGAAAATCAGTTTTTTATGAGCTCCCATATTGGGAGCATCTTAAGATTTCCCACTTACTAGATCCCATGCATATATTAAAAATGTTTCGTCTTCCTTATGGTGGCACATATCATCGAAATAAAATGACACATTGGTTGTTAGGAGAGATCTTATTTCTTCAAAAACTAAAAAGAAACATTGGCCAAGACAAGAGAGTAGAGGATACATTGGTCCCTCTTGGTATTTCAACTAAGGTGATGTCCCATGGATTTAAAATAAAGATGTTTTTTCTTTGGAAAGGAATTTATAATGGGTATGAGGGTGCATTTTTTATATGGGTCTTCACTACGACGATGGTTCAATATGGAAGACCATTTATCGGGGTTGAAATCACATGACTATTTGAACCTTCTAAGAGTACGTATATCAAAAACATGATTTTATTATTTGTTATTATTTTTATACCATGGGATAAAATATAATTAATTTTTGCATGTGTTTACTTTGTAGTGTCACTATCCTTTTCCTGTGCATTGGTGTGTGAACCATGACTTCCCCCAAGACCTATGACATACCATATCTAAATTACCTGCATGTGTACGTTGGATTACATCAAAGGAGATTCATATGGCTAGCATTCCATAGTGACTTCAAGAGACGTTGAGAGTGTTTATATGTTTGAGAAGGAATTTTCGATGATTTTCATGGACTTGCAGGTTCAAATTCTAATTCACCTAATAGATGAGGTTGAATTAGTTGGAGTGGTTTCTTGTTGGTGGATGTTCTTCTTAGAGAGTTACCTGAAGAAATTGAAAGGTTTTGTTTGAAAAAGATGAAACCCCAAGGGGTTTATGGTAGAGGGGTACATATCGTATGAGTATTCTATTATTTGAGTCATGGGTCACATTGTATGAATAGAAGAGGAGGAAATGGGACAGTGACAAGAAATAATTCATATGGTTGAATAGTATAAGTGTGCCTTATCATGACCATTTAAAAGAAAATATTCCAATGATATGCCCCAACAGTTGGGTTTTTTACCAAGTCAGAGAGAAAGACAGTGCATCTCGTCATTACCTGCGTGTTGAAGAGGATGCACTAAACATAGGTATTGGGTGCAGCAACTCGATAATAATCTCTTTTTGTACATATTTAACTTCATAATGTGATGCAGGAGCATCGGGATTAGCCATCAATGTGAAAACTTGTTCACATGTTGTGGCTAAACAAGGTGAAATTCATTGACTGTTGGTCAAGATCAGTTTTACTGAGAAGGTTGGACTTCTCAAATAGTTTGTTATAATTTATTTTTGTAATAAGTGAGAGACTATCTTATTTTAGATTTATAGATAAGATTTGTTAGCATAGGTGTGCACAAGAAGCTAAGAAATAGAAGATTGTTGTTAAATCTTTAAAAAAATTAGGAGATTGCTGTTAGATTTGTTAGAGAAATTATTGATTAATAAAAGGAGGAAAAATGTGATGAGCGAAGGAATTGGAGAGGCTTGGAGTGGAGTGAAAATTCAGAGTAAGTGTGAGGACTGTGTTTTGTGTGTAACAGAGGCCATTTCCTTGTGTAATTGGGCCTAAATCCGAGACTCTGTTCTTCTGTATACTAGGAATAAATTTAATGTTGTGTGCATCAATGTATGACAAGCCCGTAAGGTTTGATGCGTTTGCTTTTCTTTGTAACTGCTTGAAGTGGTTGTGACCTGTGTTTTATTTTAAACTGTAAGAATTTATGTGTTAAGGCAAACCCGAAATAGTTTGAGTCCGCGAGCATAAAATTCATTAACACAAAGAATCGGCGAAAAAAAACACTTATAGGAACCTTGGAGCAGATTTAAAAGATATATCGGTTGATTTTATGACCCATCGGGTCCATGTAAAACCATCGCATCGGACCGAAGAGGCGTTCCATATCGCATCACATGACAACGGAAACGAACGCGAAAGTTTATAAAATTTGTTTGAAGTGAGGTCGGGTCCAGTGGATATCGCAATGCTTACAGGAAGCGACGTCCAACCATTGTGATTTTTGATCGCCGATTGGCATCGCATCGGAACTGTGGAGAACACCAATAGTTGAAAGTCGCATGGCCAACTGCTAATATTGCGAAATGATTTGAGCCGTCAGATCGGCCAAATCTGGGGCGCGCAATACACATATATTTTTGTTAGAAAAGGCGTTCAACGCTGTTTTTGAATGGATTAAAGAGTATATCGGGATTGGAAAGATAAAAGAATATTTTTAAGTCTATTCAAAGGTTTTCGGTTCCGATAGGAACAAGGGGTGATTGTTGAGTTGTAAAGGTCCATTGTGGGCTTATTTAAATCCATTGTTTCCGCTGCATAAATTTTTGGTATCATAGCAGAAGAAAGAGGTGTTTGCAGTGAAGATGCAACCAAGAAGAGGAATTGGTCGAGGAAGACCAGAACCAAATGCAATTCTGTTAGAAGAAGTGCGGAATTTGCGTGCACGAATGGAGACAATGGAGACAGCCCAAAGAAGAGCGCCTGATGATGGAGCCGAGAGTTATTCAGAAGAATCTTCTGCAGATGTGGAAGAAGTAGAAGAAGACAATGAAACTGCCAAAGTCCTCAAGATGCTGGCAAAAGTTGGAAGCAAACCCAAGATGGAGATTCCTATGTATGAAGGGAGTTTGAATGCAGAGGAGCTTATGGATTGGATCAAATCCATAGATCAGTACTTTGAATATGAAGAGGTTGAGGAGAATAAGAGGGTGAAGTTTGCAGCCACTAGATTGAAGGGTCATGCAGCCATCTGGTGGGACGAGGTACAGACATCAAGAGCGAGGAAAGGGAAATCTAAGATCAAGAAATGGGATAAAATGGTAAGTAAATTGAAAGCCAAGTTTTTACCTAAAGACTATCATTTGAATCTTTTTAAGAAAATGCAAAATTTTAAGCAGAAAGGAATGTCTGTTAAGGAGTATATAGAATAATTCTATAGATTAAGTATTATAACAGGGCATGTAGAAGATGATGTGGAAAAAATAGCTAGATATGTAAATGGGTTAAGGTATGAAATACAAGATGAGATTAGCTTGTTAAGTTTGAAAACTGTTGAGGGTGCCTATCAAGCAATTATGAAGGCAGAGGAGAAAATATTGAGGAGACAGAGTCAAAGGAACAGAGGAAAGAGCTCAGCGAGAGGTAGAGGAGCTATCAGATCCAGAGGAACACAACATCAGCATGAAACAGGAAGTTCGAGTGGCAGATCACCACAGAGGGGTGAATCTAGTAGAGGAATATTCGCGCCCAGAGGAAGAGGGTGAGGAAGAGATGTTAGGTGTTATACCTGTGGAGAATGGGGAC
The DNA here is from genome assembly GCA_034641835.2 of Pinus albicaulis. Classification (NCBI taxonomy): domain Eukaryota; kingdom Viridiplantae; phylum Streptophyta; class Pinopsida; order Pinales; family Pinaceae; genus Pinus; species Pinus albicaulis. The sequence continues at coordinate 1,250,280,561 of CM076584.1, forward strand.
ACATGTCATGGGATTGTCCTCATAACAAATCAGCAAGCCAGAGGGGTGCAAATGTGATTGAGGCAGAGTCAGAACCACTTCGACTTGTGGAGAAAGAGGAACCACCTGAATAAGGTGAATCACTGCTACTTAGAAGAACTTTACTTAGAGCAGAAAAGAAGACTGGAGAACCTGCGCAAAGGAAGAACTTGTTCAGAACCACATGTAAATCAAAGGGTAAGTGTTGTAAGGTCATAATTGATAGTGGGAGTACTGACAATCTTGTGTCCACAGAGATGGTGGAAAAACTTGGGTTAGCAAGGACGGCACATCCTACACCTTACAAAGTGTCTTGGCTACAAAAGGGCCATCAAGTCACTGTGACAGAGCAATGTAATGTGGAAATGCAGATTGGCACATACAAAGACATGATCCTATGTGACATAATGCCCATGGATGTATGTCATATATTATTAGGGAGACCATGGCAATTTGATCGGAAAGCGATTCATGATGGGAGAAGGAACACATATACCATAGAGAAGGATGGAATTAAACACACGTTGTTGCCAGTGAAGAATGATGTTGATAAAGGACTGCCTAAAAATAGTATTATGTTTATAAGTGGTAAAGAATTGCTACAGGAGGTCGACAAAAGTGAGGAGTTGCACTTTGCTATCATAGGGAGGCCCAAGGTAATCTTAACCTCTACAAATTTAAATGATTTTCCTGAAGAAATTCAAGCTGTGTTAGATAATTTTATGGATATCATCGTGGATGAATTACCAAATGAATTACCACCGATTAGAAGTGTTAGCCACCATATCAACTTAATACCAGGAGCAATTCTACCCAATAAAGCTGCATATAGACTAACTCCCCAGGAAAAAGCAGAAGTTGCAAGGCAAGTACAGGAACTGATGGACAAGGGGCTGATCAGAGAGAGTCTGAGCCCGTGTGTTGTGCCAACGGTACTTAGTCCGAAGAAGGGAGGAGAATGGCGCATGTGCACCGATTCCAGAGCTATCAACAAGATAACAATCAGGTACAGATTTCCTTTGCCTAGAATGGATGATTTAATGGACTGTTTAAGTGGATCCAGGTACCTTACTAAGATAGATTTGAAAAGCGGGTATCATCAGATCAGGATTCGGGAAGGCGATGAATGGAAAACGGCTTTCAAAACAAATAGTGGACTGTATGAGTGGTTAGTGATGCCTTTTGGGCTTATTAATGCACCCAGTACATTCATGAGACTAATGAACAAGGTCTTAAAGGAGTATACAGGTAAATTTGTCGTTGCTTACCTTGATGATATTCTGGTTTTTAGAAAAAGTAAAGAGGAGCATTTAGAACATCTGAAGTTAGTCCTGAAAACTCTATAGAAGGAAAAACTACTAATCAATTTGAAGAAGTGTAGTTTCATGAAAGAAGAGCTGGTGTACTTAAGATTTGTGGTTTCCAAAGAGGGCTTGAAAATGGATCTGGAGAAGGTACAAGCAATCAGGAACTGGCCTACTCCCAGAAGTGTATTTGAGGTAAGAAGTTTCCATGGACTTGCTAGTTTTTACAGAAAGTTTATAAAAGGGTTTAATCAAGTTTGTGCACCAATCCTTGAGACAATCAAGGAGGTCAACCAGCCATTTCGATGGACAGAAGCAGCGGACAGGAACTTTAATCTGCTAAAAAAGAAGATAACAGAAGAGCCAATTCTAGCATTTCCTAATTTCGAGAAAGTCTTTGAAGTAGAAACCAATGCAAGTGGAGTAGCAGTTGGTGCGGTACTAAGCCAAGAACAAATACCGATAGCATATTTCAGCGAGAAACTAAATGATGTGAAAAGGAAATATTCTTCTTATGACAAAGAGTTTTACGCTATTGTGCAGGCATTGAAAAAATGGAGGCATTACTTACTGTCAAAGGAATTCATCTTATATTCAGACAATCACGCTTTACAGTTTATTAATAACTAGCCAAAGCTAAATCAGAAGCATGCCAAATGGGTGGAATTTCTGCAAAGTTTTACCTTTGTAATAAAGCATAAAAGTGGTAAGTCTAATAAAGTGGCAGATGCATTGAGAAGGGTAAGTTTTCTTTTGCAAGAGTTTAAAGTGGGTATTGTAGGTTTTGAGGAAATGATAGAAATGTACAAGGATGATGAGGATTTTAGAGATATCTACACAACAGTTCAGAATCCAGTGAGCCATAACAGAAGTAAATGGATGGACTACCTTATTCAAGGAGGCCTGTTATTTAAAAGCAACAAGTTATGTATTCCTAAATGTTCCATGAGGGAGAACATAATCAAGGAGAAGCATAGTGGAGGGTTATCTGGTCATTTTGGACAAGATAAAACCTTCGCTCAGGTGAATGCTTTTTATTACTGACCCAAAATGCAAACTGATGTGAAAAAGTTTGTTGAGAAATGCAAGGTATGTCAGTATGCCAAAGGAAGGAGTCAGAATACAGGACTATATCAGCCATTACCCATACGAGATCGACCATGGGATGCAGTTAGTATGGACTTTGTTCTGGGTTTACCAAAAACTCAGAGAGGAAATGATTCTATTTATGTTGTAGTAGATAGATTTTCTAAAATGGCACATTTTATTGCTTGTAAGAAAACTAGTGATGCAACACACATAGCAAATTTATTTTTTTCAGAGATTGTAAGATTGCATGGTTTACCTGTAAGTATTGTATCAGATCGAGATACAAAATTCGTAGGGCATTTCTGGAGGACACTCTGGAAGAAACTAGGAACTAAACTCAGTTTTATTTCAGCATACCATCCTCAGACAGATGGACAAACTGAAGTAGTGAACAGGAGCTTGGGAAATATACTAAGGAGTTTGGTACATCAGAATCCCAAACAATGGGATTTGGCATTAGCTCAAGCTGAGTTCGCTTACAATGATACACCAAACCGAAGCACTGGAATAATTCCATTTCAGATTGTCTTTGGAATGCATCCGAGAGGAGTATATGAGCTTAGGGACTTGGGAAAACAGGAAGCCAGGAGTGCAAGTGCTGAAGATTTTTTCGAAAAAATGCAGAGGTTACAGGAAGAAGTCAAAGGTAAATTGCAGGAAAGCAGCAGTAAATACAAGCAGAGAGCAGATCTGAAAAGAAGAGAAAAAGAGTTTCAAGTAGGAGATTTAGTCATGGCATATTTGAGGAAAGAGAGATTTCCTACAAAAACCTATAACAAACTGAAAACGAAGAAGATAAGACCTTGTAAAATTAAAAGGAAATTTTCAGCTAATGCATATGAAATCGAGTTGCCAGAAGGGATTGGAATATCCCTCATTTTTAATGTTGCAGACTTATATCCATTCAGAGAGGCAGAGACTGAGTTGCAGACTGAAGCTGCAGGTGATGAAGTTCAAACCATGGATTGGGAGGAACAGGTACCAAAAGCATCCAAGAAAGAAGTTGAGGCTATCTTGGATCAAATAATATCCAAGAAAACTCGAGGGCAGACATATTTCCAGTATCTAGTCAAGTGGAAGGAGCAGCCAATGGAAGATTCCAGTTGGTTGACAGCAGCTGAACTACAGAAATATGGAGTAAGTCCTGAAAGTTTGATGGACAAGTATTTTCTTCCTTGGGAGTCTGATGTAGGAGCATCGGGATTAGCCAGCAATGTGGAAACTTGTTCACATGTTGTGGCTAAACAGGGTGAAATTCATTGACTGTTGGTCAAGATCAATTTTACTGAGAAGGTTGGACTTCTCAAATATTTTGTTATAATTTATTTTTGTAATAAGTGAGAGACTATCTTATTTTAGATTTAGAGATAATATTTGTTAGCATAGGTGTGCACGAGAAGCTAAGAAATAGAAGATTGCTATTAAATCTTTAAAAAAAATAGGAGATTGCTGTTAGATTTGTTAGAGAAATTATTGAGTAATAAAAGGAGGAAAAATGTGATGAGCGAAGGAATTGGAGAGGCTTGGAGTGGAGTGAAAATTCAGAGTAAGTGTGAGGACTGTGTTTTGTGTGTAACAGAGGCCATTTCCTTGTGTAATTGGGCCTAAAGTCGAGACTCTGTTCTTCTGTATACTATGAATAAATTTAATTTTGTGTGCATCAATGTATGACGAGCCCGTAAGGTTTGATGCGTTTGCTTTTCTTTGTAATTGCTTGAAGTGGTTGTGACCTGTGTTTTATTTTAAACTGTAAGAATTTCTGTGTTAAGGCAAACCTGGAATAGTTTGAGTCTGCGAGCATAAAAATCATTAACACAGAGAATAAGCGAAAAAAAACACTTATCGGAACCTTGGAGCAGATTTAAAAGATATATCGGTTGATTTTATGACCCATCGAGTCCGTGTAAAACCATCGCATCAGACCGAATAGGCATTCCATATCGCATCACATGACAACGGAAATGGACGCGAAAGTTTATAAAATTTGTTTGAAGTGAGTTCGGGTCCGGTGGATATCGCAACGCTTACAGGAAGTGACGTCCAACCATTGCGATTTGCGATCGCCGATTGGCATCGCATCGGAACTGTGGAGAACACCAATAGTTGAAAGTCGCATGGCCGACTGACGATATTGCGAAATGATTTGAGCCGTCAGATCGGCCAGATCTGGAGCACGCAATACACATAGATTTCTGTTAGAAAAGGCGTTCAACGCTGTTTTTGAATGGATTAAAGAGTATATCGGGATCGGAAAGATAAAAGAATATTTTTAAGTCTATTCAAAGGTTTTCGGCTCCGATAGGAACAAGGGGTGATTGTTGAGTTGTAAAGGTCCATTGTGGGCTTATTTAAATCCATTGCTGCCGCTACATAATAATGCATCTTTGAATTGTAACATCTGTATTTTATATTTTAATTGTGTTCAGATTATTAGACACATGACATTGATTTTTTCACTTTTTTATAATGTTCATTTGTTCCCATCTATGAGGGCATATGGACATCATTTTCACATGAAGGATTCCAATGATGAATGCATGACACAAGATTTTGGAGTGGAAGTTGAGTTCAACCAATCTAGTCATGCTAGCCACTACGATCAAAACCTAATATAGGGGACATTAGGTTATGTCGAAAATATACAAGAGATCATTGAAGTGGACTTCTCTTCGTTCCAATGTGTTAGGTGCAAGTGGTGAGACACCTTTGATCAGAATAATGTAAAGGAATGTCACAATAGTGGGTTGATATCTATCAAGTCTATAAAGATGTGGCATGAAGCTAGGGAGCCTTATGTTTTCCCCAAACACTGCAACTAGGTTTTTTTTTACCCAGATGTGCTGGATAGGGATCAGTGGTTCATATTAAGACATGACCCTAGATAAAAACATATTTTTGAAAAAAATAGTTTTATCATGCCAAGCGAGGAAGATAATCAGGGTGATGACAACAGAGAGTGCTATCTACTTGTGTTGTTTCATAATTTATACTATTTTTGTATATTTTTGTTTCCTTTATTTCGATAATTATATTGTTTTTTATTCGTTTTCTTGGTATTTTATATAATAGGTAAATTCACAAATGTTTTTACATGTTTTTGTTTCCATTGGAAACATTTTTACACTTAAAACTAAGTCTTTCCAATTGTGTAATTTATAATTTAAAAAATAAAATCTTAACATATTTGTTTAATTCCAAGTTTGTGATAAGGTTAATTTGGATTTTGTGAGAATTTGGTTTTCAACTTAGTTATTTGTTAGTTTACATACTTTTATCATTGCTTTTGGAAATATTTAAATTATGCCCCCAATGTTGACTAAAACCACAAATAATGAAGTAATTTAAAATTTTGATAGCAATCAACTTACCAAATAATGACAAAAACAACAAATATAGGAATATTTGCATCCGTAAAATTTTAGTGCCAATAGATTGTTTATGATTGGATATCATAACTTCTTTTAATAACAATTTTTATGGGTAGAAGATTCTATTCAAAAAGAGTAAATAATATAGAATTTATTCATATGTAATTGTTTTTCGAAAAATAATTTAGTTAGAATGAATATGTATGAACTATTTATACAATAGAAAAATATTTATGGTAATTTTACAATTATAGTTTCAACCATATTAAACTTTGTAATTTATAAAAATATCTTTGCATTTTTAATTTAAAGTAGTTTTTTTGCATGTAATTTCATATATTAAATTTTGATATAAGATCATCAATATGAAATTTATAATAAATATATATCATTTCATAAAAATAAACATCATGATGATAACCATATAACAAACATAAACATAATTTAAAATACACATTCAATTTCACTAACATCATATAATTATATACGCCTCTAGCACATGTAAATGTCATTAGCTATCACACAAATCTAAAATTATATACACCTATAACACATGTAAACGTCATTAGCTAGCACAAAAATCTAATAATTTAATAGGACATCATCATCATGATCACATCTAAAAATATCATATGCTGATAGATCCCATGCTAATTATATTGTCTTTTATTCATTTTATATAATTAGTAAGATATTAAATTTAAATTTAAATTGGTAAGGGCCCCTATAAAATATTAAATTTTAGTGATAAACTTAAATATTTTTTTAATTTAACAATAGATTGAATTTTATGAATAAACTTAAAAGATTATTTTTATATTTTTAAATAAATATTATTGATAATAGTTTATTGATTACATTTTCTTATTTATTAATTTAAACATTTAAAATTAAAAAACTAATTTAGATTTAAATTTATAAATACATATTAATTTAAAAATATATATTTTAAATAATAATTATAATTAATAAATATATATTTTTTAATGATGTTTCATTCATAATTATTATTAAAAAATAAAATTTAATTTATAAATTTATAAAATCAAATTAATTATAATGTTATTTTTATAATCCAATATTTTATGAATAATATTTTTTTAATCATAGTTGATTTTATAGACCAATGAGTTATATATTTTAATTTTATTACAAATATTTTGAAATTTTTATTTAATGCTTATATGTTGCAATATAAATTTTGAAAATTAATTGTAAAGATTAATTAGATAGTGTCCAACTCTTGTATTATAAGTATAGGTCACAACTTTCTATTTCCACGTTTGACTATGACTAGAAAGGTGGTTTTGTTTAGAGGCTTGTACAATTTAATTGTGTGTAAAATTGAATTTGTTTTGTAGTGACTATTTTTTAGACATGTTTTATAAGCAAAAAAATTTATATGTTTTCTATAAGCAAGGACTAAGTTGCCCACGGCCCTTGTTTGTATAATAATTTAGTTAGAAGGAATATGCATGAACTATCTATGCAATAGAAAAATATGTATGGTAATTTTACAATTATAGTTTCAACCATATTAGACTTTGTAATTTATAAAAATGTGATCTTTGCATATTTATTTAAAGTAAGTCATTTTGTATGTAATTTCATATATATATTTTGATATAAGTTCACCAATACATAATCTATCATAAATATCATTTTGATAAAAATAACCATCTAACAAACATAAACATCATCTAAAATACACATTCAAATTCGCTAACGTCATATAATTATATACTCCTCTAGCACATGTAAATGTCATTAGCTAGCACACAAACCTAGTTATTTAACAAGGCATCATCATTGTGATCACATCTAACAAAACACAAGCATTGTATAACATCATCACCACACACATCCTCAAATATACATCTCATATTGGCTATTAAATGCTATAACATACACATCTATCTACAAGCACATTAAATGAACATATCTAACATTACCTAACAATATACACATGAACGCCAACATATAAACTAGCATTTTCCCTTAGAGGTGCAAAGGAACGATGATAGGAGGAGTGGGTAATATGGAAGTAAGTAAAACTAGCATTTAATTAAAATGCCATCAGATAAATTTAATTTTCATTTCCAACTGTAGCACCTAAAAAATGTCGACCAGTTGCTTAAAACTAAGATCCATCTATTTTCATATTCTACATATGCTTGAAATTCATGAATATGGTACAAACTTCAAATATATTTATCAAAGAATACCCATGACTTCATGTAACCACTAGAGCCATAACTCCATTCCTTGGACCTAGATCCAACAATCTTCATCAACCAAAGCTTGAATAGGTTTCAAATATTCAAAGTGTGGCATCCTCTTACCTCAAAAAGACCTAAACATTATGTGTAGTTGAAATATTATTAGATCATATCACTTTCAACGCAACATTTAGTAAAGTTTAAAGCTTTTCATATAATAAATTCAGAGATCTGGTCCATAAGTATTTCTTGTATAAGGAATGGTTTCCCATTAAAATAGTCCATATCATCTTCTTTTGGTGGAAATATTCAGGAAAAGTGTATGCCCTAAATAATGTCCTCTGCAGCATAGGAAAAGCCATGTATTTGTAGGACCTGAGAGCCATTGAGAGATCAGGATCTCATTAGTAGAAAAACTCAACAATATAATCAAACCAAAAAATACCCAACTCAAAGCTTAACGTTATACGCCTCAACACATCCTAACCATAAAACACCCAACTCAAAGCTTCACGTTATATGCCTCTTATTGTGAGACAAGGGACTCAAAAACTTCCCAAAAATCACTTTCACATTAGGGAGTCCATTTTTTCAAATAACATACCATACCATGTCAATATAGAGCACAAGAGAAGAAACCAAGTGTTTTGGACCATCCATGGAATTGTATAGAATTGCAAGGTGAAAAGAAGTGCCAAAATTGTTTCAAAAGTTCTCCATTGAAGGTCTTCCCACAGAAATTGAACAAAAAGCTTGAAAATTATTAATATTATCAACAAGATAAAAATTTCAATCCTATAGCAAACAATAAATATTCCCCCCTTATATCATCTCAAATTCCCAATTAATTTTGTGAATTTTCTAAAGATTAATGAAACATTCAAAGCCATTGATGATGAAAAGTACTACCTTTGATCATTTTTTAAGTGCCTAAGAAATGTTTCTATGTTTTTGAAGATTAATGAGACTTTCCAGCCATATATAATTAAATACATTAGTTTTTAGTATTTCCCAATGCCAAAACAACATTTTTCCTTTCTCGAATATTAATGGAACTTTCAAGCCCACGAGTAGTGAAAAAAATTCCATGAGAGATTTCCTTAGGAGCACAGGCCAAAAAAGACAGCATTTTGAATATACTATCTAGATTATTTTTAAGAAAACACTTATAAACTATATTATAAAGTATTTGTATGCCCTTTAAGACACAAGTTTTCAAGAATATATAGAAACATTGACTATTAAATGTCAAAATACGTTAAACATTCATACAATAATGGTATTAACAGTCTTGAAGAACCAAGCTATAATAATTTATTGTCTTAAATATGTTTCAACTGCCTACTTCATTGAGACAAACAATGATTGTCAGGATCAACCATCTCCCACCTTTAAAATGACATTTTGTTGGATTTTCAAAACAGTCAAGTTGTTTTGCTTGGTGTTTGGGGTTTTTCCACCCTTGAAGAAAAAAAGAAAAAATAAAAAGGCATATTTGTAGGAATCCCCAATACAAAAATATGCTTGTAATAAACACTAATACCAGGCACCCACATACACAGATATTTGAAAATGAAAATAGTAACTACTGGTAATATTTGTGATATGGTCTCCCAACGCTCTTGCTTTTCATAAGCTGGAAAACCCTTTGGAATTGAATCTTGTTGCTCGTCATCTTGTTTTATGATCAAATGATGTTACCTTCTAAGAATTATGAGGATGTGTGAAATTAATCGGCAATGGTTGAAAGAAATATTATATGAAAATAGGAGATGGTGATTGGTGAAAACATGTAACATAGACTGATACCAAACCTGGTGACATGTAATTCCATGAGAGGAACACTTGTGGTTTTCACAGTGGTGTCATGCTAACAAAGTAATTATGATATTTACATGCTTTGAAAAGAAATATTTTTAAAATAATGATTTTACATATTACATGGTGGATGACGAATCTATAAACAATATTTTGAGGAACAACCTCATTATAGAACTCAATGATAAATAATCCCAATTCCTCAAAAAAAATTATATATAAGATAGTCTTAGATAATAAGATATCATAATTGATGGACCTGCTTTTTACCTTGAGCCAGAACACCACCATAGGAACTACCTCTCTCGGTCCTTAACAAATCCTAGGCCAAAACTTCGACATTTTCCTTGCAGTTGAACCTAATATTCTCCCCACCCTTCTCAAATCAAAATAATGAAAAAAAATTACAGTGTCTTTTCACAAGGGTTACAACTTTTAAAATATGAAAAACATTGAGAATTAATGGAAAACCTCAAACCTCTAAAGGTAGATATGTGTAATTGTTTGACTTCCTCCTCTGTGGGTTCAATACTAAGGCTTTAATTAAATATACATTAGTCAACTTTAAAATTCAAAACTATATTTCGACACTGAGAAATTGAGAAGACATATATGATAAAAAATTCCAATTTTATACTGGTGCAACCATAATCAGAATAGTAAAATTCGAGAACATTGTACTCAATTCATTTGTAGGCCTCTTATCAGCGAAACCATATGATGAGGAGGATAAATATAATGGTCTTGAATATGTTAATGTGTAATATGTATATAAACCCTACCATAATCTATTTGGTAACTTTTCAAAATAATGCATCTTATTTCACGTATTAAATATCAAGAAAGGAATCATAGCAAATATATTTACCTTCACATGTAAATATATGTGTCGGCCACGAGACGATGTTTGCACAAAAAGCATGCTTGGCCAAAGTGGGTATCAACATGAATGTGGCTCTTCACCATAGTTGCTTCATGAGAAGCGCCATCGTCTTCCGAAAAATTCTTGTAATCCTCCCATAAACTTAAAAATAAAAAGTTATCAGAAGGAGGAGGAATAGCCCCAGCCCCTCCTAAACATGGTGTGTCCTTCAATTGGCTAACGGTCACTTCTAATGAAATTAATGAATGTGAGAATGTATGGAAATGGGTGACCAGCCTAAAAAGTTGTTCTCATTGCCTAAAGGTCATTGCCAGATCATTGCCAATAGTTAGTTCTCATTGCTTGAAGGTTTACTACTCCAAAAAGAAATATTCTTAAAATAATGAGTCTACATATTACGTGGCGGACAACGAATCTATGAACAATATCCTGAGGAACAACCATAATAGAACACCTTCGTGTAATGAATGAAATATATTTAAATAAAAATAAGAAAAAAAAATATGAATAAAAAAAATTATTATATAAAACAAGAACACATGTTGTGTCAATCTAGGAAGGTTGTGTCAAGATCATATGTACAATAATATTCAAAAATTATTATACAAATATAATTTTTTATTAAAAATTTAATGTTTGAAACAAGTGTGTATTGAAATCCCATCTCAACCCCAAAAATGCCACAATCAAGAGCCTCAATTTGCTAACAATGAAATATAAAATAAATAATTTTAAGTATTAATTAAAAAACTATATATAGTGTAATAGTTTAATTTTAGAGTATGCTTTAAAAATATCTTTGTTTGGCTAAGAACTTGTTTTTTTAGACATAAGGAAACATTTTAATGACCAAGAGGCAGAAACATCTAGGAGTGAAAGCTTTCCCCCTTATGGACCACATGTCAATTAATACGAGATGGCATGGATTTCCTTGAATAAAGGCAATGAGTCAACGTGATGATTGTCCTTAGTGTTGACTTGACAACCAAGTTATGATAAGTTTTCCCACAATTTAAAAAAAAATGTAATATTTTGGAAAAGACATATAGTTCATTAAAAACTAGTTAGTAGTTAGTAATAAACACTTGAATACACACTAAAAGTACAATAGTATAAGTTGTGTTAAATCTTATATATAAATTAAACTTGAATATGTGATCTTTTATGAATAACCACATTTTGATCACAAAATCCACTTAAACAATACTTATATCTTAATCATAAATCCACTTAAACTATATTTATATTATGTGTATTAATGTTACCAAATATATACAAATATATGCAGATGTAAATAATATCGCCACAAAATTACCAATTTTAAATAGAAAAATAATTATGATTTATTTAATTAATCATAAAATTTCTTCCTCTATTTTCTTTTTCAATTGATTATTTTAATGTTTTTTGTCCTATTCCCAATTACTAATTACTATAAGCTACTTTTAACCGAAATTAATAGTAACACAAAACATTATAAAATTACTAAAATAATAACTGACCACCGTATATTCACAGATCTCATATCTAAACACTCCATGAAGGTGACTAAATTTAACCGCATATTTGAATAAAAATTGATAATTATATTTACATATTTTAATTATATTTCCTCCATGAGAGTGACTCGTATTAATAATAACAAGTATGATAAGGCTATGCCAATCTACGTGCTTCATGGTGAAGCCTCTGAATTCAACGTGAAGCATCGTCCTGTCCTCAAACCAGTGTGATACAGCTCATTACACTACAAATTATTAAAAATTTCATCATGTATTAACGTCAACTTAAACTTAAAAACAAAAAAAAACAAATTAATCCCATGGAAAACTTAAAAAATCCATGCATTTGTAGGGAGAGGGTATAAATTTACCAGACTTTAAAACTAAATTAATTTGTATGATTCTGAGCAGAGAAATAGATCAGACTCCTAGTGAATTGTCCCATCAATCTAGTCATAGGTTGTTTGGCTATGAAGATCGGCATCTTATATTTGAAAATATTTATTTATTAAAAGTTAAGGAGAAATGGCGTACTAAATCAAGGAATTTATGGCTCCAAGCTGGCGACAAGAACACAGCTTTTTTTCATAAGCAAACCACAGTCCGCAAAGCTAAAAACAGCGTCGCTTCCATCATTGACAAAGTTGGACATCTTCAAACAGACCAAGAGGAAATTAAAAGTGCTGCTACAACGCATTTTAAAGAGCTTCTGGCGAGGAAAAAGGTCTCTTAAGCAAGACCCAGGTTCAGATTAGAGGCCAACAAGGATTTCCGTTGTAGTCTAGCACCACGCCGGAATTTTCACCCTGCTCCGAGGAGCAGAGAGTCTCACCAGAGACGTGTCGCAACCTTACTAAGGTTGGGAGCAGATTGATATCAATATAGCGGAATAAATATATATATGAGCAAAAAATATCTCAGAGCTTAAGCAAACACAACACTAACTGGGTGATATTCTTCAGAAGCGCATTTAAAAAGACAGTCCATAAAAATTTTAAAATACTACCATATCAATCAAACTGGATTACAACACATATTGGGAACTTCAAAATCTGATCATATTATAATTCACTTATCAGCAACATACCATTACAATGCTCCTTAACATGAGCTTTAACCAAATAGATTAAAAAGAAGTCCTATCCAGTGGATTGGAACATAGAGATACAGAGAGATAGAGAACGGAACAACAAGAACAAAGCTCTCCTATGGCTCCTGTTCTCTCATTCCTCCTGTGCCAACCTCCTTCTCCGCTTGGCCGGCTGCCTATTTGTTCTACTACCAGCGCAACTAACAGTTATTCCTTGTCTCTCACTCGGCTGTCTTCTACTTCTCTCTATTCATCGGAAGTTCTACTGCTTGTCTCCTACCACATTCTTCTACCATCTGTGCTTACTCCCGCAACAGTCATGCCACCTGTTCTTCATTCCTTCGCAACCTTGATAGCTCCCTGCCTACCGTGGTTGCATCCCGCCACGTACTATCCGCAACTCAAAACTATTTGATTTCAAAACAAGGGCCCCAATAGGCCCTGACCACAACCTATTGACTCGCCCCGATTCAATCGCTCTTCACTGTCTCTATTTCCATCACTCCACTCAGCCTTATGTTCTACCTTGCTTGTCCCCTTTCTCCCGACTGTCCAAACAAGGGCCCCAATTCTGGGACTTGTGTTAGAGTTGTTGCCTTGAGCTCCTGAAAGGTTTTCAGGGCGTGATGCCATCCTTTCATGAGCGAGTCAGTTTGCACTGTGACCTGCGCGACCGCTTCCTCCCCTGAAACAGTTGGTAGGCTACCAAAAACGTTTTGGATTTTTGTATCAACCTCGAAGACTAGTCGTTGCATTGTTTGGGCGCTAGTTTTTATTGGTTGTCTCAGTTCCCAGAGAGCTCGCTTTGCTGCAGTTGAGTTTTCTTCAATCTGTTGTATCTGGACCTCCAAAGTGTCCACTTCAACGTATAGTTGGTCAAGTTCAGTGGGGTTTGTGGCCTCCTAGATCTCCCTTGATACTTGTTGTAGTTGTAATGAAACCGGTTGAGACTTCAGTGTGAGCGAGGTCAAACATGTTTGTAGACCCTTCAGTAGGTCATACGCTTCTTTAGCTGTAGTACTCAGAACTTCCTGCATTTTTTTCACCTGGCTCCATCTATCTGATATCTGCTCTGTGTATACAATCGTTGGGTCTAACAACATGGGCCGGGTTGCCAATGCTACTTTGAATTCGGCATTTTCCTAATGGAGGTTCAAACATGCCACCTTGATGTGGGCCGCGCGTCCGACTATATCATTCTCCTATATCCCTTCTGGTATTTAGTTATAGTTGGCCGTTACTATGGACCAAACGTCCCAGAATATTCGTGTCACTGTCTCCAATTGTTCTTGTAGATTCCCCTTTTCTGTCGTCAGTTGTTCACACTCTTCACTAAGCGTGTTGATTTGTAATTACTATTGTTCACATCTTTGCTGGAGCTCTGCATGAAGCCCTTCTGCTTGCTATGCTGCTCTCTGAATTAAATGATATAGTTGGGTTGTTCCCCATGTCTCTATGCTCTCAGCATCCAAGTTTCCCTAATATGGCCATCATGCTTGAAGTGGTTGTCCGCTAGCGATAGATTTTGTTGATTGTGACTGCGGTGACCATGGTGGTGTTTGTTGCAGCAGCTTGTTACTAGAGTCAGCCATGTTTAGATCGGGTGTCGTTTCTTGGGCTATCAGATTAGCCTGCTGGAGTGGATTCTGCTCGGGAGAGAAGCACCTGTTTTTTCCATAGACTGCTCTATTTGATTTAAAAGCTCTGTGAATGTAGCCTGATGAACCAGGGTTTGGCTAACAAGGGGTACTTCTAGTGTACCCGAGTTAACTTCCACCTCAGGATCCTCATTTGGTATTTCTCTGACAATTGGGTCTGATACAGTGGCTGATGAAGTGGAGCACGTGGTAATGGGTGGTTCCTAAATGGTGGATGAGGTAGGGCCTAATTTTTGGTGAATGTGAGGTGGGGATACGCGAATATTTAAGAAATCGAGGGGGTTGAAGGGTGGTAGCCCCCTGGTCACCTGGGGCTCCACAACAGGCTCTTCCCTTATCAGCACTCCTATACTCAAATGTCGCGGCCGATCGTCCCTGGTGAGATCAACCACTGTACCAAATAGTGCGATCTTGGCCCTTTTTGCTTTTGGTGCTGCTACTGGGGTTTTCCTAGCTTTAGTCTTTCAGACTAGCGCTGTAGTTGCTGGGGTCGGTGTGCGAAACAGAATGTTGGGTATTGGTGATATTAGGGAGGCTGTGGCGGAAGATGGTCTGGAGTGAGATGCCTGAAATTCTGAAAATGTAGGAAATGTAGTGGAATCACTTTTTAACACTCAAACTAATTTATTAAAATTATGTACCTTTGTGTTTAACTGCTCAATGATCGGGGATAACTGCAACTGCGCCATCCTAGTCATTGTCTGCTCTGAAGTCTCCCCCGGTAGTGAGTTTGGCAGCATCCCATCGAAGATATAGGTGTAGACTTTGCTTCTAACCTCCATCGCTACTCCTAGCCACGAACAGACTTCTGTGTGGAAGGTTGTTTCAACAATTTGGAACTTTAATGGCCTCATTTTGAAAGTAGATTCTGGCACGCACGTTGGCCTGATAAAGGTTTTCTTGTGGATAACTCCAAACCATATCTGCGTGCTATAACCATCCAGCAGACTCCTTGGGATTCTTTGTTGACTCATCACAACATCAACCATTTGGCTATACCATATTTTGAAAGCTTCTGCATTTACCTCCTTCGTGCTAGCATCCCCGGATAACTTCCAAGGCACAAACTTCATTGCCAATGGTTGTCCTGTTGCTATATCCACAGGTACTCGAATGTCTGGAAATATCCATTTCCACATTTCTAGTGCCATAATTAGATATTCGTAGATGAATCCGATTGCCCTCTTGTAGTTGTCCTCACAAGATTCGAACAACTCGTTCAGCAAAACTGAGCACCAGTTCAGTTGTGCCCCCTGGACATAATGCTCCGCAACCGAAATCGTATCCAGCGTGCATTCTCCTTTTGTATAGTGCCTCATCATTTTACTTGCAATTAGGTAACAGGCGAACCTGACCTCTGGCTTGTTGATCAAGTCAATTTTGGCTCCTTCCCCCCCCCCCCCACTTAGTGTCGTACTTTTTGTAGTAGTCTTTATCTTCGGCTTCTTCGCCCTTTTGGATACAGTCTGGAATGCTGATGAAACATCCCTCCCTTCCATTGACAACCCAGTTAGCCTGTGGATGTCCTCCGCATGAATTGGAATTTCTTTCCCTAGCCATAGCGAACCATTATTAATTCGGCTCAACAAGAACTTGGTGCACTGCATTGCAGTGCCTGTAACACTGAACACCGGGAGATCTCTTAAGTTCAGTATGGTAGACTGTTGAATGCCCCGGAACTCTAGTAGGACTCTTGTTGCTTGCTTCCATGCTTTGATGGCATAATTCTCCATATATACTTGTCCCTTTGTTGCTAGAAACTCGAAATAATCCATGAGGTCGGTGTCGATCATTGAGGCACTGTCATATTTCCCCACTAACGGTTCCATATTTTGCACTCTGTTATCGAGCTCTTGCTCTACAACTGTTGGTGTTGCTCTTGTCATTTTGGTTCGTCTCTAATACACCTATAGAACAACTCCTTCTCTTTTCTTTTGAATTCTTTCTTCTGTGTGCCTTCTCTACTCTTCTTCTGGCTCTGCTTCGCTTTCTCCCTTGGATTTTTCTGGTTCTATCTCGAATTCTTCTGGCATTCTCGCACTTCTTTGCATGAAGTTTATGTAATTCACCAGCACGGGTGAGGTTGATGAGAACCGATAACTAATCAATTTCCCCTTGGCCTCATTCATGGCTACGATCGTGTGATTAGTTACCGGCTGAGGTCGGTTCTGACAATGCTGACTGTGGCTTCGGGATTTGGGCAGACGCGACGGTTGGTGTTTATGTCTTATTATGGAAAATTTATTATGGTATGGGTGATGCTAATT
Source organism: Pinus albicaulis (assembly GCA_034641835.2). Lineage (NCBI taxonomy): Eukaryota > Viridiplantae > Streptophyta > Pinopsida > Pinales > Pinaceae > Pinus > Pinus albicaulis. The sequence continues at coordinate 1,250,297,777 of CM076584.1, forward strand.
ATGGCAATTATTTCCAAATCTTGGTAATCCTACGGACTCACACTGGTACTACGCATAATGATGATGGGTTGATGTTCAACACGCTTTTCTATCTGACGTGGATGACACGTTGGACACTACCCTTCCCTGACCACAATTGGTTGCGTTGCAGTCCCCGCAACGCAACTATAGTTATTTATTATTTTGGTTTTGCTAAAGTGTAAATCCTATCTATTCTTTCTCGGGTACGAGAGAGTTATTAATACTATTCTACCCTACTGAATCCTTTCGGTTGCGAGAGTTATTGGAATTGGAAATGAGTGACTTACTCTTGGTAGGGCTTCAGGCATGCGTCGTTCACACATCCTTGTAGAACTTGGTCATCTAGTTGTGTCAACTGAACTACGTCTGAATCTTTGATTTCCATCACATAGAATGGCCCTAGCCAGTGCATCTTTAGTTTCCCTGGGAACTTCTGGTACTTACTGTCATAGAGTAGGACTTTTCCCCTGACTTGAAAAGTCTTGCGCTTTATGTGTCGATCATGCCAAGCTTTTGGTCTATCCTTCTGTACCGTTTAATGAAATTCTGCCAAAAATCGTTCTTCTTCAAGGCTTTGTAATTCATGCAGTCGTTCCTTTAGCGAGTCCTCCTCTGATAATTGGAGTGATGTTGCGACTAGGAGGCTGGGCATGATGAATTATGTTGGGACTACCGCTTCTCTTCCATATACTATCTAGAATGGTGTTTGGTTATTCAGTTGCTTTACCGTTGTTTGATATGCCCATAAAGTTGCTGGTATCCACTCATCCCAATCATCCCGTTGCGCATTGCATATTTTTGTTAGGCCTTTCTCCATTATTTTGTTGAATGCTTCTATCGTACCATTGGCTTGCGGGTGATATGGACTGCTTTTATGATGTTGTATCATGAATCTTTCTAGCATGGATTTAATGGTGTCATTGATGAAGTGTGTACCTTGGTCGCTAGTCAGGCTCTTTGGAAAACCGAATCGGCTAATTATGTTTTAAAATATAAACCTGGCAGCAGTCTTTACCATGCAATTTTTTACTGGCATTGCTTTTGCCCACCTTGTCAAGTAGTCTGTCGTCGTTATTATGTACCTTGCCTGCAAGTGTCTTGCAACTGGTGTAATTGGTCCTACAAAATCGACTACCCATTTTTCAAATGCCTACAGTACTTTTATCGATGAAGTGGAAGTTCATCTCTGTGGGATGGTCATCCCATCCGCTGACATATATCACATTTCTTAACAAATGCTTTGTTGTCCATATGTACTGTCGGCCACCACAATCCTGCTTGTAGTACCTTTCTTGCCGTCGGTTTTGCTCCCACGTTTCCTCCCACAACCCCACTGTGGCATTACCATAGTACAACTTCCCTTTCATGATCCACTACACATCTCTGAAGAATATGGTCCAGTCCCATATTATATAGGTGTCCTACTATGAGTTGGTATTCTATAGCACGAACTACCAGGTGTCTTTTTTGGACTGATGTGTATTCCTATGGACACTTCCCTGTCATGAGATAGGTTGCTATTTGGTCCAAATATTCTGGGATGGCTTCTACTCTGAAAAGATCAGCGTCTGGTAACTGATCATCTAGAGATCCTCCATTTTCTCCATTCTCTAGTTGAGACAGGTGATCGGGTCCTACATTCAATCTTCTAGATTTTACGATCACCTCAAAAGTGAACTCCTGGAAGAGTAGGAGCCATCTGCAAATTCTTCCTTATAAGACTGGTTTTTTTACCAAATATTTCAAAGCTGAGTGGTTTGTGAAAAATTTAAACTTACCTCCCAACAGGTAGTGGCGGAACTTCTGAAGGGAATACACCATTTCCAATGCCTCCCGCTCTGTTGTGGTGTAGTTTCATTCTACTGTGGACAATTTTCTACTTGCAAAATATACTGGGTGGTCAACTAAAGTGTCCCCTGGTTGCACCAAGACTGCTCCAAGTGCAATGCTGGAAGCATCGATGTGCACATGAAATTGTTTGTCCCAATTTGGGTGAACTAATATTGGCGCACTTGCGAGTTTTTGTTTTAGGGTATTCAGTGCTATTCTGCAATTCTCTGTCCAGTGAAATTGCTCATACTTCCGCAACAGCTTCTCTAAAGGGGTTGTTATCTTTGCATAGTTGCGGATAAATCATCAGTAGTAACCTGTGTGGCCCAGTAGTGATCTCAGTTGCTTTACCAATTCTGGTGCCTCCATGTTGACTATAACTGCTACTTTGGCTGGGTCCACGCAAACTCCTTTGGTACATACCACGTGTCCTAGCAGTGTTCCAAACGGTACTGCAAAGATACACTTATTTAGGTTCAACGAGATCTGAAGTTGCCTACACCTATCAAACATTATTCTCAATAATGTTGCATGGTCTTTTAATAAGTTGTAGACTGTCCAATCATCCATGTATACTTCTAAGAACTTGTGGATGTAATCCCGGAAAGCAGCTATCACAATACGAGAAAATATTGCAGGTGCATTTTTCAATCCGAATGGCATCACATTATATGCGAAAGAGCCCCATTCGATGGTGAATGTTGTATTTTTCTTATCTTCTCTGTTATCCGTACTTGATGGTATCCTGATAATCCATCAGTGAACGAGTACGCCTCATTTCCCACAACATTATCTAGGACCTCATCACTAAACGGAGTGGGAAATGGGTCATGGATACAGGCATTGATTAAGCTCCTATAATTGACACAAACTCAGATCTCAAACTTCTCCTTTTTATTCTATATAACTATGGGACTTACCCATTCTGCTTCCTCTACTAGGAATATTAATCCTACCTTTAACATCTTGTCGATCTCTGCTTTAACTTTCTCCTTCACTCTTGGATTCAGACGATATGTTCTATGTTTCACAGGCCTTGCGTCAACCTTCAATATTATCAGCATCTCCCCCATATCCCCTTTTATTCCCTTTAGATATGCTACCGATGAAGGGAACAAGTCCTCATATTCCTGCAGCAGACTGTATATCTCCCTAGTTGTCTGTTCATCCCAATAGTCTCCAATTGTCGCTAGTTTAGGCTTATCTTCTGTTCCAATATTTAGTTTCTTGGTTTTTAATGGTAGCAGGTGAATCCCTTCTATCATTGGTTCTTCTTTAATATCCCTCTCCCCTTCCATTTCTTCAAAATACAAATGCCTAAGATCTTCTATATTATCATCATCCATTTCGTTGTTTATCTTTTGACATGCTACCTTTTGTCTGACACCAAGGCTCGGAAGCGGCTTCTCATCCTCCTTTATAATTTCTAGGGAGAATAGTACCTTCTTTATAGCTTGCAAATCTTGTGTGACCAGTTCCATTTTTCCTTCAAACAAGAAGCATTGTGTGAAGTTATCCACAACTTCCCGCCATGTGCTGGTCCTTATTTTCTTTTCTTCTGTCAAGTACTAGGCCTGTGGAATCAAGTCCAGAGAGTGGATAAATCTATGTACCCATAGCTCATCTAGATATCCTGCATCTGTCCATTGATCCTCACATCCTTTTAGATGGTTTATGGGGTTTGAGTCCCCTTGGTATTTCTCTTTTACCCGAGGTCCTTCCTCTTCCTTATATATCATTTTCAATGCTTGCGCAACTCTGCCCCATTACGACAATGAGTTGCGGTGGTTACTCCACCATCTTTCCGATGTGGATTGTAACGTCATGTCCATTAGTGGTACCCTATGTCCTTCTAGTACCCTATTTTCTCTTTCTGTTATGATAATTTCTACATTGTTCATAGTGGATAAATTTGGCTAATCCCTTACCTCAGTCCCAATCTAATTGATTCTTCTGATGTTGGTGCATCTCCTTCTATTGGTCTCATACCCTCCTTGTTGCCAATCCTCCCAAGCTATTTATGAGCCTAATTCTGAGCTTTGGATACTTCTCCATCTTACATAGCCACCTGTTGTTGGGTTGATGTAATCCTCCCTTCTCCCTACAGTCATTTGATAAAGATGGTCCATCAGTTGAACATCTTCTCTGTTGTCTACAGTCTCCGTGTATCATGGACCTTGATATGGGTCGAGTGGCTGAGTGACTCTGACCTCCCCATCCTCAAAGATCATCAGTTATTTCTTTAGATCTATTATTGCATAATATTCAAAGGCCCAGTCAATTCCCAATAATGCAAGATAAGGATCTTTATCCCCCCATGATGTCGATGACCTCAAAGTCCCTATATGTCTTTACTCCTGCAATATCAACCTCAACTTCCTCCAGTATACCTATGGGCACAATGTAGTATTGGTTTTCCATCCGAAGTTGGAGTGGTGAGTATGTTAACCTTGGCTTTCCTAATGCTTCCCAGGTTTTTCTTGGTAAAATATTGACATCGAATCCCAAATCAAGCATTGTGTCTTTAATTTGGAAACTAGCAAGCTGGGTGTTTACTTGGAACTCTTTTCACGTCCTTCTTTTATTTCTTTTCACCCTCTATACATACTTTTGGGTTGTGTCATATGATTCCCTTGATCTTGTGTCCTTCTACACCACTCCTTCCAAGTTCTGCTTTAGCTGCTCCAACATTGGTGCATTGTTAACAATCTTGAGGAATAGATGGAACCATTCTTGAAAGATAGTACTTGAATCGGTTTGGTTTTCGTTGTTTTCCTGTGTTTGTTGTAACTCAATACCTTTGTTTTCTCCTAGTTGGGAAAATGTTTCTACTGCCTCTTGGAAAAATTGCTTCTGTATTTCTAGTTTGAACAGTGGTTTTAGGGATGTTGGCCTTATCAATTTTATTGGGTCCATTGTACGTGCATATTCCCCCGTTATCTTTCCTCCTCGTGTCACTATTTCCACATTCTACATTGTCTGAGTCACCATTATCCTGGGCTCTGCATTTACTAGATTTGTCCCCCTTTGTCTAGTTCTTTCCTCCCATATTTTAATGAGCTCAGGGCAATATTTTGTTGTGTGCGTGTTAACCCAGCACTGGGAACACCAGGGTCTTCTAGGAAGTGGACATTCCCTCGCTACGTGTCCTTCTTGGTCATAGTTGTAACATCTTACTGGACCTCTACCCCCTACTCGGCCTCCTCTCATGCCTCCTCCTCTTCCTCGGGGAGTCTCATTTACTCGGTATGAAGGCCGGTCCAATCATTCCACCAATGTGTCTAGAGCTCTACATTGCTTTGTGTTGTGTGTTGTTGAAGCACATAACTCACAGTATGTGTTATTCAAAATGGTGGAATACTTTTGCAAAATAGGGCATAGGCGAGGTGGATGACCCATGTTCTTGCATACTTCACAATATTCAGTAATGGTTGGACTTTGTTGCGCAGGGAACCCCGTGTATTGTTGTTGTGGTGGATATATTCCCTAGGTGTTTATCTGTGCCACTCCTCCCATTGGTGGAGCCCCCTGTGCCCTTGCAGCCAATGTCCCCCATTCTGACCCTGCAATCGAGGACATTCAGTTACCACATGTCCTTCCATTAGACAGTGTGTACACCATACATTCAGTCTTGCTGGCCACATTGGTTGAATTTCCTTGAGTTTCTCTATCAAGCTCGCTATTTTATGCTGCAACCCCATTATAGAGGTGTAATATCCCAAAATAGGGAATTTCTACAACAATAAGAATATCTTAAGATATTCTAAAGTTGGAGCTACAGCAATACATGAGCACAATATTGTAAACATAGAAAATATGATCATTTAATGAGAGAGAACAATATTCAGCCATCATATTATTAATGGATCAGCAAAAAAGTACAAAATATCATGAGGGACATGCCACTCAAGCCATAAGAACAAAACAAGTCTCCAATGATCAAAACAATAGATACATGAGATACTGCAACAGTGTAAAATGTCGGAGAGCAGTGACTGCGTAGTCTATGTTAGAGTAGCTGCTATTGTAGATGTATATACATGAAATATGGCTGATAGAAACAAAATTAATGCACAATAATGAAGATATGGGCTACAATACAATATTTCTAGCCAACCCGGAAAGGATTGCTAGAAATGTTGGAAACATATAATGGACAAATAACCCTGGGGTTAATGTGCCACTGCAAACTGGATCTGATATAAAATGAGGCTATTACAGATCTGAAATACTGATATACTCCTCGAATGGTATTTCTAATTAGAAGGCCGATCCCTCTACTCAGAAATAGACCCTCCCGATGAGCTCAATGAACCCTCCCAGCAACTGCCTCTGAAAATAACGCAGATCTGGACTAAAACTGTGTTGTGAGAGATGGTAGATGGTTGGCCTGATGCCAAAGGTATGAAAATATGCCTGAGAGTCCTCCTTTTTTATCCTCAAATGGGTAGACAAGCTCTCCACTGAAAAACAAGCCCAGAAATGACTCAAAGAGATCCTCCTTGGCTGCACCTTGCAACACAACCCAGCTCTAAACAGAAATTGTGCTGTAGCTAAAGGAGGTAGCTTGGACAAAATTCTAGAATGAGGAAATGTTGCCCAAAGAGACTCTCCTTCCCTAAGGATGAGGTAGGGATTCCCGATCGGGAACACCCTTGTGCTAAACAACACTACAACCCTGCTAAACAGTAAGAGGAAGCAAAGTCTAAATAGACCCAAGAAAATAATACTCAAAGCATGAATACAATGGTTGTCCTCCTCTCCATATATAGAAATTTCTCCTCTCCACAATGGGTCCAATCCATATGTGCCACCTATCCCATGCAAGTTTTCCTCCATTAAAATTGTTTTATCCAACATGGAGATACAATGTATCTAGACAGTGCATGTGGACTTGGTCAAATATGACTGAATCAACATGATCCAATCATGTTCACACCTGTGATTTCTCAATCCAGCTGCTTATTATTCCCCTTTTTCACATGAGGAATTTTATTATCCTTATAAAGAGGTTAATGGGCCTCCCTACCCATTTTATTCATTAAATATTAACTATAATGTTCCTTTTAGCTTGAGGCTAAAATTTGGGAACATTACAGTCCTCCCCTCCCAAAATGTTGCTTGTCCTCAAGCAACTACATAGAGAGAGAAAAATTCCTCCCCTTCTCCTCTTGTGGCCTCCTCATCAATATTCCCCACCACTGCTTAAGATAATCTTCAACAAATCTGCCCTCCAATGTCTCCCCCCAAAGATGCATGACCAAATGGCTCACATCATGAAAAGGTGGAAGGTGTAAGCGGAAACCTTCTTGTTGTCTCATGGCCTATTCAAGGTAGGAGTGATGATACACATGGGAAATCTCATTCCCAATGAGTGACCCTCTCACCCATGCTATCATCCAAATGAAATGATCCATTCTAGGTAGCTCATCAAAGAAATTTGCAACCCCGGGTTTGTGCAATGTGTTGGGGTTGAATGGAGAGTTCATATTTTCCCATGCAAGTAGTTTCTCTCTCCATTTATGGTAAGTATGAGGAGGTTGCTGATATTGGGCTGAAATGTCATGTCCTTCAGGAAAGGCCCAAGCTACCCCACAAGATAAGTCAACCATGAAGTGCCTCCTCCAAGAACGCAAGTTCTCCCAATGGCTCCTCCTACATGAAGGAAAGAGGTGTGTTGTGGAAATCATGGTGTGCCCGTGGTTTCTCCTGAAAGATAAAACATGTAAAATAGGGAGAATCATACTCCCAATGGGCATCTCCATCTCAACTCTGACTCTCCAAGCAAACCTTCCCCTAAGTATAAACATATCAGCAATATATGGAAGAAAAATACAATGAAAACAAGTTTCCAAATGACAACCGGAGAGTGAATCAAAGTTTCACACAAGGAACCAGCACAGGGCATCCCATCCCTAACTCAAAAAAAAAAAAAACTAGTGCTTTCCCAGCCACTTTTTTGCTACCACAGTCATGTCATAAGATGGAAACATGAAGATACAATGTGGTGTCAATGGTGCACACCAAGAATCATGTGGCTGCCCCCACAAACCACCAATAGAGTAGCCAAAATCATTGCTACAAGTAGCTACAAGTACATCATCATAAAATATGCAATAAGGGATGATTATTCTTGATACATCATGCTGCTCAAATAATGAAAAGAAGTACAATATAGAATTTGAAATTATACCTCCTCCATCATGTACTTGAGATCTTGAAATGAAATGGCTCAACTGGAATCTCTCCCTCACCTCCAATGAGTAGGGAAGTGGCTATGACCTCCTCTCTGTCATTATCCGAGCTATCTGGGCTTTGATACCACTGTAATATCCCCAAATGGGATTGCTCAGCAAGGCATGCTTGAAAAACGCATTTTTCAGGAATGGCTACTATAGGATTTGAAACCAAGACCTGGATCCCTTAGATCAATGTATCTAAGACCGAAATCCAAGAGGAGGCTCCAAAAAAATCACTCTAGGTGGGTTAAAAAGATTTCCCACACCTAGTTGTCTTGGAAAAGGGCCCAATGAAGGGACTGTAGCAATGTATGAACATATAATGGAGCAACAACGTTATTTTTATGAGCCAGAATACATGAAGATCTGAATAGCCATCAAATTTATATTATAGCAACAATTGTATACAAATCCTTGAGGAAAGAGACTCTCAAGCAAGGCAATGCAGCCTCAATGGGACATGTACATAAAATAGATAAATACTGCTACACAAGAATCTCTGCAGGCTAAAAGGATGCAGTTTATTAGAGACACTACAAAATGTTGAATGATAATACAAAGATATAACAATATATGGCTCAAGAAAAGTGGGGGAGTAAGCTCTCAACCCATAAAACAATAATACTACAATCCTTAGAAGGATTGGCTGAAATCTACAAAATGGAAAAATGCTGGAGTTGCAATCCCAAAGACTGAGTAGCAGCTGCAACTCAGAAAATGGATGGAGATGGTTGAAGATGATTCAGACTCTGAAATATACCTCCTCCAATAGATCTCTCAAGTGATAGGCTGATCCTAACACCGAAGATCTCTCCCTCCAAAGTAGTGGTGCAAACCCCCACTGCAGATACACACTAAAATAACGCAGTCAAGGAGAGGGACTGTGCTATAGTAGATGGGAGATGCTTCGCCTAATGCCAAGATATGCAAATCAGATCTGAAACCCTCCTCATTAACCTCCCATAGGAATATAAGCTCCCTCCTCTGAAATATGAGCCAAGGAAATGGTATTGTGGAACCCTCCACTACAACACCCTGCAACACAACGTTATACTTCAACAGAAATAATGTTTTAGCTGAAGGAGGTGGCTTGGCCTTGAGCCTAGATGTGGAGAAATTAAGTGCAATCCTTCAAGAAGCCTCTCAATAAGGAGAAGGAATCCTAAACAAGAATTCCTGGTGCTAAAAAGCACTGTAACTTTGTTCAACAGCCTGAGAATGTAAAGAGTCTACATAGACCAAAATCAAATACTCAAACATAATCCTCTATGGCTGCCTCTTCCTCCTTTTATTCAAATGAAAGCCTTCTTACCTTGGACCCCACACATTAGGGTTCCCTCCACCAAGTGATCTTTCTCCCATTCAAGCTGCGCTGTCTTCCCAAGTAATCCACACCCTCTTTGGCAAGGTTGTTGACTTGGTCAAACTTGACCTTGTCCTCATGCATTTGCCCCTTTTCACACTGGAAGGTGTAAAATAAAGCTACTCTAATGATCCCTTTCACACTATGAGGGATTTTTTTCCTACTCATGGGTCTCCTCACCCATTTTATTCACCTCCTAGATGATATAAGCAAAATCAATGTTCCAATTAACTTCATGCTAATTTTGGGAACATTACAATCCTCCCCTCTCAAAGATTGCTTGTCCTCAAGCAAATGCAAGGATAGAACTGAGTTATTTCTCCTCCTCTCCATGTATCATCCATGTATGATTAACTCCTCCAAGTAAAAGATGCTATCTCATCAATCAAATCTCCACATTGCTCCTTCGAAGCATGCAAGCCAGCTATCAAGCTATCATCATGTAAAGGTGAAATACTCAAGAGGATAACAAAGTGATGTCTAGAGGTCCCTTTGAGGAATGGGATCTGAAATCTAATGGGAACTATCTCTCCCATATGGATCCTCCATCCCCAAGCTATTAGCCATGCAAAATGAGTCACCTCCCAACTAGGCAACTCCTGAAAATTTTCCTCCACCTTTGGCTCATGCAAAGTAGGTGGGCTGAAAATCTGAATATGGTAGACAAGGTAGCCTACCCCACACTGTCCATCTCTCCACTTATGATAAGTGCAGAGTGTTGGCTGACCTTGGGCTGCAATAATGTTGCCCTCAAGTGGCAAAATGAGGGCTATATCTTCAAATATCTCTCCTCCAACACTGCAAATTAGGCTGGCCCAAACCATTCCATATATGATGAGTTGGAAGTCACCATCATATGGAGTCCATTCAATCCTATGGCCCCCCTCATAAAGAGACAAATGTGTTGTTGTGGTGGCCATATTATCTCCCATGCTCCCCTTAGAACATGTACTAAGAAAAATATGGAGATCTTCTCTCCCAAAGGACACATCCATCCAATGTGTCTCTCTCCCAAACATGCTCCTCATAAATAAAGAAATAATAGAAATATAGGGAGCCAAAATGAGAATTATGCTTGCTGCCATATGTAATAAGTGAGAAGGACAATGGACCCTCAAATGTAACCAACATAGCTTGACTCTCAACTGCAATAGAGACTGATGAAATGTGTGGCTTTTCAACCACTTTCTCACTGACCCAATCTGCTCATAAGTATGGAGGAACAATTCCTCCTAGGGAATGGCCATCAACCATGCTTATGGCCTCAAGTAGACCATGAAGCCTAAAATAAATAATTATCCTCCTTAGAGAAACATCCTGCACATATATGGTTAAGGGATACATACATACATTATATAAATCATCATGTAAACAATCGACACCCTTACCATATGTTTTTCTCATGCAAAGGGAGTAGCTCATAGATGAGTCTCCTCTCATCCTCAAAGAGAAAAGAGGTGGCTGTGCTAACTCTTCCAAAGAGTTATGTCTCTCCTTATTGAGCCTACCCAAGACTCTCAGCGATGTATCAAGCTCTCCCAAGGTCTCCACTCCTTTGAAATCAATGAGTGGTGCCTCAATAGGTGAAGCATCCATCCTCCTCTGCTGATCCAGTGGTCTCCTTGGTGAAATGTCTCCATGCAATGAGACATCATCATCAAGAGATGATTTCATATATGAATGGAAAAATTTGTCCATGCTCTTACTGCGCAATCCAGTCTTCCTCTTAGGTGAATCAACCTCCTGAAGTGGATAGGAGTGTGTACTCCTCATCCCATGATGTTGGTTCTCCTCCCTACCTCCTCCTTGTGTCTCCGTGATTCCACACCTCCTCATCAATGGCACATGTAGAACATGATTTGTGCCTTGATCTCCACACATGAGATTCTGGGGACTTCCTTGCAAAGATGAACGAATCCCTCCAGTTGGAGCAAGATCTCCTCCTTCCTCTGCATGAGGTGCTAGATCAACTCCAGATGTGACAGCGCTCTTTCCCTCAACCTCTGAAACATGAATGGGAAACCTCCCAATGATTGGATCCTTTTTTGAAAATGATATCTCCATGCTCCCTTGCTCAAAGATGTGAGATGAAAGTCTTCCTTCCAGCAAGGTATGGTGCAATTTTTCAGCCTCCTCCATCGTTTTCTGAAGTGGTTTTGAGTTTTCATGCAAGGCTTTTGTTTGAGTTTCCTTGTTTAGCTCCACCATATGTGTCTAATGAATCCTTCTATCATATATCTTCACTAATTCCTTAGCGAAACTTGCATAAGATGTAGGGTTTACATTTTTTAAAGAAAATGATTCAAATATCCACCAGGCATAGCCCTTACCTCTCAAATGCAGCGCTGCAACTTTGAGGGCTTCATATTCAGGAATTTGGTGTTGCTGCAAGAAGGTATCTAACTCCTCCACTCAATCTTTCGCTGAACATGTAGGTGACCCTTCAAAAGTAGATAGAAGAAATATATCCTGCTGCTCTCTTCCCTTCACCTTGATCTTGCAAAACTTGAAAAATGGAGATGATCTTGGAATTTTTGAGTTTGAGACTCATACTCTTTCAGGAAATCACTAAGAGTTTCCCTCCTAGCAACCTCTTATCCTCTTTCCATCTCTCTCATGGAAATCCTAGGCATGTGACTGCGCTGTGTATTATGGTGTGTGGCTACTTGCTCACACTCCTCATATGAAAATCTAGAGTTTTCTTCAGATTCAAACTCTTTTGGGGTTTCTCCATATATCTCCCTCCTTATCTTCTTGAGATCTTCATGAATGTTTTGTAAAGATTTAGGAAGAAGCTTTGTAAGCCTATCCCCTTTGTCTCCTCTAGAAGATGGAGCCTTTTTCCTGCTCATCTCTCTGTCTCCTTCTTGATGAGAATAGGAGTTGCAGGGTCCTTCCTCTTCTATTTGCCTATCCTCCTTGGGGAGGTTCTTCATGGATCTGAAATATGATGAGATAAAGCCCATCCTCTTCTGATCTCCTTTGGTTGAGACTCACAGGCTGAGCCAAGATTGTATCTTTGATACCACTGTAATATCCCAAAATAGGGAATTTATACAACAATAAGAATATCTTAAGATATTCTAAAGTTGGAGCTACAGCAATACATGAACACAATATTGTAAACACAACAAATATGATCATTTCATGAGAGAGAAAAAAATTCATCCATCATCTTATTAATGGGGTCAGCAACAAAGTACAAAATATCATGAGGGACATGCCACTCAAGCCATAAGAACAAGTCTCCAATAAAACAATAGATACATGAGATACTGCAATAGTGTAAAATGCCAGAGAGTAGTGACTACGCAGTCTATGTTAGATTAGTTGCTACTATAGATGTATATACATGAAATATGGTTGATAGAAACAAAAGCAATGCACAATAATGAAGATATGGTCTCCAATACAAGATTTCTAGCCAACCCGGAAAGGATTGCTAGAAATGTCGGAAACATACAATGGACAAATAACCCTGGGGTTAATGTGCCACTCCAAAATGGATCTGATATAAAATGAGGCTATGACAGATCTAAAATACTAATGTCCTCCTCCAATGGTATTTCTAATTATAAGGTTGATCCATCTACTCAGAAATAAACCCTCCCGATGAGCTCAATGAACCCTCCCAGCAACTGCCTCTGAAAATAACGCAAATCTGGACTGAAACTGCACTGTGAGGGATGGTAGATGGTTGGCCTGATGCCAAAGGTATGAAAATATGCTTTGGAATCCTCCTTGCTGATCCTAAAATGGGTAGACAAGCTCTCCACTGGAAATAAATAAATAAATAAATAAATAAATAAATAAATAAAATAAAATAAAATAAAATTAAAAATTAAAAATTAAAAAAATTAAAAAAATTAAAAAATTAAAAAATTAAAAAATTAAAAAAAATTAAAAATTAAAAAAAATTAAAAAATAAAAAAATAAATAAAAATAAAAATAAAAATCCTAGAAATGATTCAAAGAGATCCTCCTTGGTTGCACCCTGCAACACAACCCAGCTCTAAACAAAAACTACACTGTAGATAAAGGCGGTAGGTTGGCCAAAATTCCGGAATGCAGAAATTTAGCCCAAAGAACCTCTCCTTCCCTAAGGTTGAGGTAGGTATTCCCGACCGGGAACACCCTCGTGTTAAATAGCACTGCAACCCTGCTAAACAGCAAGAGGAAGCAAAGTCTAAACAAACCCAAGAAAATAATAATCAAAGCATGAATACAATGGTTGTCTTCCTCTCCATATATAGCAGGTGCTCCTCTCCACAATGGGTCCCATCCATATGTGCCACCTAGCCCATGCAAGTTGTCCTCCATTAAAACTGCACTTTCCAACATGGAGATACAATGTATCTAGAGAGTGCATGTGGACTTGGTCAAATATGACTAAATCAACATGATCCAATCCTGTTCACACCTGTGGGTGCTCAATCCAGCTACTTATTCTTCCGCTTTTTCACATGAGGAATTTTATTATCCTTCTAAATAGGTTAATGGGCCTCCCTACCCATTTTATTCATCAAATATTTACTATAATGTTCCTTTTAGATTGAGGCTAAAATTTGGGAACATTACAAGAGGGGTCCTGTGTTGCTTCTCCTCCCTTAAACTCTTGCAGGTAACCCGCCATAGCTTCTATCTTCATTTCTTGCTCCAGTGCGTCTTGCAACGTCTCAATCCTCTGTTTAGTTAATGGAGTTCTGGTCAAGGGTAGTAGAGCTTTGATGAACAAATCCCTCTGATGGTTCGGATCAATTGGATAGTTGAGTTTTCCAATCGCGTCCTTGAATCTCCGCATCAAATTCCAAGCCGTCTCTCCTTCTCTGGTCTATTTGGGGAAGCTTGAACTCCTTAACGAATTCCCTCTTCACATCTACCATAGCTGGATTCTGATGAGCTTCATACCACTTCATAAACCAGCATAGAGCTCTCTACCTAAGAGTGGTTTGAAATTCTATCAACTTCCCCGCATCTGGTGTCTTTCGTGCCCTCCATATGGCTTCGCATAGGTACTAGTGTTGTTCGACATCATCATTACCCCTCCCAAAGAAATTTGGGTACCGAGTAAGTGATCCCGCCATGTTCACTTGAGTAGGAGTTACTAAAATGAAGCCGTTGGTTCCTCGTTGTGAGATGGTACCACTAGAAATTCTACTACCAGTGTGTATTACTGCTGGAGACTGAATACTGTGAAACTTACTTAATTCACGCAACTTAAAAAAAAATTCACTTAGTGGTTGGTAAAGCACCAGGGGAATGTTGGGACTAGAGCTACTTGAACTTTGGGGAATAGGAGTACCTTGAGATATGAACGCCAGCCTTTCTTGGAATATTTGCTCCATTGCAACGTGGAACTCCACATCGGACATCTCCTCGGGGCGCGCATTTCCATCTTCTCTGCCAGACTTCTTTCCTTTCTCCTTCTGGGCTAGTTTCCTACACACTTGCCAAACTTCTTTAGCGGTCCCTCCTATATCTAGGGGACCCACATGACTTTCCGCTTCCTTTTTCATCTGAGGCACCTCCTCTTTGTCCTTTCGACTACTTTCTTATCTCTTCAACTCCTTTATTACCCTTTCTTGCCACTTCTCAGCAATCTGTGCCCTTTGATGTGCTTGTCGCTCCCTTAGCCTATTAGAGGTCTCGACATCCATACCCCTACTCCCCTTTTTCACTGTTCTTGTAGCCTCTCTCCCCCAGTCCCTTCCCCCAACATAGGATTTTTACGCTTCCATCTCAGATTTTTGGAACCCGATTAGTCCTTCATCTACCATCAAGGCTTTAATCCACAATGGAATCTCCTTCAGCAGCTTCCCTTGTAACCCGGATCTGAATATATCCTCTGCCCTCGAAAATGACTGGCAGCACTTCGCTACAAACTCCACTATGTATCTATCCAAGGTAGATTCCACCCAATAATCTACAGTTTGGGTCAACTCGATATTTAACCGATGAAGGGCCACCAGATCTCTGTGCACCCACTTGCGACCGAATTTTTGCGACTTTCTTTTGGTTACTTTGGTCTAGAGCCTTCGCAACCAGTTGTAGAGTTCTTTTGGGAACTTTCCCCAAAAGATCTCATAAATGTCCCTGGCGGATTCAGAAAATAGAACCAAATCTTTGACCATTTTCTCCCTCTATTGTCTCAGATCGGCTTGCTGAGTGATGAAATGATCTAAGTGGTTATCCCACCTGCTTCGTATTTCTCTTTCGAAGATTTGAGATACCATGATATAGCTCCCAAATGAAATTTCAGGTCCCAGCAACGGAACCATTTGTTGGCGAGGAAAAAGGTCTCTTAAGCAAGACCCAAGTTCGGATTAGAGGCCAACAAGGATTTCCGTTGTAGTCTAGCACCACACCGGCATTTTCACCTTGTTTTGAAGAGCAGAGAGTCTCACCCGAGACGTGTCGTGACCTTACTAAGGTTGGGAGAAAATTGATATCAATATAGAGGAGTAAATATATATATGAACCAGAACTATCTCACAGCTTAAGCAAACGCAACACTAACTGGGTGATCTTCTTCAAAAGCGCATTTAGAAAGACAGTCCATAAAAAATTTAAAATACTACCATATCAATCAAACTGGAATACAACACATACTGGGAACTTCAAACTCTGATCATATTATAATTCACTTATCAGCAATAGACCATTACAATGCTCCTTAACATGAGCTTTAACCGAAAATATTACAAAGAAGTCTTATCCAGTGGATTGGAACACAGAGATACAGAGAGATAGAGAACGGAACAACAAGAACAGAGCTCTCCTATGGCTCCTGTTCTCTCATTTCTCCTGTTCCAACCTCCTTCTCTGCTTGGTTGGCTGCCTATTTGTTTTGCTGCCAGCGCAACTGACAGTTCTTCCTTTTCTCTCACTCGGTTGTCTTCTACTTCTCTCTGTTCAACGAGAGTTCTACTGCTTGTCTCCTACTACATTCTTCTACCATCTATGCTTACTCCCGCAACAGCCGTGCCACCTGTTCTTCATTCCTTTGCAACCTTGAAAACTCCCTTCCTACCATGGTTGCATCCCGCCACGTACTATCTGCAACTCAAAATTGTTTTATTTCAAAACAAGGGCGCCAACAAGAGCTCCTCACTAAGAATAGAATGCCAAAATATTACTCAGACTTGCTACAGCACCTCCCATCATTGATCACTGAAGAGATAAACTAATCACTCAACAAAGAAATTGGAGAAGAAGAGGTCCAAATCACAATCTGGACTCTGTATTCAGATAATGCGCCGGGACCAGATGGTTTTTTTATTTCCTTCTATAGAACCTATTGGGATCTTATAAAAAAAATCTGATGAAAATGATATAGTGGACCCATCAAAAAAAGAAAATTGGAGGGTACACCAAATCTACATTTCTTTCCCTTATTCCCAAAGAAAATCGCCCTTCCTCCTTTTCTATATTTAGGCCCATCTCCATTTGTAACTCTTCCTACAAGCTCCTCACAAAAATCCTAGCCACTCGTCTTAAGCCCCATCTTCACAACCTCATCTCAGAAAATCAAGGAGGTTTTATATCCCAAGACAAATCACTGATTCTACCCTCCTTGTTCAAGAAGCCATCCATTCCAGCATATCGCACAACGAAAAAGGCTTTATTCTTAAGCTTGATCTTGTTAATGCATTTGATAGGGTCAGGCACTCTTTTCTCCTTGTTGTGCTTCAAAAAATGGGTTTTGATCAAACTTTCCTTGCCTTAATCAAATCTTGCATCTCTGGACCCTGGATATCTCCTCTTATCAATGGCAGACCAGCTCCTTATTTTCAATCCACTAGAGGATTATGGTAGGGGAGCCCTCTCTCCCCCTACCTCTTCATTCTTATAGCGGAATCCTTCAGCAGATCTTTGGATCATATGAGACGGGTGGGTCTCATTACCAACATCAAATATGGAAATGGAGTTAAAAATATGAATCATTTCCAATTCTCATATGATACTCTGCTAATGGCAGGAGCATCCAACATTAATGCTCAGCGATTCAAAAATATCTTTGACAAATTCATGCTCTACTCTGGCGGCATGATCAACAATCATAAAAGATGTGTCTATGGCTGGAATGTGTCCGATCAAACCTTGCACAGTATTGCTAATATCCTTGGTGTTCCTTGCAAATTAAAATGGGATCATTTCACTTATTTAGGCATGCCTGTAAGTATCATCTCTTTGAAGGCTGAAGTCTGGAATGTTACTATTGATAAAATGAAGAGGAAAGTTAATCAATGGGGATCAACATGGCTCAACCCCGCAGGTCTTCTCATCCTTCTCAAATCTAGGCTCTCCTCCCTTCCTCTATATCACTTTACTCTCCTTCAAGCTCCATCTAGCATTCATATCAAAATAGAAGCTATCATCAGGAATTTCCTATGGCAAGGAGGAAAGAATGACAAAGTGAAATACAATCTCGTCAATTGGAGGCAAGTAATTCAAGATCAGGAGCATGGAGGTATTGGTGTTCGCTCACCTAAACTCCTGAATAGATCCTTTAGAGGGAATATCATTTCTTTTCTTATTAATGGGGGCCAATCTTGGTGGAAAAAAGTCCTGGAAGTAAAGTATCTAAACTCCACTCGGCAGCGGCTCCTTTATCACGATATTCCCAACAGGCCTTGCTCAAAAATCTGGTCCTTATGCAAAAAATCCATCCCCTTCCTTGCTCAAAGCCTATCTAAAGTTCACATGGGAGGCAACACCATCAACGTAGGAACTGACTGGATTATGGGACAAATTCCCATTATGGATAGGCCTGGTGTGTAGCGCATTCTCCTCTTCATCAACAACATGGGCCTTAACCTCCTGAACCATTTTTCCAAATGGGATACTCAAACCTAAATATGGACCAGATGGAACTTCCCTAAAGTCCCTTCTCACCTTGAAGATGGCCTTAAAATTTTCCAATTCTACCTTCATGGCACTGCACCTATAAAAAAGGTAGCATTGATGGTTTTCGTTGGGACCTCTCTGGTACTATTTTTACCATTAAATCAGCCTATTAGCATCTCTGTAGAGAACACTATCTAATGCCAATTTGGCCATTATGGAAGATTGTTTGGAAGTCAGAAGCTATTACAAAGATCAAATTTTTTATTTGGCTTCTCCTAAAAAACAAAATTTTAACCTCAGAAAATCTCAAAAAAAGAGGTGTTATAGGACCGTCTATTTGTCCAAACTATCAAAATGAAGAAGAGACGATCCCTCATCTCTTCAACTAGTGCCCCTTCGCGTCTCACTGCTAGACTGAACTCACCTCCTTTTTGCAACCCAGCTGGATACAATATCGCACGGTTGTTGAGGTTCTTAAATCTTGGAAAAACAGCTTTCCATGGGGAAGAAAGAAGAATAAAATCTCACAGCGGGTATGGGATACCCTTCCTTATGTAGTGCTGTGGAATATTTGGCTATCCATGAATAATGAAATCTTCAGAGACAAAGATTCATCCTTTAGGAAAGTGTGTAGTAAGTCTTGGAGCATCACCCTTGAAGCAATCTTCGCCAAAGGTAACTACAAGATTGATCTCAATGAACTTTGTGCGGAGGAAAAGATGTTCCTTGGAGATTTACTAAATAGAAACAATAACAGTAATCACTCTACAAAACAACACTACAAATCTGAAGCAAGCTGAAAAATCTGATTTAAAGAGAATGACCTCACTGATTGGATAAAGAGTAGTTTTAGACCCTCTCTTTTCTTTGACGAGGCTTCAAAATCCAACTCGAATGTAGCAGGAGCGGGTGGTATCATAAGAAGTGAAAATGGAAACACTCTTACCACTTTTGAATGGGGACTTGGTACCCTTTCCAACAATAGAGCAGAGGCTTTACCACTTTTCCAAGGTTTACATCAACTAAAAAATCTCAAAATCAAAAATGCCATGGTTTTTGGAGACTTGCCTATCATCATAAATCTAATGGTCCACGATTGTTCTGTTGCTAACATAGATATTCAAAAAATCATTAGCAGATTTCATAATATTTTGCAAGATATGAAAGAGGTATCCTTCTTCCACATCCTCCTAAAACACAATAAGGAAGCAGATCTTTATGCTAGCAGAGCCTGCGCTCGTATCCCGGGACAGTTGTTGTGCATTGATGCCTTTGATCTTATCCCTCTTCCATAATTATGACTCTGGTACCCCTCAAATTTTATTCGATCCTCCTCTCTTGCCTATCAGAATTCATGTGCATCCTTGGTACCTTTATTCCCTCCTCGCCCGTGACCCCTTCTCCTAGTTTTTACCCATGTGATGCTCTCCGCTCTCTGTGCTCATCTATTTATTTCTCTGTTCTACCTTCTTTGGTTCATCCGCCTCTCTTCTCCCCGTGTTCTGCTTTCATATTTCCTCTGCAGAGCTTTGTGAATTTGGTGTCTTTGCCCATTGATCCTTTGTTAAAGCATAGGCGCCTTCTTTGCACGGTTCTACCTCCACTGCTCTCCTCAGCAATTTCTGGTGGCATTTTCTTCAGCCTCTTTGTGAAGATTGGTGCAGGTTCTTGGCTTTGTTGCAGATTCTCTACTTTCATCAATACCATGTCTCGCAGTGAAGACTATCTCCACTGTGCAGATCTACAGTTGAAGCTTGAGCAAATCAGAGCTCATCAAAATATCCTCGACACAAAGCTAAAAAATGAGGTTAAAATCTTGGATGATCAGCACGAAGCAAATGTAAAGGTCGTTCTTGCATGCATCTCCTCTCTCCAATCTCAGTTCGACAATCTCTCAAACCAATGCACACACACTGAAGAATCAATGCAAATTCTGAAATACATGCTAGAGAAGCTCTCAGCTTCTATTTCTAGCTCCAACAACTTAAGCAATTTCTGGTGGCATTTTCTTCAGCCTCTTTGTGAAGATTGGTGCAGGTTCTTGGCTTTGTTGCAGATTCTCTACTTTCATCAATACCATGTCTCGCAGTGAAGACTATCTCCACTGTGCAGATCTACAGTTGAAGCTTGAGCAAATCAGAGCTCATCAAAATATCCTCAACACAAAGCTAAAAAATGAGGTTAAAATCTTGGATGATAAGCACGAAGAAAATGTAAAGGTCGTTCTTGCATGCATCTCCTCTCTCCAATCTCAGTTCGACAATCTCTCAAACCAATGCACACACACTGAAGAATCAATGCAAATTCTGAAATACATGCTAGAGAAGCTCTCAGCTTCTATTTCTAGCTCCAACAACTTAAGGAATGTAGGAAATAATGAAAACCCTGAGGATTCCATAGTGCACCACATCAGCCACATCAATATCGACTAACCTGCTCCCATTTTCAGCATGTCTTTCAAATATGTTATGCTTATTTTTCAGTTTTTCCAGATATATGCATCTTCAGTATTTCAGTTCTATTCGAATACTAGAGTCAAAGGAAATGTAATTTTTAGCTGTAGTCATTTCCTCTACTGCTCCACAATCAATTTAGCATGTAATCATGGAGTCTCAGCTCCTCTTTCTTTTTGGAATACAAAATAGCAACCGATTGTGTTAAAAAAAAAACAAGGATGAATTCTACATATGTATTTTTCAATCAAACATGAAGATAACACAAAGATGAAATAAACAAAGAAGAATCACATACACATAAGAGATTGATATATTCTTCAACACACCATACTCTCGGAAACTCTAGTATAGAATGAGTATGTACTTCTCCACAAATTTTTCATTAATAGCTCAAATTGACATAATCAAAATAGTTTTTTTCTCCAAAATTACTCAAAACACGAACCCCTATTATGTCATAAAAGAATGTATATATAAAAGCTTAGACTCCTTGAGTCTTTTTTAGAAATTACAGAAAAAATAAATAATTAATTAATTAATTAATTAAGAAATAAATAAATAAATAAAAACAACTTTTTCTATAATCTTGGAGCTTTGTTCCTGGAAATAGCATATCCAGCGAATTTCTTCAGGAATTACTAGGATCGAATATCCCTAAAGAACTTTTGGTGCCTAATAAAACTAACATCCTTTGAATCTATTGCTTCCTAGCCTTGCTCCTTGAAAATATCCTAAGTAAACTACTTTGCCCAATCACTTTCTTCTTTATCCTCATTTTTTGGTAAAATATTATCTGAATTTACAATCAAATCCCCTATGATTTGATTATATGCTTCTGCGCTAATAGAATTTTTCTCTTTCTTCTTGATGCTCCACTTGATTTAAGGCATATCAAAATCTTCATTACTACAGGATGCTACTTCAAAAATAGATTCTATCTCTTCCATATATTTCTCAAGCTGAAATAACTCTATATATTTCACTGGTTGTAACTTTTTTACTTTAATATTTTTCCTCTTACCCTTAAGCTTTGCTTTATTTTCTGCTTTCAAATCCATGCCAACTCTTTCCCTGTTTGACAAATTACTTGTGAATTTAATCTTTACTCCGTAAATAGAATGAATCAAAAGAAATATCTCAGCCAAAAATATAGAATCTCAACCGCCAATTTTATCTGCAATCATAAATGAAAAAAAAATTAATGATTATAACCTCCCTCTCCCACATCATGTGCGACATGTGTGTCTGATTTTATTCACCTATAACACGTGCAAGGTCACCTCCAAATCTTCGACCAATCTATTTCCCATGATTAATCCTAAAATACCTGATAGGTAGTTATTATATGCTCGCGTACCAAAAACTTCACCCTCGAGAACTTGTTGCAAGAGATGAATCTGAAACATTCCACTTATCTGCTAAATATGGAAATTTGTTTCCAGATAGATTATGAAGGAAAATATACTGCCAAAATTTCTTTGTTAATTGCATCTAATTCTAAATAGAAAGTATACGTAACTTGTGGTAATCCATTAATCACCTTTCTAACTTCATAAAGCAGGAAAATATCTTCTTTCAGGATTTTAATTATTTTCTCTCCCTTCATATTTCTACTAATTTGATTTATGGCTGATATATCATTTCTTTTAGCTAGAAACATCATATGATATTCACTTTCTGGAATCAACAAACCCTCTGAATTCTAAAACCTTGGCAAACCCAGCAGAAACATCTCTCTGAAGATTATTTTAAAACTTGATATTCTTGCTTTCATGAAATTTGTTTTCAATGAAAGATCCTTCATCATATGATTTTTGATGATATAATTTATTTCTTAGGACATCACTTCTGCTCTGTCATCTATCCCTACAAAAGTAAATTGGGCTTTTGTTCTTGAATTTAAATAATTGATAGAATTTTGAGCCTTTGATGCTTTAGCTCCCAACATTTGTTGAAAATTAACAATATTGGTTGAAACATTAGAAGCCAATTCTCTTTCATCCTCCACTTGTACAAAATAATATTTAAGATTTTTAATTTCTAAAATGATACGATCCCAGATCAAATATTTTGCTTCTATCAAACTCTGCTTTGTTAATTTCAATTGTTGTTGTAGAAAATATTTCTCACTTATACTTTGCTCCAAGACTTCACCTTTCTCTTGAATCTCTTGATTAAATTTATCTAAATCAGACTGCAACTATTTAATCTTCTCATCCTACACTAAAAGCTTATTTAAATCTGAAATCAAAGAAGAATTGGCTTTAGATTTTTCTACTTGCTCTTTAATTTTTTTCAATTGCAAAACTTCACCCTTCAAGTTTAATGTTTCATGCTTTAAATAATATCTTTCTTTCTGCAAATCCAGCAGCTCCTAAGTCTGAGGATGATCAGTCTCAGCAATCTTCACTTTATTCTTCAAATCTTGAATACTCTTTTCTTTGTCCATGAACAATTTATTTGATGCTTGCTTTTCACTAGACTTCCCTTCCATTGCTATCAAACCTGCTTCTAATTTCTTGATTTGATTCCTCCATCCTTTTTTTTTCTAAGTTTGACTACTTCTATTTTATCATATAAAATAGTAAGTTGTAGGTCTCTTCCTTTGGACTTGGCAAGCCAAATCCAGAGGGAAGTCTCATCAGTTTGCATATAGAAATTGGACTACCCCGTTTGGGGAAACCAGTCCTCAAAAACCATGTAGAACATGTTGCCCATGGATGGAAACCAGCAGACATAGTAGCCAAAAATAAACTAGGGTCATATAGCCAAGACTTCCAAAACATAAGCATACTAGAGAGCATTAAAAAATTGAAATGACAGGAGGACATCTTGTAACTAAAACTAGGGAGGACCTGCATTCTTTTTGCCAGAGGAAGGGTCTTCTTCTTCAACCCTGCATGCATAGAACGCGTCATCGTTCTCCTTGCTCATTAGGTGGCAAGAAGTTTGAGGCCGTGGTGACACGGGAGAGTCGAGCTTCTTAGAGGAGGCAACCTGCAAACCAGAGTGCTCCTTCTTGTTATCTGCCTCATAATTTGAGCTACTACCACCACTGTTGCCTGTATTTTCGTTGGTGTCATGGTTGTTGCTTGAGGCACTCTGCACCGGGAGAGCCTTCATCTTACGGGGGATGAATGATCTAGATTTATGTAGGAACGCAATAGAATAAACATATAACCATAAATACAAATATGCAGCGGAAATAACACTTCATTTCATTAATATCAAAGAACTGAAATTTGCTTACAGACAGAATGGAAATAAACTAGCTAGGGCGCTGGTAGCTATCTCTGAGAAGAGATGTGGCTGCTACAGGCCTCTGAATTGAGTTACCATGAGGCTCGAGGGCATATTTATTATTTAGAAATAATGGAATACCCTAAATATCCAAAACCCTAACCCTAGGAGATGAAGCACCAAAACTATGGGCCCTGTTTGGGTAAATTGGTGTTTCAACTTCACAGGGACGTAACTTTGGCATACGGTCTCTATTTGACACGAATCAGAAGAGTCTTAATAAATTCATCTTACTAGCCTTGGTCTAGAGAAACAAGCTGCCTTTAGATATACTCTAGCTTAGTCCAAGCCAGTCCATGCACTTAGGTCTACCTTGGAGTGAAGACCTTCTTAACAGCTGTATTGAAAGAACTAAAAGACAAGTAAGTATAGTTGAATATCACTATTAGCAAAGACTTCATCTACGCTCGGTTCCATGGAAACAAGCTTGTTGGAGAAGACTACAGCAGGGGCCTAGCCTCTGTAGCACTTGCACGAACTACAGTAAGAATCAAGGTTAATTGCAAAATAACTAGGTTCCTGACCACAAAAAACAACATGGATTTTTGATGAGGAGTTTTATGTGTGTTGTACCTTTATTTTCATCAGCAAGTATGGAGGGCTTGCCTGACATAAGGAGAGCATTTAGCTCGTCTCAACCAAAGGCCCAGTAGGCCTGGTAGGGGCTCACTATTCATATGGTGAGGGAGTCATTGTTCATATGGTGAGGGAGAGGAGGTCGAGGACGTATCAATGCGATTCCTAGTGATAGACAAGTTGGAGGAGTCCAACCAGTGTAAACAAAAGGATGAGTCCCCATAATCTTAGCTTGTGGAACAACCCCAGAATCAAATAAAGTATGAAAAAAAAAATATTTGATTTAG
The DNA here is from genome assembly GCA_034641835.2 of Pinus albicaulis. Taxonomy (NCBI): domain Eukaryota; kingdom Viridiplantae; phylum Streptophyta; class Pinopsida; order Pinales; family Pinaceae; genus Pinus; species Pinus albicaulis. Next base: position 1,250,322,696 of record CM076584.1, read on the forward strand.
TGCTTATAGCTTTTTCTATTTTGTTGTACTTTCCATAGCCAGGACGTATCAATGCAATGTATATAAACGATTTTCATTGGTCTACCAAGTTCTACTTAGATATTCTCTGCTCGAGAACTAGTGAGGATAGAACGGGAGTATAACGTATTGATGCAAGTCAATAATCTTATGAACAACTGGACTTAGTTCAAGTGAAACTTATCGATGCCAGTATCACGTATATGAACCAAACCTAACACTACAACAACATAGAGTCTACTGAAGAGGGTGACTGAAACTTTTCATTAAGGTGAAAACCCTCTCTTTTCAACCCGAATGATCACACACTGATCTACAAAATATTAACTTGTCTAGAACTTCATTATTAGTGCCTCTATGGCACTATTTATTACTTAAAGATGGATATGGAACTATATTTATACTTCCTCTCGTGTTATTGGGGAAATACCGGTAACTAGTGCTTTAGAAGACTAGCAATAAATCATTATAACTCCTTCTGGATTGGGGAAGTGTAGGGGCATGTATCTAGGGGAAGATATGGGGAAATAACCTTAACTCCTATTATTTATATGATACCAGTCATAGAACATTCCTCAAGGGAAGATGCCATGGAATATATCCCTACTGCTAAGGTGATGAGGCAGGGAAAGAGTAGCTCTCGAGGGAGATAGGTGTGGGAAGACGAGGAAAGGGAGAATTCCTTATCGTTGGTCAAAGAAAGAGAGGGAGAGAGGTTTGGTTATACGCACTATTACCTGAAAATTGCCTGACATCGGTGAAAAGAAACCTAGCTTCTGTCCTTGGCAAGCCACTTCTTTTAGGCAGGCCGAAGAGAAATAAGTGTAAGACCAAAGAATAGCCAAAGAAGTAGCTCCGCCTCCAATCTCTTTCTTCCGAGAACCTCACCAGCAATACAAAGGATACCAATAACCCCGCCTCCCTAATATCAGTGTGTAAGTGTGAGTGCCCAAGAACTCCATTGCTTCCTTATCTTCACGATACTCCGCTTCTATGCTTCCTTATCTTCGGTAGGAAAGTATGGTATAGAGGGTTTTTCCATGGTTGTGTTTGGTATGGATTTCCTTATTATTTATATGGGGATTCTAGCTACAAGGAAATACATAAACCAGTCACTTATTATTCATAGCCAACTTCTATGACTTGCTCCTACTCAACCTTTCCTATCCAACTGATCATAGCAAGAGTCAAAGTGAAGGATCATAAAAGAGTCAAAATCAAGGTGTGGCTTCGTGGGATGATGACTTCAACTTATAAACTCCTAATCTATCCTTGATAACATACACAACCTAAACAAGTTTGTTATATTGAACTTTACACCACCAACTATGCAATGGTTCTTCTTGCTCTTCCAACTTTACATAGGCTACTTGAAAGACTCCCCTGCTTCTCTCTAATACTGGCTTGTATCTCAAAGAATATATTTCCAGTTCCAGACACACAACTTTGGCCTTCCAGCATTGAGGTCAAAATATCGGTGCAAGTGATAAATAAAGAACCCCGGGAATACAAGTTGATTGAATTATCGTAATTCATATCTATATCTTGTTGTGCGTGGTCTTATTCCTATAGCTATGCCAATAAAGAAATAGAATATTATCCTCTCCATTCCTATATATATCTTCTGAGTAACACATGTTGAGATTGCAACAAGATGATGAGCTTAGTGGAAAGAAGTCGCCTTCACTAAGTGGGCCCATAGGGTCTTTTTGGCGCACAATCTATTTTTAGACTATGTCTATTTTTAAACATGTCGATCATATTCTATGAGTTGCAGGATGCTATTTGTGGATGGTTGGTCAAGTTGGAAAAATAGATGGACTTCTATTTTTAGACATATTGGGTGGAATATATTTTTAGATTGCCAGTCTAAAAATAGATATGTCGAATATTATTAGCTCTTAATAATATTTGGACTCTAAACATTATCTTATTCTCTTGGAGCACTTCAGTTAAGTGCACAGATGTGGCATAGCAGCTGACAGAAGGAATTATGCTATTCCCGAGGGTACATGGAGCCATTGCATGGAGATTCTGCCAGAACCCATGTATAGCTTATAGCAGTATAGCTAGCTTTAATGGAGTTGAACTCGCTTTTAACTCAGCGCAGACAATAACATTAGTTGTAATCATTCAACCGATTATACACTAAAGGAGAGAGTAAGAATTAATTAATAATTAATTCACTAATTATTAACTCATTAATCAACTAAAGAACAATTATTTAACTGTATGTAAATACTAAAGAGAATTTTATGAAGAGGTAGAAAGGAAAGATGTTGTGACTATCAACAAAATAACAGTATAAGACTGGAAACACAGGTTTCAAGATGCTATGAGGGATTGTGAAAGGCTGACTAATTCTACTGGGCTCAGATCCTATTCTTCAAGAAAGATTACAGAGAGATTGTGCTGGGTGGTGACTCATGTTGACTTGCTAGATCAGACCTGATTAGTGTGTAGCAATTGGAGATTGTGCTGAGAGCTTGTGAGGAGCTTTGTATGATCATTGTTACATGATCTCTATGACATATAATATATAGATAGTTGGGTGTTTTTAGCTTTAAGCTTTCCCATAAATTATTGTGTTCATATGTGTGAATTTTTATGGTTTTAATGTGTGCATGCACCTGGATTATATTTCTACTGGAATGATCAAGCAGAAGATATTTTTTATTGTGCACAGTCAAAGAGGTGATCAGGATAACTTTATAAGGAAATACATCAGCTATATACTACATAACTGAATATAAACAAATCAATCTTGGCCGCCTTGTTGTTGTAAACCATTCATCAAAGAGAAGCAAAGGTTCATCGATGGCCCACTTGATGCTGTTGAGCTAATTGGCTAACGCATGATAACCATATTAGTATTACTTCTCTCGCTGTTCTACAAGGTGATATATGTCAAAACCCATGCCATAACTTTCTGCAGTTAGCCATAATGTCGCTAAAGTACGATTCATAGGTTCCACCGTGGTCCTTGTCAAATATAATGGTAACTGGCAAAGACATTTCTAGGTCTGTTTCATAAATAGTTAATGTGGTATCTAATCAATCTCCTAGTCCTCTTCTTGGTGCTAGTAATAAGTAACAGTGCCAAAGGAATAAAGAAACCCCACCCAATCTTTCATAGAGCAATGGTAAAGCATAAAGCAATGGTCAAGTAGGTCCTTCTTCGTGGTGCTCATGGTCCTGGTCAAATCAATATGAAGGTGCGACCGACCGTGCTCTCATAACAAGATGAATGTGCCACCATGCAGCAACCCTGAGTAATGTTCCTTAACCAATCACATTCAAAGGTAAGTGGTGAAATAAGTATTATGGGTCCTCCATGCCATGTTTCAAATCAATATTAATATTATAAAGCTGATGTCTTAAGATAACCCATACATACAAATAAATATAAGGATTCTAATTCCTATGTAGTTTCTAGTTATTATGGCCTAAAGATGTATCATTCGTCTTATGAGTCCTCTTGATCTAATGGGTTCCTTGAGTAAAAGGTTACTCTAGTTATTGCTATCGAAGTGAAAGAAAGACCATGAAGACAAACAATGAATAGTGTTGAGCCTGTAGTAGTTATTCCAAGTGTTGTTGCAACTTGAGGACTTCATTCTCTACGAGTTCTTCTTCCTTTTGATAGTATCTATATCCTAAAGTCTATTTCCTAGAGGATGTGAAAATAGAACTCTAATTATCCACCATTACAACAACTACTAAATGCAAATGGTTTTTCTCTTATTTCTCTGTATCAACCTAAGATAACATAAATAGAAAACCAACTCCTCTTTATAAAAGTGACAAGAGATCATAGACCAAAAAGACTTTCTATCAAGTAATCTTAATCCTATTGTTATTCTATTCCTCTTAATAGCTAAAAGTCAATATTGATACCAGGATACCAACTCTTCCAAACGAGATATAATCTTAATGCTACAACCTATATAAAGATCTGAATATTCATCTTATCTTCCCAAAGTATCAATGTTTTATTAAATCCTACGTATCTAAATGGCTCATAGAGTAAAGAGTGATTGTATGCTTAATTTAGGTGCCTCTAACAACATCATGCCATATGGTGTGATGAGGCAACTTGGATGAAAAATAACTAGACCATATCAGTGTTGAGATTGCAACAAGATGATGAGCTTAGTGGAAAGAATTCGCCTTCACTAAGTGGGCCCACAGGCTATTTTTGGCGCCCAGTCTACTTTTTAGACTATGTCTATTTTTAGACATGTCGATCATATTCTATGAGTTGCAAGATGCTATTTGTGGATGGTTGGTCAAGTTGGAAAATATATATGGACTTCTATTTTTAGACATATTAGGTGGAATCTATTTTTAGATTTCCAGTCTAAAAATAGATATGTTGAATATTATTAGCTCTTAACAATATTTGGACTATAAACATTATCTTATTCTCTTGGAGCACTTCAGTTAAGTGCACAAATGTGGCAGAGGAGATGATAGAAGGAATTACGCTATTCCTAAGGGTTAAGTGGAGCTATTGCATGGAGACTTCAGTTAGAACTCATGTGACAGAGTTTGGTGGAGTTAGTAGAAGTAGTTAATGGAGTTGTGTTTAGTTTAACTCAGTTAGACACAGTTGAGCTAGTTGTATCTAGTCTAACTGATTGATACACTAGTGAGAGTGGTGTGAATTAATTAATAATTAATTCACTAATTATTAACTCATTAATCAACTAAAGAATACATCATTTAACTAAAGTGCATGGACAGTTTCAGTGGAGACCAGTGAAGAGGTAGGTGAAAGAGCAGTGTGACTATCAGTTGTGGCTATAGTGTTGCATGATTTGAAACACATAGTGTTTCGAGATGCCAATGAGGATTGCGTGAGAAAGGCTGGACCAATTCGATTTCGTTCAGATCCATTCTTCAGCAGTGATTGCGCAGTAGAGACAGGCTAGCAGGTGGCAGAGATCGGTGCATGGGATTTGCTAGATCGGACCTGATTAGTGTGTAGCAATTGGAGATTGTACTGAGAGCTTGTGAGGAGCTTTGTATGATGATTGTTACATGATCTCTATGACATATATAATATACAGATAGTTGGGGGTTTTCAGCTTTAAGCTTTCCCATTACATACTGTGTTCATATGTGTGAATTTTTATGGTTTTAATGTGTGCATGCAATTGATTTTATTTCAGCATGTGATGATCAATGGTAGAAGAGATTATGTATTGTGCATGAAGTCAAATAGTGTGTGATCAGGAGAATCTTGAATGTATAACATATCAGTTATATAATTTCTACAATTAGAGTGTACCTCGTTAGAAATATATATTCTAAGACTACAAATTTTGACCAATGTTGCTCCTGTTTTTCCCAAAAAAAGTCGTTTAGGGCATCAAAACGGCTCCAGAAGTTCAGGACCTGAAAAACTGCTAAAAATAGTAAGTTTTGTTGTAACTCAAAAACTGAAAGAGACAATGGTGAGGCCCCAAGTGTAATAGGCAGGTGGCTACTAATATCCACTTGGATCATTCCTCCCCCCTTAGGAAGCAATGGTCCCCATTGCATTGAGTTCCTCCATGAGATGAGGAAACTTCTGCTGAACTTAGTCCCTGGTGAACCACTTTCCTTGGTGTAGGATTTGGCCAGCTTTGACAACCCGATACAGTTGGATCTTCTGTTGGAGAGTGTTCTTGATTTGAATTTCCATGATACAATCTGTGGTGGCCTGTTTGATGCATTCTCAGTTCAACTCTTTTGGTGTGAGTTCTTTTGCAATGTCAGAGGTGTCCAGAAGAGGTGGGAAGTAGGGACGAAGGCAGTCTACATTGAATACAGGGTGCAGACCAAGGAATGGTGGAATGTTGAGCTCAAATGCATTGTTCCCTACAGCCTTGGTGATGGTTTACATCCCGTATCGGATTGGGTGAAGCTTGCACTAGGGTCCAGTGAGGTGCTCCTTCTGCAAATGTAGCCACACTTTGTCACCCACCTAGAAGTTTTGTGGCACCCGATGTTGATCATGGCGTTAATTTTACTTAGCATTGGCTCTATCCAATATGTCATGAACCTATTGGTGGATGTGCTAAATGCGCACGATGAAGCTGTTTGTTTTGTCAACTTCAGACTAGACATGAGTGAAATCGGCCTGAGTAGCCGCAAATGGCATGGCTACGTCAATGGGACATAATGGCTGGAATACCAAGCCCACCTGAAAGTGGTTGTGGCCAGTTGAGCTGTGAAGAGCCTAGCTATAGTTGTGTTGTACATAGGGGAGGCTCTCATCCCATGTGCGTGGATGCTTTGAATTGTACATGCGCAGAATCTGTACAATCATTCTGTTGATGACCTCTGTTTGGCCATCTGTTTGGGGATGGGAAGCTGTGGACTTAGTAAGCTTGGTGTCCAGCATTAACCAGAGGCTAGACCAAAATGTGTTGAGGAACCTACTATCTCGATCTGATATGATAGACTGTGGGATCCCAAAGTGCACCGACACTCATTCAAAGAAGAGTTTAGCAGTGGCTTCTACTATGATATTCTTCTTTCAGGCCGCCATAATGGCCATCTTTAGGAATCTGTCAACGACCACGAAAACACAGTTGTTTCCATGCTTAGTAGAAGGTAGGCCTGACATGTAATCCATGGAGATGGATTCCCAAGGTCGACTAGGGGTAGGTAGCGGAGTATATAGGCCTTGATTCTTGATGGTCAGTTTGGAAATGGCGCAAGCAGTGCAGGATCTGATGTGCTTCCCAACATCCTTTCAAAGGTTTGGCCAATAGAAATACTTCTGCAGTACTGCCACTATTTTCTCGACCCCAAAATGCCCAGCGACTCAACTGTAGTGTGCTTCCCATATCATCTTGGCACGCTCGCTTGAAGGAACACAAAGGTGTCCCAAGTGACATAAAAGTGCATCTTGGAGGTGAAAATTTCGAACTTGCGTACCCCCCAAGAGTGCCTTGTATGTGTGGCCGAATTCTCGGTCGCTCTCATAGAGAAGCAGCCAATTAGAATTCTCGTGCCCACAAGAGTTGAGAACAGTGGTGAGTGCCACGATCGGTGGTCGGCTGAGGCAGTCTGCAACATTATTGGTGCTAGCCTTCTTGTACTTGCTGTTTAAATGAAACTGTTGTAGATATGTGGACCACTTATGATGGCGATCGTTCTGCAACTTCCATTGTGTCTGTATGAACTGCAGGGGCCGGTGGTCTGTGTGGATGATTGTTTCCTTCCCAAAGATGTAATGCTTCCATTGTCGACAAGCTTGCACAATGGAATACATTTCTTTGTCATAAGTAGGATACTTGCGAACTGTGTCAGACAATGTCTCACTATGATATGCCACTGGATGTCCCTATTGAGTAAGAACTTCCCCAATAGCTTGGTCAGAGGCATCTATCTCAATCTCAAATGGTTGTTGCAATTCTAGTAATGTGAGCACTGAGGCAGAACAGAGGCAATTTTTCAATTCTGTGAATGCCTTATATTGAGATTCCGACCAAAATAATTTTTCTCTCACTCCTCCCTTGGTGACTTGACTCGAGGGCCAATTGATATGAGAGAATCCCAACACAAATCTGCGGTAGAAATTAGCAAGACCCAGAAATTTGCGAAGCTCTGTTATAGTGGTTGGGGCTGGCCATTCCCGAATGACTTGGATCTTGGTTGGATCCACATGCACCCCCCTTTCATCAATAATGTATCCCAGATATTGAACCTTGGTCATGCCAAAAGTGCACTTCTCCAAATTGGCACACAACTTGTGTTGCCACAGTGTTTGGAGGACTTGTCAGATGTGGTGGAGGTGCTCTTCCCAAGTCTGGCTGAAGATCAGGATGTCATCCTAGTACACCACTACAAATGAGTTAGTGAATGGCCACAAGATGTCGTCCATCAACCTCATGAAGGTTACGGGAGCATTCGTCAACCCAAAAGGCATGACCATCCATTCGAAAAGGCCCTCCTTAGCTTTGAAGGCAGTTTTCCACACATCAGAGGGTTCGATTGGTACCTGGTGATACCCAGACTTCAAGTCGATCTTGCTGAAGTATTTTTCCCCTTTGAGTTGGTCTAGAAGGTCATCAATCCATGGGATCAGGTACCTATTCCAAACAGTGATCTTGTTCAGCACCCGATAATCAATACAGAGTCTCCACGTCCCATCCTTCTTCTGTACCAACACGATTGGGCTCCAACAGGGCAATGAACTTGGCCGGATGTGACCTTTCTACAATAGCTCCTAAATCTTCCTCTTTATTTCATCGTTCTCCATAACAAAGCACTGATAGATCGGTCCATTGGGTAGCGGTGCACCTAGGGTCAGATCAATCAGGTACTTGACCTGAAAATGCAGAGGAACCCCTATGGGTGAGGTGAATATGTCCCCGTACTCCTCCACAACCCTGTCCATTTGTTGTTGTCATGTAGAGGAGCCCTGTCTAGAGGTCGTGGCCATAGTCTTCTTCTTTCCCTGGGGGCAGATCATCAAGAAAATGAATTTCCTGGTTTTGGAAATAATCTTACTACATTGTTTTGCAATAACCAAAGAGATAGTGGCAGGCGGTGGTACCTCTGGTATCCTGTACAACTTATTTCCCGAAGTAACAATAACAGCGCAAGGCCGGGACTCATACACAGCATGATGCTTCCCCAATTATGGTTTTCCTAATAATACATCAGAAACATCAAGAGGAGAAATGTCACATAATACCTCATCCGTGAAGGGCTTCATGCTATAGGGAAGGCAGCACTACTGGCTCACGTGGAGATCTCGTCCTTGGTGAATCCACCCGATCGTGTATGGATGTGGGTGGTCTATGGTCAGCAATCCCAACTGCTTCATGGAATCTACTGAAATGAGGTTCTTTTGGCTCCCATTGTCGACAATGAACTGTACCGGGGAGCCCTTTACCCACATCTGGGAGTGGAAGAGACGTTCCTCCTATGGATCTTCTGGTTCCTCCTTCTGGATCTTTGTAGTGGCAACAGTGGCGTTGGGCTCTACATAAATAATCTGTTTCCCTTTTTCATTCCCCTTTTCAGGTTTTTATTTAGATTCGGAGAATGCATCTGACTCAGAAGCCCGCATCTCGGCCACCAATGACTGCTTGGCCCGACACTAGCTTGTGTTGTGAGTGGAGCTCTTATGGAACTCACACCACTTCCCCGTGTCCTTATTTGGCTTTAGGGTGTTTTTCTTTGCTTGTGGCTTTGATAGGTTGTCTTGAGCCGCCATGCCTTGGCTCTGTCCCTTGTTCTGCAGTTTGGGGGCACCTTTCCCTTGATTTTGATTCGCAGATCAAAAGTCTCACTTCTTCTATTTGAATTTCTGCTCAATCTTGGCAGCGTACCGGTATGTCGTACCAAGCGAGGAGATGTTGAGGAACTCCATTTCCTCCTGAATGTATCTATGTAGACAACTGCAATAATTTAACACCAAATATTTCTTTGAATCTTTTATACCCAACTTTGTGCGCAAGGTATGGAACAGATTCGTCAACTCATGCACATCTTGATCCCTTTGTTGTCGCAATTTGGTCCATTGTATATACTTGTCCTCATAGCTCCCCATGGGATAGTATTTTTCCTTGATGGTGTCTTGGAAAGAATTCCAAGAGGGTATGGCCGATAAAAGAGAGGGTTCTGTCTCGTCCTTTTTCTCACAGTAGACTTCCCACCAATCCTTGACATGGGGGGTATCTTTGAGGAGTGAAAAAATAATCTTCTCCCAGTCGGAAAAGTCATGAACCGAGAAATATCCTTCTAATAGATTAAACCATCTATCTACAACATCTGCATCTATTTGACCCTCAAATATGGGAATGTCAAAATTTACTTGTACCTTAAAGGGATTCGCGCCTCCAGAGTGGCTATTGGATGCAGATGCGCCGCCGGTGGGTAGTCGTTGAAGGATCTGGGCAAAGTTATCCATCATCGCATTTATTTGTTTTTCGAGGGCCTCCTCGAGAAATATTTTGATAGGATCTCCTACACCCTCATCTTTATTTTTGTCCCCCATGGGCATCCATCGGCGTTTGCGAGGTTGATCTTGAAAAGGTTCCACTAGATCGAGCCCTAACTCCTTATACCCTGACCGCGTTGGGGACATGAAAAGAAAAACAAAGAAAGAGCAGACCGCTCTGATACCACTGATCTGGATTTATGCAGGAACGCAATAGAATAAACATATAACCATAAATACAAAGATGCAGCGGAAATAACACTTCATTTCATTAATATCAAAGAACTAAAACTTGCTTACAGACAAAATGGAAATAAACTAGCTAGGGTGTTGGTAGCTATCTATGAGAAGAGATGTGGCGGCTACAGGCCTCTGAACTGATTTACCATGAGGCTCGAGGGCCTATTTATTATTTAGAAACAATGGAAAACCCTAAATATCCAAAACCCTAACCCTAGGAGATGAAGCGCCAAAACTATGGGCCCCGTTTGGGTAAATTGGTGTTTCAACTTCCCGGGGACATAACTTTGGCATACGATCTCTGTTTGACGTGAACCATACCTCGTTAGAAAGATCTATCTGAAGACTAAAATTTTTGAGTGAGCAACATCAATTCAGTAAGCCATGTTGCTCACGTTTTTCCCAAAAAACATCGTTTAGGGCCTCAAAACGGCTCTGAAAGTTCAGGACCTGAAAAACTGCTAAAAATAGTGAGTTGTGCTGTAAATGAAAAACTAAAAGAGGCAATGGTGGGGCCCCAAGTGGAATAGGCTGGTGGCCACCAATATCCACTTGGATCAATGAAGGAAGGCTCAGGCGAAATGGTAGATTTACGCGGCCTTTTCTTGATGCAGAAGCTGGAAGGCACTAGAGAGGAAGCGGGAAGCTGCAGGGACAGCTGAGCAGACATATTGACAGGGGGATTCCTGTTCTGCTCATCCCAGCCCACTGACAGATTCAATTCAGGATAGGAGTGCAACATTGGAGGTCTGGACGAGAGGCCCCGCCCTCCTTCCCTTTTGCATCTCAATCGATAGCGCTGAGGCATAATTGTCGGGGGAGCCAAAGTGCAGGACCAGGAAGGAGCTCTGGACAACGCAGAGGAGGAATTTCCACTAGAGGGAAGGTGAAGGCTGGCCGAGCTAGGAGAATGCACCTGAGACAGAGGGAATGAAGTAGAGAATCGCACAGAAAATCAGAGAACAGGCTGAATGGGAGGCGAATAAGCGGGGCTGGCTTGATTAATAGCCATGGCATGCTACCTTAATTCTCTACGAACAGGATACGTCGAAGTGAGGGTGGTGGAGGTCAAATTTAAGACCACCTCATGGTTGTAATTAACGCAGGGATGGCTTCCATACGCGATCACGTGGGGAGGCCAAGTGTCCTCCCACATGGCAGCCTCATGGCCCTTTGTCTTACTGGATGGCACCCGCATTCGGGGGATTCCTCCATCCTTTTGTCATGGATTTCTATTTCTTAATTTTCTCTTCTAATCTGAAAACATTATTCTCCAATTTATTCTTATTCAAAAATGAACTTAGTAGATCAGAATATAGAACATCTAAGACTTGCTTATGGAAATGAATCTTATCTGGAACATTAATTTTATGCATTTTTATATTTACCTCAGAAATTTTCTTCTCATCTACCACAACAATCTTCAAGTGATTAGTAGCATATTCCTTGAAGAAAAATAATGAAACATCCTTAATATCAACCTTCCTAACCTAAGATGCCATTCTCATACTTTCTTGAATGGACATCTTTTTCTTTTCAGCATAATCTCTACGAACCTCTTTATAGGATTTAAACTGAGAATGTGACTCTTGAGAAAATATGATTGTTTTCACTTGCAATTCTTCACCTCCTTTTTGGGCTTCAAATTCAGCCTGAGACATAGTCTTCTCTGAGGAAGAAGTGGTTCCTTTTCTTCTTCTACAATAGTACCCTTTGCTCGGTAACTTGATTGATCTCCATCATCAATCATCACAATGTTAAGTCCTTCGAGAATAACCTTCTACTTCTTAAGATATTTTTCAACTATAACCTTTGACTCTGATATTTTCTTATGTAACCTTTTGTACTGAATATATTTTATCATGGGAGTCTTAACATCTGCATTCAAAGGATTAGACTTCATTTGTACAGAAGAAGCAGTATTCACCTGTGGTTCCAAACATATGTCTTCATTTATTGTATCAGTTAACCCATTGAATTAACTATGTCATTTCTTCATTCTAAAAATAACCACATGTATTCAGACTCTTTCTCTAATTAATAATTCCCCTAGGATCATACATGACTTCTTGAGATTCCCTGAAATTCATTCCTTTAACAATTTCCTCTACGATTGGAAGAGCGGCAAAATCAGAAACTACAAAAGTTTCAACTGTGTATTTGAATTTTATACTGGCTCCCTTTCTATGCTTGACAAAATTTTCATGCTCAGTGAATAACCTTTGCCTCAAAAACTCCAAAGAAAATAATATTTGAACCAAAAAATAAGGCAACATGACAGGTGACTTTGTGAATCCATAAACCCTGATAACTGTAAAATATTTATACAAAAACCAATCTGCAACAGGATCATTTTTCATTTTCATCTTACCCATCCTTTTCTCAGAAATACTAGGCAGAGTTGAATCATAAAACACTTGATACACTGCAGCCATAATTTCATTGACAAATTTAAAGAAGGAAAAAACAACAACTTCCAATAAGCAACTAAGATCCCTGATGAAAATCTTTGATTTTATCTCTTGCAGTGAAATTTGATTCTCATGCAAAATCATCTTAAGTAATAGTGTTTGATATCTAAAATTATGTTCCGAGTGGATGTTTTCTAACTGAGAATGAATTTTCTCAGCCAGAAACTCATCAAAATTAAGGCTTTTCGCACACTCTCTTGAAGGAACACAAAGGTGTCTGAGGTGACATAGAAGTGCATCCTGGAGGTGAAATTTTGGAACTTGGTTACCCTAAAAGAGCGTCATGTATGTGTGGCAAAATTTTGGATCGCTCTTGTAGAGAAGCGTACAATAAGAAGTCTCGTGCCAACAAGAGATGAGCATGGTGGTTATCGACACGATTGGTGGTCGGATGAGGCATTCTACAACATTATTGGTGTTGCCCTTCTTGTACTTGATTTTCAAATGAAATTGTTGCAGATATGTGGACCACTTCTGATGGAAATCATTCTGAAAATTCCCTTGTGTCTATATGAACTGCAGGGGTCAGTGGTCTGTGTAGATGATCGTTTCCTTCCCCAAAATGTAATGCTTGCGTTGTCAGCAAGCTTGCACAATGGAATACATTTCTTTGTCATAAGTGGGATACTTCCATACTGTGTCAGATAGTGTCTCACTATGATTTTCCACTGGATGCCCTTATTGAGTAAGAACTGCCCCAATAGCATAGTCAGAGGCATCTGTCTCGATCTCAAATGGTTGTTGCAAGTTTGGTAATGTGAGCATTGGGGAAGAGCAGAGGTGATGTTTCAATTATACGAATGCCTTCGGTTGAGATTCTGACCAAAATAATTTTTATTTCGCTCCTCCCTTGGTGACTTGAATCAAGGGCCAAGTGATATGAGATAATCCCAACATGAACCTACGATAGAAATTAGCAAGACCCAGAAATTTGTGAAGCTATGTTAGAGTGGTTGGGGTTGGCCAATCCAAAATGTCTTGGATCTTGGTTGGAGCCACATGCACGCCCCGCTCATCAATAATGTATCCCAGATACTAAACATGGGTCATGCCAAAAATGCACTTCTCCAAATTGGCACACAAATTATATTGCCGCAATGTTTGGAGGACCTGTCGAATGTGGTGGAGGTGTTCTTCCCAAGTCTGGATGAAGATTGGGATGTCATCCAAGTACACTACTACAAATTAGTTGGTGAATGGCTGCAAGATTTCTTCCATCAGCCTCATGAAGGTTGCGAGAGCATTCGTCAACAAGGAAAACATGACCATCCATTCGAAAAGGCCCTCCTTGGATTTGAAGCAAGTATTCCACACATCAAACAGTTTGATTGGTAACTGGTGATACCCAGACTTCAAGTCGATCTTGTTGAAATATTTTTCCCCTTTGATTTGGTCCAGAAGTTCATCAATCTGTGGGATCGGGTACCTATTCCAGATAGTGATCTTGTTCAGTGCCCAGAGTCAATACAGAGTCTCCAAGTCCCATCCTTCCTCTACAAAAATACGATCGGGCTCCCATAGGGTGATGAACTTGGACAGATGTGACCTTTCTACAGCAGTTCCTGAATCTGCCTCTCGATTTCATTGTTCTCCTAAATAGAGTGTCGATAGATCATTCCATTGGGAAGCGGCGCACTTGGGGTCAGTTCGATGGGGTGCTTAACCTGACAGTGTAGAGGCACCCCTACTGGTGAGGTGAATATGTCCCCGTAATCCTCCATGACCTTGTAAATTTGTTGTTGTCATGTGGAGGAGCTGTGTCTAGAGGTCATGGCCACAGTCTTCTTCTTTCCCTGAGGGCGGATCATCAAGAAAAAAAAATTCTTGGTTTTGGAAATGAGCTTACTCCATTGTTTTGCAGTAACCAAAGAGATAACAGCAAGCGGTGGTACCTCTGGAATCCTGTACAACTTATTTCCCAAAGTAATAATAATGGTGTGATGTCAGGACTCATACACAACATATCGCTTCCACAATTATGGTTGGCCTAATAATACATCCCAAACAGCAAGAGGATAAATGTCACATAATACCTTATTAGTGAAGGGCTTTATTCTATAGGAAAGGCGGCATTTTTTGTTGACGCGGAGATCCTGTCCTTGGTGAAGCCACCCGATGGTGTATAGTTGTGGGTGTGTTCTTGTTGGAAAGCCCAACCGCTTCACGACCTCTGCTGAAATGAGGTTCCTTTGGCTCCCACTGTCAAAAATGAACTATAGCGGGGAAACCTTTACCCACATTTGGGAGTGGAAGAGACGCTCCTCCTCCGTTGGATATTTTGGTTCTTCCTTTTGGATCTTTGTGGTGGAAATGGTAGCGTTGGGCTCCGCATCAATAATCTAATTCCCTTTATCATTCCTCTTCTTGGGTGGTTTTAGAGCCAAAGCATGCATCTGATTCAGAAGCCTTCATCTCAGCCACCAGTGACTGCTTGGCCCGATACTCACTTGTGTTGTGAGTGGAGCTCTTATGGAACTCACACCACTTTCCCGTGTCCTTCTTCGGCTTTACAGTGTTGTTCTTTGCTTACAGCTTTGACAAGTTTTATTGGGTCGTCATGCCTTTTCTTTGTCCTTTTTTCTACAGTTTGGGGGCACCTTTCCTTTGCTTTTGATTCCCAGATCCAAAGTCTCACTTCTTCTGTTTGAATTTCTTCTCAATCTTGGCAGCATACTGATATGTCGTACCAAGCGAGCAGATGTCGAGGAACTCCACTTCCTCTAGAATGTATCTATACAGAAAACTGTAGTACTTCAGCACCAAATTTTTCTTTGAATCTTTGATACCCAACTTTGTGTGTAGGGCATGGAATAGATTCGTCAGCTCATGTGCATCTTGTTCCCTTTGTTGTCGCATCGTAGTCCATTGTATGTCCTTGTCATCATAGCTCCCCATGGGATAATATTGTTTCTTGATGGTGTCTCGAAAACAATTCCAAGCGGGTACAGCTGAGAACAGAGAGGGTTCCCCCTCTCCCTTTTTCTTACAGTAGGTTTCCCACCAATCCTTGACATGGGGGATGGCTTTGAGGAGTAAAAAATAAAATTCTCCCGGTCGGAAAAGTCATGAGCCGAGAAATATCCTTCTAAGAGATTCAACCATCTATCTACAATGTCTGCATCTATTTTTCCATCAAATATGGGAATGTCAAATTTTACTTGTACCTTAAAAGGAGTTGCGCCTCCAAAGTGGTTTTTGGACGTAGATGCACTGCTAGTGGGAAATCGTTGAAGGATCTAGGAAAAGTTATCCATCATCACATTCCTTTGGTTTTCAAAGGCCTCCTTGAGCAATATTTTGATAGGATCTCCTACTCACTCATCTTTTTTTTCGTCCCCCATGGGTGGTCTTCAGGTTTTGCAAGGCTGATCTTGCAAAGGTTCAACCAGATCGAGCCCTGACTCCTTATACCCTGACCTCGTTGGGGCATGCAAATAAGGATAGACAAAGAGCATACCGTTCTGATACCATTAATCCAAATTTATGTAGGAACACAAAAAATACACATATAACCATAAATACAAAGATGCAGCAAAAATAACACTTCAATTCATTAATATCAAAGAGCTGAATTTGTTTACAAACAAAATGGAAATAAACTATCTAAGGCATTGGTAGCTTATCTCTGAGAAGAGGTGTGGTGATTAAAGGCCTCTAAGCTATGTGTTAAAATGAGGCTCGAAGTCCTATATATTATTGAGAAACAATGTAAAACCCTAAACATCCGAAAACCCAACCCTAGGAGATGAAACGCCAAACTATGGACCTCGTCAGGGTAAACTGGTACATCAATTTCCCGGGGTCGTAACTTTGGCATATTATCTTTGTTTGACACACATGATACATCACTAGAAATATATATCCGACGACTACAACTACTAATACAAAATATTGAGTTTGGAATTCTCGTATTTTTTGGAGGTTTCATGCCCAAAAAACGTCATTTAGGGCTTCAAAATGGCTCTAGAAGTTCAGAACCCAAAAAAATGCCAAAAATAGTAAATTGTGCTGCAATTAAGGAAACTGAAAAACTGAAAGAAAAAATGGTAGGGGTCCAAGTGGAATAGGTGGGTGGCTACCAATATCCACCTAGATCACCTGAGAATCCATTATAACCCTCTGAGAAATCGAATAATCCTTTACTAACCATTCAATGAAGTATGGAAAAGGAAATATTGATTCAACAGAAAATTGACAAATTGCAGACCTCAATTTTATAGGAAGAACTGATGGATCAGTTACAATGAATTTCTTCAACTCTGTAACATATCCTACTGATAACCTAGTTTCATAGACACCAGATACAGAATCTGAAAGATGTTCCTCCATGGGATCTATTTAGCATTAACAAAACTTACAGAAGGAGATTCCATTGATCCAAAACAACACTCTTGATCAAACACAGGGGCAACAAAGCTCTGCAATGACAAAGTAACCATAAAACGGCTACGGAAAAATGACTTACCCACCGAATGAGAAAACCACTGTCTAGCTCGCCGATTTGAAATTTGTTTCCAAATGCCACATTTAAAATGGCGAGCAACTTTAGAATCTCACACACATAGCTCCAAAATCGTTAGTAGGAAAGTGCTCACCGATTGAAAATGAAATTAGCCTCTTCGCAACTAAATCAGTGAGAAAATATAGATCGTTAGATCATTGCTCGATCTACAGTTTTCCACATTTCACCTTTTTTCTATCTTTCCACTAACTTTACGCCAAATATGACCCTCTATTTATCCTTTAGCTAAATTAGAAATGTATTTATTTATTTAGTTGGATTATTTCACACTTTTATTGCGTCAAGAGGTGCACCTACAATCCGAGTAGAAAGTGTTTGTCTATCCCAAATGATAAACTATAAAGAAAAATAAAAAAAATTGTTATGTCGGTCATAGAAAATTTAAATAAATGAAAATAAGAAAATAAAAAAGCAAGCCTCATATATTTGTGCGGGAAAGTGTATGTCCAAAACATTAACTGACAGAAACAAATTTTTTATCTCATCCATTAAAATATATATATATATATATGTTAAATAAATAAAAATAAAAAATAAGAAATAGGCTCTCCTTTTTTACAATAAAATATTAAAAAAAAAATATCTATGCTATCACAAAACCATGTGAAAATACTCCTAATGCTACTTAATACAAGGTCAAATACAACCCATTGTTTCATAGTAAAACCATGTGCAATTACATCCTCAAATCCATTTTAAACCAATACCCCTTAGCCCATGGTATATCCACCCATAAAAATATATGCCAATTCCCTTTAATAATCCATTTGATAAAATTATTTTCCTTCTTGGAATAACACATGGTTTAAAAGAAAACCATGGGAATGAGCAACTTACATCCTCCATATAAAATAAAACTAGTTTAGACCCATCTAACTCCAATTCTACGAAGCCTCGAGAGGGATCAAATCCCTTGAGGTGCAAACCTCTCCTCACTTTTTCACTCAAAAAATGGGTTTTCACATCAAGGGATTTGATCCCTCTCGACGCTTCGTAGAACCGAAGTTAGATGGGTCTATACTTGTTTCTATTTATTTTCACTATTTCATGTTCATATTATTAAACTCATTAAATCTATGTAGTTATATTGATTTGTTAATATATTCAATGGAATCATTCCCATTAAGGGTATTTTTACTTTGATTATTATGAACAAGTTTTAAGTTGAGCCATATGCAAATAATTAGTTAAATAGCTAAGTTGTATTTATCTATCTCTTTGTTGTCTTTATTTTCCTATATTATATTTGTAAACATTTCTATTGTTTAAATATTTGCGATAGCTGAGTAATATTATTTTATTGATTGCAATTGTCTAGTATGGTGCTCCTAGGGCATTCCTCGATGAGGAAGAGGTCGTTGTAGTACAATATCTTGTTCAAGAATAAGAAGTGAATACTGAGCCGGATCAAGCTAATGATCCTATGAAATAAGATAATGATGTTGATAACATATTGGATGAAGATGGGATGAATAGATTGATCCAGGAGACATTTAATAATGTTGCAGGAAGGGATGATGATGACAACCTGTATGTTGGTGGTTATGAGATACCTGTACTTGAGAGGGGAACTCAACCTCTTTATGAAGGCTTAGAAACACCTCTTCTCTCTGTTGTATTTCTTCTAGTCAACTTAAAGCTAGTGAATGGTTTTTCAAACACCTATGTGACACAACTCCTGAGGTATGTAATATATTTTGTGACATTTAGTACATCATGATAAAGAAATTATTTTTTTCCTTTGTTTTCAATGTTAGTATGTCGATCACCATTTGTAACATTATTTGGATGCAATATGTATATTTTTTACATTAACCATCACTACTAATTTATGATGTTGTAGATTGTTAGGTGAATTTCTGTTACCACCGTCAAATGTTTTACTTCGCACGTACTGATATTTACATGCAATTATGAAAGATATTGGAATGGAGTATCAAGTTATTCATGCATGTCCTGATGATGATATTCTCTATTATAAAGACCATGTGTCGAAAGACAAATTCCCAAAATGTGATGAGAGTAGATATCAAACCGATAAAGTAACAAAAAAGGTGCCTCGCAAGGTTCTTTTTTATATTCCCATAATTCCACATCTGCGACAATTGCTTAGGTGAAAAATCATAGCACAGTTTATGGATTACCATGCAACGAAAAGAAGTCAAGATGGTGTTCTTTGAATTCCTGCAGATGGATCTTCATTTACGAATATAGAGGAAATATGGCCAACGTTTAAATAGGAACCTCGTAATCTTAAGATTTCATTAGAAATTGATGAAGTCAATCCATTTGGAGAGCTAAGATCTATTTACTCAGTGTGGCCCACTTTTTTTATCAACAATAGCATTCCTCCTTGGATGTCAATAAAGAGGGAGCACATAATATTGACAATAATAGTTCCAGGTATTATTTTGTTTAGAATAAATATATTCGTTTACACAATAACATATCATGATTTTTCTTGTTTGTTTCATAATTATGTCTTATATTTTTTGTTTACTCATATATGTTTAATCATGTCTTATAATTATGTCTTATTTATTTTTTGTTACTCATATATTTTGGAATTATGTAATGTATGTTCAATCAATTAGGTAAGTATCAGGCCAAAGATATGATTGTATATATCAAGCCTCTTGTCGATGAGTTACTATACTTATGGAAGCGCATCAATATGTATGATATCTCCAGACCAGCAGATGCACAAAGGGAATTTGAATTCCATCCAATGCTTGTATGGACATTTCACGATGCCCCAGGGCTAACACATTTATGTGGTATATTATAACATTACCATGAAATTTAATAGTGTTTACTAGTTTTATGAAGTTAATTTCATGCATTTTTTTGTAAATAGTCCATTCATTATACATACTTCAATTAAAAATTGAAATAAAAATTAATCCATCTCTTGCAGGTCTTTGAAAAAAGGGTAAATTTTCTTGTCCAGTTTGTGGTCCTAAATTGAAATCTCGTCATTCAAGAAGCCTAGGAAAGGAGGTGTTTGATGAGTATAGGCACTTCCTCTCTAAGAACCATAGGTACTGAAGAACCAAAAAACATATTTTCAATGGGAAAGAAGAGACTAGATTAAGACCACAAAGAGTGACACCTGGTCTATGGAAGTTGCAATATAATATAAACTTTCAGGGTATGTATTAAATCATATATTTGTCATTATACATGAAATTTTTGGATTATTTTATATTTTTATTGCATTTTCTCCATTGTACTATTTGACAGTTATTTTTGTTATAATATATTAAATTATGATTCACCTTGAAGATTGGCAAGGCATTAATACCAAGGCACTACCACGAGGAATGAAAATATATCTTGAGCAATTAAGTATGCTCCCATACTATGAGAACCTAGAGATTGTTAATTTTTTTGATACAATGCACAACAGGAAGAATGTAATGGAGACCTTATGTGTTGGGAAACCAGCTCCAAAAATAGAAGAAAAGAGATATCAATGCCTTAGAAATAAGCCACTTCGAGGGGGCAACCTCCAATACATTACATGAATGAACAATTCTTGGATGATTCAAATTACAAAACCTCCTTTCTATATATAGGAGTCCATGGGGCCACAATGTAATCCTAGATGACCTAAAAATAATAATTTAAGGGCACAATAATAACAATATGGGGGTTACAGGGGTACAATAATAACAATAAGGGGGTTACACTAACAAAAATAAGGGACTATACTAGTAATATAGGGACCTAACATGCCCCTCTCCTTCAGAAAAGTGTTGTCCTCAAGGCTTGAGTAGCTATGGGTGCTTTTGTATAAAATTCTCATCCTCCCATGTAGAATCTTCAGTGGGTAAGTTCTTCCAATTGATGAGATACTCTGAAATTGATCGATTCCGTAGTTGTCGAGTTCTTGTTTCTATGACCGCTTCAAGTTCTAATATGATTTTTCCTTCCTCATCAATTTCTGGCAATATTGTTTGAACTGGAATATTTTCAACTATAACCTTCTTTAATCATGAAACATAGAAAACTGGATGCACTCGTGAAGAAGCAGGAAGCTCCAATTTATATGCCATAGTACCAATCTTTTGCAACACCTTGTAAGGACCATAGTACTTTGGTGATAATTTATTATCCTTCTTATCTTGCTTGAGGGACATTTGTTGTATGGTTGTAGCCGTAAAAATACCCAGTCTCCTACATCAAAACTTCCCTCGCTGCAATGTTCATCTGCCTGTTGTTTCATTCGATTTTGTGCCAAATTCAGGTTATCCTTTAAGAGTTGGAGAACTTCTTGTTGATGCTTGATGTGATCTTCCACTGCTTGAACCTTTGAATTTTCTCTTAAATATGATGTGATGGATGGTGTATGATATCCATGAAGTGCCATAAATGGGGTAATTTTTTGCTGCAGTATGGAAGGAAGTGTTATACCACCATTCTGCTAGAGGTAACCACTTGACACATTATGTTTGTTTATCAGATACAAAACAGCAAAGATATCCTTCCAAACATTTATTTACTATCTAAGTTTGACCATCGGGTTGAAGTTGATAAGATGAGATATGAGCTAATTGAGTACCCAAACAAGAAAATAACTTCGTCCAAAAATTTCCAGTAAAAATGGATCTCTGTCGCTCACAATAACCCTTGGGTTTCCATGTAGCTTTTGAATTGTGTCCATAAATGTAGTAGCAATTGTACTTTCTTTAAATGGATGATATAATGCACAAAAGTGTGCATACTTGGTAAGTCTATCAACTACCACCATGATGACACTCTTTCCTTAGGACTTAGGTAAACCTGTGATAAAATCCATTGAAATCTCCTCCTAACGTTGACTTGGAATGGATAATGGTTGTAGAAGACCCAGGGTCTTAATTGTCTCAACTTTATTCTGCAAGAAAACCAAACATTCCACCGCAAACTTTTGAATATCAGATTTAAGTCATCCCAAAAAAAATCTTTCTTCACCCTGCGATAAGTTTTTAAAAACCCTGAGTGTCCTCCTAAAGGAGAAGTGTGCAATTCCAAAATAATCTTTTGTTTTAGTTGGGAATTGTTACAAAGATATAAGCGATCTTTGTACCATAAGGAATCATTTTTCCAACTAAATGTATCATATGTACTAGGATCTTGTTGGAACTTTTGAATGAGTGTCCACACTTCTTTGTCCTTCTTCCATTCATCTCTTGCTTCGGTTATCCAATCTGGTTGGATAATAGAAATGGCACAAAGCAATGCTTCCACCTCTTCATTCTTTCATGAGAGTGCATTGGCAACAACATTTAGCTTCCCTTTTTTGTAGATTATTTCAAAGTCATAACCCAACATCTTTGTGACCCATTTTTGCTTCTCTTCTGAAGATAGTATTTGTTCCAAAAAGTGTTTAAGACTATCATGATCCGTTTTTACCTTGAAGTGTCTTCCCATTAGGTAAGTTCACCATTTCTTTAGTGCATGCAGTATTGCTAACATTTCCTTCTCATAAATAGGTTTCTGTAAATACTTTCCTTTAATTGGACAACTTTCAAAAGAAATGGGTCTTCCTTCTTGTATTAAAACAGCACCAATTCCATTTCCTGAGGCATCACATTCCACAATAAAAGTTTTTGTGAATTCTAGCATAGCTAAGACCGATGCTAGGAACATTCCCTCTTTAAGATGTTCAAAGGCCTTAGTTGCTTCAGGAGTCCATGAAAATGCATCTTTATTCAATAATGTTGTTAGAGGTACTGCTATTCTCCCATAATTCTTAACAAACTTGTGATAATACCCTGTTAACTCGAGAAATCCTCGCAACTGCTTTATGGTTGTGGGGACTTTCCATTCCTTAATGGCTTTAATTTTGTTAGGGTTTACCTTAACACCCTCGTGAGATACAATATGACCCAGATATTCCACCTCTTGTACTCCAAAGAAACATATGGATGTTTTTGCATATAATTGTTTCTCTTGCAATAGTTTGAGCACCCTGTCAACATGTTGAACATGATCCTTCCAAGACCTGTTGCAGATTAGTATATCATCAAAAAAAACTAGCAAAAATTTTCTAAGGAAGGGTTTGAAAATGGAATTCATCAACCCTTGAAATGTAGAAGGTGCATTGGTAAATCCAAAAGGCATGACCAAAAATTCATAATGACCCTCATGAGTTCGAAATGTTGTTTTCGGAATATCTTCAGTCTTCATTCTAATGCGATGATATCCTGAATGAAGATCCAACTTGGTAAAATAAATTGCTCCATGTAATTCATCCAATAATTCATCAATCACAGGAATGGGAAATTTATCTTTAATGGCAATCTTATTGAGCTCCCTATAATCTGGAAACATGCACCATGATCCATCCTTCTTGTGTACCAATACTACAGGAGCAGAGAAAAAACTTTGACTAGGTTGAATTATACCAGCCTCTAAAATTTTTGCAATCATATGTTCAGTTTCTCTCTTTTGGACATAAGGATATCTATAAGGCCTGATGTTTGGAGGAACACTTCCTGGAATCAAATGAATAGCATGATCATGATCACGAATTGGTGGGAGTCCTTTGGGAGTGTTAGCCACCTATAAATTCTGATATACCTTGTGGTGGCTAAATTTGTTTTCAAGCCTTCAAGAGATACATTTCCTTTGGAAATCCATCATCTTTGAAGTCTTATGATGATTCTCTAACCTTTGAATTAATCTTCACTGCTGTTTCACTATAAGCCCTCAAGAACCTGCTCATTTCCAAGAGAAAACTGCTCATAATGCTCCACTTCCCACCATTCACCTCTCCATTTCACTCCCACGAACTCTCCATTTTCATCCTTGTTTCCCTCACAAAATCCCTCAAAATCACCTTCATTTAACCTCTAAATCACCTTAACCCTCTTTTAAACCTTATATCATCCTTTTATTTGGTTTTAAAATCCTTTTCCTAACCTACCGAAACCCTCTTTTGGCCTTAAAATCTCTATTTTTGGCCTAAAAACAGCCCTTTGCACTTCTGAAATTATTAAGCCTTCAAGGGCTTATATTTTTCAGCCCTCCAACTCATATGGCCTAAGCCCCGCAATCGGGTGCTTAAAGGACTAAAAACCCTCTTCCAAACCCCTATTACCTTCTATTTTTCGTTTCCCCGAGGTTATGTTTTGAAAATATATGGACCATTGATCTATACAGACCAACGGCCATTGGGCCCCCATCTTTCCGCCCATTCACCTGCCTTTCCCTTTCTCACTTTCAAAACCTTCGTGTTCTCTCTTAATCCTGACCTTCCATCAGAAATATTGGACGATCAAAATTAAACCTGATAACCTAGTTCCGTTGGGGCCTACCATCCACCATATACCAAGCCCACCCAATCTAATTACCACACCTGGCCCGCACTAAATTCCTCGTCCGCGCAACTTTCCCATCGCGCTCATTCCGCATCGTTGGATCTGGCGCCTTTGATCCAACGGTTGACGTTGCATATCGCAAAACTTCCGCGCCCAAATTTTAACACTCAAAAATTTTGCGAAATAGGCGGTTTTTTAGAATCCACGTGTCGGCCAATGTATGGAATCGCATTCCATCCGTGCAAAACCACCTTCCCCCATTTAATTTTGCGAAAACCACCCCTAGTTTCCCACTATACCGCTACCCTCCGCAACGTTGCTCCCGATTTGATCCCAGCCATCAATCTCTGAGATCGAACGGCCCATATTATATCGTGATCTCTTGCTTTTTCCATTCATCTATTCTCCCAAACGCTCCATCGAAAGATCCCCATCGTAGATCATCCTGATCTAATGTTCCACGTTCCTCATTGCACCCAGACCCTCACTGAACCTGGTTAGCTACTCTACCAGGGTTTTTTCCTAATTTCTGCTACAATCACCACCTCCTCACTGCTCCTCCTCCACCCTAGAGCCTCTGCAAGTAGTCTAAACCAAGCCCGTAGGATTTCATAATGAGTTTTTTTGTGTTTGCAAGTTTAAAGGAGTAACTCTGTTAGCAGTTTTTCTACAGTCACAAAAGTGACACAAAGGCTCAGATAGCAGTCTCAGGGCCAGGAATCAACGTCAAGGGGGACCAGAACAGAAGGCGAGGTCATGTCAATCAATGGATTAGATCCATGAACCCTCAGTAACCCTCCAGCATAGCGAAACCCTCCACCTGTACACAGAACACTCAGAAAGATGAGGATCATGTATCCAGTGGCGGAAAAAAAAGGCATAGAAGATTAATAAAACCTTTGAAGGCATTCGTAAAGAAGCAGTTCGAGAAATCAGCAGAGTGAAAGCATAAACAGAGCCAAAACCGATCGAAGTACAAAGAGACAGAGCAGTTATTAGTGCAAAATGTTGACTGACGCAGACATAGCCCATCTCCATGCTCAAAAGCATGCCAAGTAGTTATTACACCAAGGACGCTACTACAAACTGTCAGAAGTAGTTATTTAGAAGTGTGGGAGTCCTCCAGACCCATTCTTTCACTTAACTCACACCTAAGAAGATAACAGTACCACTCCAGATGGTTTTTCCTCCCAAGGACACCCTGTGGGTGATTTCTGTCATATCAAAATAGTCTCAACAAGAAACAAGGTTACTAAATCTATCCAGAATTTAATGTTATGTTTATGACATAGAATGGAGCATTCGAATGCCCTCTCTGATCTATGATGATCATTAAAACCTTCTTTACCTACTTTTCCTCATTTTTCCTATAAAGACTCTTTGAAGTCTCATTGTAAAAGGTTGGCATTTGTTGATTTCAAAAGTAATACATAGATTGTTTCTTTGAAGAAGCATTGGTGTTCTAAAGGAGTGTGGAGGTCTTTGTTTTCTCTATTGAATGAAGGAGGCTAGACCATTAGATCCCTGAGCCTAGTTTTGGTGAAGTAATCTCTTATTGTTAATGTTATTTCTTGTTTATCACTATGTTCCATTATGCTTTGACTTATAGTAGGATAAAAAATTTAGGCAGAGAAATGTATCTTAGAAGCACCTCTGACCTATTTATCCTTCACTATTTATATTTTTTCTGCTATTGAACATGACAGGGTAGTCTAATAGCTCTCTTGAATATTCAGTTTGTTTTATTTCAGAAATGGTTAATTTAGTTGTGCTAAAAACTGTTTAGGCGTTCCCTCTTTCTTTGCCATTGAATATTGTATCTGAAATCTCCCTTTAATTATTAATGCTTGCAGTTTGACAGAGAGGTTTGTTTCAATCATACCCTCCATTTCTTACTGTAATTATTGTGTTGAAGGTCCCTATAATTGAAGTCCTAGATGTCTAAGGTGTTTCCTCTTCTTTGAATGTAATTATATGTCTTTGTTGATTAGGCTCTCAACAGTGAACTTATAGGATGAAATAGGGCGTTTCCCGAATCCTATAATTCATTAAGAGGGTTTTAGTCTGCATTTCTCCTTTTATTTGAGTATTTATGTTGATTAAGTCCAAAACAGTGAGCTTACTGGAGGGCGTTCCTCGAATCCTATAAGTCATTGTGAGAGGGTTTAGTCTGCATTTCTCCTCTTCTTTGAGTGTTTATGTTAATTAAGTCCATAGCAGTGAGCTTACTGGAGGAAATAGGGCATTCCCTGAATCTTTTAAGCCATTGTGAAAGGGTTTAGTTTGCTTTTCACTCTTAGTCCTTAATTTTCATCCCATTTCACCTATATTATTCAACAGATCCTTTACCAAGTTAGATTTTCCCTTTGGTTTCCCTTCCTTCTCAATCAGAACTATTTGGACTTTCACATGACTCCATTGCCTAATGGCTTGTAGATTCCCATGCTCTATCTATATTGCATGAAACATATTTGTCCAACCAAACAAAACAAACAATCCTGCACTTCATAACTACCCTAAAATCAACTTCTAAACCATTCAAGACACATCCTTAGAAACATATTGAGAGATCTCTCTCTAAGACTAGGAGGGCTAGATCCTAGAGCTCTAAAGCTTGGTTTGCATGTTGCCTTGTCACTTGGCATGCAAATCTGCCAAATCACAAGACCCCAACATAATGGCGATCACGGTGGGACCTATTGAGTATATAATTGCTTGAATATCTCTTAAAAACTCTTTAGGCTCTTAATTTGACAAATAATACCCTGGGAATTTTTATCCCACCTCATCACCAACATAATGGCGATCACGGTGGGACCTCTGAAACTGAGAAAACCCCAAAAACATTTCAGATTGGTTTCATAATAAACATTGGTGGTGGACCATAGTAAATTTTACCTCCAAGGGAGCTAAAAAATTCCACCTGGCGACTCCACTGGCCTCCAGTAGGCCTATTACTTTCCCAGTCCTTGTAAACCTCCCTGGGAATGCATTGAGCAATCCCAATCATGCTGATGGTGGACATCAAAGCTCAAAATCTTCCACCTAGCGACTCCACAATCCCAAGAGACCTAGTGACTCCACTGGAAGAAGACTCTGAACTGGTTGAAAAGACACAGTGACCTATTTATAACTAACAAAAATGGAATCGAGTAGAGACAGAGAAGTTAAACTAGACACATCATTGGACCTGATTGGAAAAATGATGTACATACTTGATAAAAGATTGGATAGGCATGAGGTTGATACAGATGTTGATTATCCAGAGCAACCTATACCTCTCCCTGATTAAACACAAACTCAACCAATACAATATATAAACAACAAATAAAATATGTATGATGAGCAAGATTACAGAGAAAATAATGAAGAATGTTGTCAAGAAATTCCTGACAGCATACCTTTATCTTGTATTGTACTGTTAAGAGAACTTTACGACCAGAATGAAAATACAAAAAGTGAGCAGGACTTTGAGGAAACAATAACCCTCCTAGGAGATGCAAAACTTGAAATAGAAGAAATTCCTCAAAGTTTCCCTGTAAGCAAAAGTATAGATTCCCTAAGAGAGGCTCAATAATACATCCAACCTCAAAATCAGCTAACACAAGAGAAAGAGGACTACTGTACATCTGTCCCAAGAAAAAAGAAAATTCCTTCTCTCTTGACAGAGGAAGAAATTGATCTAATATTGAACAGACAGCCAGCCCTCAAATATTCATTAGAACAAAACACTGTTGTTCATCTACCTACTAGTCCCTGTTGCCATGAAACAAAAAATAAACTTGTAGATTAGCGCAAAGAAATACCAACTGATAACCCAATATGTTTGATTGGTGAGATGGTTTATACTGATGATTTGCCAACTTTTGATCAGTCTGATGATGATGATGAGATTCAAGCAGGAAATAGTCATGCAGGGCAACCAGCAATTGATTGGTGTCATGAATTTCGTTATCATCAGCCTGAAAGTAGTAATCAAGCAATGCAGCCCATCAGAAATAGCTTTCACATAATTGGGAGTCAGCGATCTATCAGTTGTGATGATGAGGTTGAGAAGAAAGAGGATTTTCTTGAGCAGGATGAATATAAGGAACCTTATCCTGAAAAGATTGAGGTAATAGAAGATACCCCTGATCAATAATATGATGATCTCTTCATAGAGTACAATCCACTAAACTAGAGCTTACCAGGACTACAAGAGAACAGCCCTACAATATATGATGAGTCCTCCAGTTCAGATGATAACTAAGATGAGGAAGTTTTTCTTTCTCAAGAAAATCTTTATCTCGATCCAATGAAGAAAGAAGAGGTAATCCTGGTTTAAACATATCTTCCAAAAATCTGCAACCAGGTATTATTTCAAGATCTCTATGCCCATTTCTTGAAAATTTTTGAAGAAGGGATGAAGGTTGTTTGTAGCAAGGTGTTATTAGAAGCAAGAAGATTTTTTAGCACTGCTGCTAAGAAACAAAAGGAATGGGAGTGGCCCTATTTGTTCAGCCTACCCAAAGATATGAGAAAGGACCAATCATGGAATCATTTACTGGATTGGTTGTACTGGAAAGGAGAGTTCATCAGCTAAACATGTAAATATTCCAAGTTAGATTAGGGTAGGTAGGAATGTAAATAAAGCTCAACTCTTGAGCATCTAGTTAGTCTCTTTTTTTTTTTTCTCTGAAGAAGAAAAATGGAAAGAAAAATACAAAAACAATAAAAAATAGAAAAGAGGGCAGAAATAAAACGAGAAAGGTATAGCCCCATACCAGAAGGAAAGGAAAATATGAAAGTGTGCAAGCTCAAATGCCACTACTTTAAGGAGCACTATTGTCCAATCATACAGCCTAATCATGATTAGGCAGATTTCAATTTACTGCTGATAGGTTAGTGAAGAATATTTTCCAAACTGTTTAATCTTGGCTTATCAGTAGAACAGATTAGGATAGAAGAAAGAAAGGGTTCAAACAAGCTCAAATCTTGAACCTACGAAGTTCTAAAAGAAATGGTTCTAATCAGATCAAAATCTGAGCCAAAGGTACAAAAAGGACTGGTTCTAATATGCTCAAAACTTGAACCAGCAAAGAAGAAAAAGGATATCTCTGACAGGATCAAAACTAGAGTTGAAAGGAAGAAAGAAAGGTGACTCTAAAAAGCTCAAAATCTGAGCCACAATAAGAATGAAGAATGTTTTTAAATTTCATATCTTTAGCCTTCAAATTTTTGGTTTCGAATTTCTACAAGTTTCGGTTCATGTGTAGCTTGTTTTTATGCCATGGACCCACAGCAAATCAGACAGTCTAACCCTAGTTTAGCTGTGTTTTCAGTTTTTGTTTTAGAATGTAGAGAATGAAATCAGTCAAACAGTTTAATCTTAGCTGATAGGTAGTTAGGTAGAGAAACTTATGAGTTCAACTGCTTAATCTGAACTCATGGAAAATAAGGGTAGCATTACATAGGTTTATTTTTCTGTTTGCAAAATAAATGTTGAAAAAAGAGTTTGCCAGTCCAAGTGCACTCTAAGAAGAAAAACAATGTTAGGACAAATAGTTTGGGGTAGGTAGAAGTGTTGTTCAAATGGATTTCTTGCTGCAGGACAGTGAAAGCTGTCAAATGAAGAATTTCACCCAATGGAATGGCACTGGTCTATTAAATCCAGATATTACTGAGGTTTTGGACACCTAAAGGGCAAGCTATCCTCCCCAAGTGGAGCCACTGTTAGCCACCTATAAATTCTGATATACCTTGTGGTGGCTAAATTTTTTTTCAAGCCTTCAAGAGATACATTTCCATTGGAAATCCATCATCTTTGAAGTCTTATGATGATTCTCTGACCTTTGAATTAATCTTCATTGTTGTTTCACTATAAGCCCTCAAGAACCTGCTCATTGCCAAGAGAAAACTGCTCATAATGCTCCACTTCCCACCATTCACCTCTCAATTTCACCCCCACGAACTCTCCATTTTCATCCTTGTTTCCCTCACAAAATCCCTCAAAATCACCTTCATTTAACCTCTAAATCACCTTAACCCTCTTTTAAACCTTATATCATCCTTTTATTTGGTTTAAAAACCCTTTTCCTAGCCTATCGAAACCCTCTTTTGGCCTTAAAATCTCTATTTTTGGCCTAAAAACAACCCTTTGCACTTCTGAAATTATTAAGCCCCCAAGGGCTTATATTTTTCAGCCCTCCACCTCATATGGCCTAAGCCCCGCAATCAGGCGCTTAAAGGACTAAAAACCCTCTTCCAAACCCTTATTACCTTCTATTTTTTGTTTCCCCAACGTTATGTTTTGAAAAGATATGGACCTTTGATCTCTACAAATCAATGGCCATCAGGCCCCCATATTTCCACCCATTCACCTGCCTTTTCCTTTATCACTTTCAAAACCTCCGCGTTCTCTCTTAATCTTGACCGTCCATCAGAAATATCGGACGATCGGAATTAAACCCGATAACCCAGTTCCACCGAGGCCTACCATCCCCCATATACCAAGACCACCCAATCTAATTACGACACCTGGCCCCCACTACATTCCTCATCCGCGCAACTTTCCCATCGCGCTCATTCTGCATCATTGGATCTGGCACCTCCGATCCAACGGTTGACGTTGCATATCGCAAAAAATTTGCGCCCAAAGTTTAACACTCAAAAATTTTGTGAAATAGGTGGTTTTTGAGAATCCACATGTCGTCAAATGTATGGAATCACATTCCATCTGTGCAAAACCACCTTCCCCCATTTCATTTTGCGAAAACCACCCCCGGTTTCCCGCTATATCACTTCCCTCCACAACGTTTCTCTCGATTTGATCCCGGCCATCGATCTCTGAGATCGAATACCCCATATTATATCGCAATCTCTTGCATTTTCCATTCATCTATTCTCCCAAATGCTCCATCTAAATATCCCCACTGTAGATCGTCCTAATCTAATGGTCCACGTTCCTCATTGCACCCAGACCCTCATTGAACCTGGTTAGCTTCTCTACCAGGGTTTTTTCACGATTTCTGCTGCA
Organism: Pinus albicaulis; assembly: GCA_034641835.2. Classification (NCBI taxonomy): domain Eukaryota; kingdom Viridiplantae; phylum Streptophyta; class Pinopsida; order Pinales; family Pinaceae; genus Pinus; species Pinus albicaulis. Next base: position 1,250,354,215 of record CM076584.1, read on the forward strand.
ATCACCACCTCCTCACTGCTCCTCCGCCACCCCAGAGCCTCTACAAGCAGTCTAAACCAAGCCCATAGGATTTCATAACGAGTTTTTGTGTGTTTGCAGGTTTAAAGGAGTAACTCTGTTAGCAGTTTTTCTACAGTAACAAAAGTGACACAAAGGCTCAAATAGCAGTCTCAGGGCTAGGAATCAACGTCAAGGGGAGAAAAAACAGAAGGCGAGGTCGTGTCAATCAATGGATTAGATCCATGAACCCTTAGTAACCCTCTAGCTCAGCGAAACCCTCCACCTGTACACAGAACACTCAGAAAGATCAGGATCACGTATCCAGTGGTGGAAAACAAAGGCATAGAAGATTAATAAAACCTTTGAAGGCATCAATACAGAAGCAGTTTGAGAAATCAGCAGAGTGAAATCATAAACAGAGCCAAAATTGATCGAAGTACAAAGAGACAGAGTAGTTATTAGTGCAGAATGTTGACTGACACAGACATAGCCCATCTCCATGCTCAAAATCCTTCCAAGCAGTTATTACACCAAGGAAGCTACTACAAATTGTCAGAAGTAGTGATTTAGAACTATAGGAGTCCTCCAGACCCATTCTTTCACTTAACTCACACCTAAGAAGATAACAGTACCACTCCAGATGGTTTTTCCTCCCAAGGACACCCTGTGGGTGATTTCTATCATATCAAAATAGTCTCAACAAGCAACAAGGTTACTAAACCTGTCCAGAATTTAATGTTATGTTTATGACACATAATGGAGCATTCGAATGCCCTCTCTGATCTCTAATGATTATTAAAACCTTCTTTACCTACTTTTCCTCATTTTCCTATAAAGCCTCTTTGAAGTCTCATTGTAAAAGGTTGGCATTTGTTGATTTCAAAAGTAATACATAGATTGTTGCTTTGAAGAAGCATTGGTGTTCTGAAGGAGTGTGGAGGTCTTTGTTTTCTCTGTTGAATGGAGGTTGGATCATTGGATCCCTGAGCCTGGTTTTGGTGAATTAATCTCTTATTTTTAATGTTATTCCCTGTTTATCATTGTGTTCCATTATGCTTTGACTTACAGTAGGATAAAAATTTTAGGTAGAGAAATGTACCTTAGAAGCACCTCTGACCTGTTTATATGTTTTCTGCTACTGAACATGACAGGGTAGTCTAATAGCTCTCTTGAATATTTAGTTTGTTTTATTTCAGAAATGGTTAATTCAGTTGTGCTAAATACTATTTAGGTGTTCCCTCTTTCTTTGCCACTGAATATTGTATCTGAAATCTCCCTTTAATTATTAATGCTTGCATTTTGACAGAGAGGTCTGTTTCAATCATACCCTCCATTTCTTACTGTAATTATTGTGTTGAAGGTCCCTATAATTGTAGTCCTATATGTCTAAGGCATTCCCTCTTCTTTGAATGCAATTATATGTCTTTTTTTATTAGGCTCTCAACAGCGAACTTATAGGAGGAAATAGGGTGTTCCCCGAATCCTATAATTCATTAAGAGGGTTTTATTCTGCATTTCTCCTTTTATTTTGGTATTTATGTTGATTAAATCCAAAACAGTGAGCTTACTGAAGGAAATAGGGCGTTCCCCGAATCCTTTAAGTCATTGTGAGAGGGTTTAGTCTGCATTTCTCCTCTTCTTTGAGTGTTTATGTTAATTAAGTCCATAGCAGTGAGCTTACTGGAGGAAATAGGGCATTAACCGAACCTTTTAAGCCATTGTGAAAGGGATTAGTTTGATTTTCACTCTTAGTATGGGGGTTACAGGGGTAGAATAATAACAATAAGGGGGTTACACTAACAACAATAAGGGACTATACTAGTAATATAGGGACCTAACATTATGTCGAATCTTATATGGAATGAGAGATAAAGAAAAAATTGTCAATATTTGTAATGACATTAAGGAGGCCAATCATGCAATGAAAAGTGCGATTCATTCAAATAGCAATAGAAACGGCCAAAATCTAATTTCCCTTCCATGGTAATTCAGGGAGAAGCAAAGCAAGGATATTAAAGAGGTTATTGAAAAAATTAAATTTCCCACTGGATTTTCTTCAAACATAAATAATATCCTAACAAATAAAGGTGAATTAGGTGGGTAAAGACTCATAATTGGCATACATTCATTAAGGTAATTATTTGGTGTATATATTTGTACATTAATGGTGAAACATCTTGTTAGTATTTTTGTTTTATTCTTACTTCAGAATAAATAATAATTGATTTTTTTTTTGTTACAGTATGTTCTAGCTATCTCTCCCATACAAATTTGACAACAATGTCAAACAAGTTATATATGATCTTTGAAAATACATAAGGTAAGTGTCGATTTATGTGCAAAGTGTAATTTTTTTAATAACTTGTTGCACATTAACTTATATTTGACTGCATGTGTTTTACTTGTAATGTACTATATATCTTATTGTTGAAACTTGTGATTTGGTTGTTTCATTTGTAGATGGTTGTCATATAAATAAATTGATAAAGAAGATATAAAGTGTTGAAGGAAACAAATTCCTCATCTAACGTGTGAAATACAAAAGTATGTACCTCCAACATTTTCCAATGCACAAGAACACTACCTCATACACCAAGTTGAGGAGATTGAAAATTGTGGTCCTGTACACACAAGATCAATGTGGATGGTTGAGAGGCACTTGAAATATTTGAAGGCTTTGATCAGACAAAGAGCATGTCCTGAGGGTTCTATGGTAGAGGTATATATGGTATATCAAACCATGGTTTATATTAGTCAATATAGTTCGACAGTAGGAAAAAGTATCAATGTATTGGATCGCATTTGGGATGTCAACTCCATGAACAAATTTGAAGGGGAGCGCCTGACGGGGAAAGGTACAATGAGGAAAGTGAGATGTAAGTATATAGTGGAGATTTATAGTACGTTTTACCTTTTGTTTTTATGTATATCGTAATTATTTAGTTTTTAGTCTTCATGCACAATTCAATATTATAGTGGTATAATGTGTTAACTAATTATATGTTGAAAAGTCAATAAGAAATGTGTGTCTAATTTAATTTCCATTAATTAAATTGGACAATAAATTGTAATGTTATCTCATAATCACTTTTAATATTTAATTGAGTGTGATAGACTCAGTTAGCTAATGAAATTCGAGTTGAGGGTGGTTGGTGAGGCATGTGGAGTGATTATATTTGTTTTAGAGTCCAAGTTGCAGTTCGTGTATTAGTTTAATGCATGAGAAATTAGTTAACTCAATTAAGTGAGTTAAAGTCAGTCTAACTAGTTGTAACTGATTGTTGTACTAGTGAGAGGTAAAGTGAATCAAATCAGATTTAATTCACATGCAGCAATATGTCAAGTGACTGAATCTTTACTATTAATAGCTACATGCATGTCAGTTCTGATGAAGACCCAGTTGAGACAGAGGTTAAAGGGATGTTATCTATCAGTTTTATTATTAGTAAATTGTCGGCGCGCAATTAGACAACCACAGGATTTCCCATGATGTATTGCGTAGTTTTGGAAGGTTGAATTTTCTAATTAATAGGGATCAACTGTTCTTAGAATTGTGCAAGCAAGGAAGTCTGAGTAGAGGCAGGAAATTGGTTAAGTGTTGGTCGATTTTGTTTGGATCAGTGTGAGATAGTTGGTAGAGTGCAGTAGAATCTTGGGAGAAGAGTGCATTGTATTGTTTCATGATTCCTTGATTTTATACAATAAATATAGAGGGGTTTTGAGAAGATTTCTTCCCCATAAATTTTCATGTGTTGTGGATTTTATTATTTCTCTTACTTGGTGTGATTGTGTGATCGTGTTTAATTTCCGCAAATTAATTGTAGAAGGATTCAATATATTGCTCTAGAATATTGCATGATCTGATTGGATCCATTGGTATACATTTTGTTTGTATAGTTTCTACATGGTATCAGAGCACCATAAATCACTATAGTGGAGAAGAAATTGAGTTGTGTTGAAGAGCATTCGAATTTGCAAAATTCTTTGGTGCAATAGGAGGATCAAGATGGCTTTCAATGGATTAAGATTGGAATATGCACTCGAGTGAAGTTAAAATTATATTGCATGGAAAGACAGAATGGAGTTAGTTCTAGAGGACAATGAGTTGAAATAATTTATCAACATTGATATTCCAAGGCCCACAGCAGCAGATGTCGCTCTTCTTGATTCTTGAAAAAGAAGGTTGCAAAGGCGAGGAGGATCTTATTAGAGGGAGTTCAACATCACATTGTCTCAAGTCTCCATGGAAAGGAGACTCCATATGCAATGTGGAAGGCATTGACAGATCTGTTTCATAACAGAAGTGACCACAAAAAATTGGCACTAAAGGAAAAGCTCAAGAGAATCAAAATGGAGAAAGGCGACATTATTCCGAAATACTTGACCAAGTTCATCAAATGTTGAGATGATCTTGGAAATGTCAGATTACTATAGAGAATGATGACTTGGTGAGCCTGGAACTTCTAGGCCTTCCCAAGAGCTGGCATAGTTATCATGACTCTGTCAATGGGAGGGAGAAGCTACCAGATTGGGAGCGACTTTGGTCGAATTTGGTAAAAGAAGAATTCAAGCACAATACCAAGGATGGATCCTCATCCAAGACAGATGATGAGGAAAATTGTGCCTTGGCTCGTAAGGCAAAGAAGGGGAAGGGAAAGAAATCCTATTCCAAATCTGAGACTGACAAAGAATGCGAGAAGCATGACATGTCCAGAGTGAAATGTTTTCACTGTCACGAGCATGGACATTATGCCACTAATTTTCCATAGAAGAAGAACAACAATAAGAAGGCTTCAGGATCTACAGCGGGTGATGGTTTGGCTTCATAGTTCGAGTTGTACTTCTCGCTCATCGCATGCATGGTGTCTAGTGCGATGAGATCAGTGTGGTACGTGGATAGTGGTGCATATTTCCATGCGACGGGAGACAAATAACTCTTTAGTAGCTTGGAGGAAAAGGATCTTCAGATGAACATCAAGATGGGTGATGACGGGAGGTATAGCGCTACCGAGATTGGTATGGTTACTTTCCAGAGATATTCAGGTAAACCTTTCTTATTAAAATATTCCATGGATTTACCAGACTTGAAAAATAATTTAGTTTCATTTTCTATGTTGGAGGATAGACGATATGATGTGGTTTCAATGAAGGGAAAGAATTTCTTCATCATAAATTCACAGGACAAGTTAAGAAGATTGGGGTTCATGTTAAGAACCTCTAAAAACTTGATGTAGATGGTTGCGAAGCATTCATGAGTAAAGTAGACAGAGTGGTGAGTCGGGATGAGGGTGAGTTATGGCAGAGGAGATTGGGCCGTCTACACCACAGTTATTTGAAGGTCATCAAGCAAATTTATACAGGGCTTCCAAATGGTACTCTTGCCCAGATAGACACATGAAAGGGATGTACCATGGAGAAGTATACAAAGGCTACTTTTCACGAGAAGGAGAACTGAGCAGCAGAAATCCTTGAGAGAGTTCACTTAGATGTGTGTGGACCATTCTCTACAGCTTCTACAGTAAAACACAGGTATTATGTGATTTTTGTTGATGATTTTTCTAGAAAGTGTTGGATCTACTTCATGCAGAAGAAAGATCAGACATTCTCAAAATTTTGTGAGTTCAAAGCACTGGTTGAGAAAGATATAGGGAAGCCAATGAAGGCTCTAAGGAGAGACAATGGTGGTGAGTACATCTCCAATGAATTCAATAAATGTTGTGCCAAAGAAGGAATTCGGAGAGAGTTGATTGCGCCTCATAACCCATAACAAAATGGGGTTGCAGAAAGAAATAACAGAACAATTGTGGGTGTGGCACGAGCTATGTTACATGATCAGGGCCTACCATTGCATATGTGGGAAGAGTCATGCAACACAGCAGTATTTGTGCAGAACCATAGTCCTCATCAGATACTTGGCATGAGTACACCAGAGGAGGCTTTTTCTGGTAAGAAACCTTATGTTTCATATTTTAAAAATTTTGGCTCATCTGTCTATTTCCATGTGACCAAAGATTCCAGAAAGAAGCTGGAAGCAACAACAGATATTGGGATATTTTTGGGGTACACTGATACTACCCACAACTATCAGGTGTATTTTCCGAACAGCAGGATAACACTTGTCAGACGAGATGTAAAATTTGATGAGGAGAAAGACATGTGATTGTCCCTTGAGAGGGAGCTTTATTTGCATGCATATGAGGAACTCTTGGTTCCAAAAGGTGAACCTCAAGATGTGGAGAAGTCGCATGAGGAGGATCATGGAGTGGTAGAAACCACTCATGCAGAGCCATCCACCAGACATGGTAGGAGGCACACCACACATGCTGAAATATTAAGACTTGATGCTGCAAAACATGTAGGAGCACCTACATCACATCGTAGACAGAGACAATCACCAGAAAGGTATATTGGATACATGGCTCTTATAATAAAGTGTATTGTAACAGAACCATCCTCTTTTGAGGAAGAAGTGCAGCAACCAACTTGTGTTGATGCCATAGTTTAGGAGTATGACACTATCATCAGGAACAGTGCATGGGAGGTTGTCCCAAGACTAGTCGAGAAGTCAATGGTTGGATCTAGATGGATGTATAAGGTGAAGTAGGTAGTATATGGGAGTGTGGAGAAGTACAAGTCTATATTTTTAGCTCAGGGATTCTCATAGGTTGACGGGATTAACTATGAGGATACTTTTGCATAAGTTGCATGGTACTCATCGATTAGATCTATCCTTGCACTCTCATCGCAGATGGGTTGGAAGATACATCAGATGGATGTGAAGACTACATTTATCAATGGAGATATTGAGGAAGAAGTGTACATTGAGAAGCCAGAAGGTTTTTATACCTTGTACAGGGAGTCGTATGTGTGCATACTCAAGAGAGCACTGTATGGGCTGAAGAAAGTACCTCGTGCTTAGTACAACTAGATTGACAGTTATTTCACCGGGTTGGGCTTCACAAAGAGTAAAGTGGATGCAAATATGCACCAGATTGTGGTTGATGCTAAGATTTTGATTATTGTACTTTATGTATATGGCATTTTTCTGACAGGTGATAAGCAGCTCATAATTTCTTGCAAAGAGGATCTTGCAAGAGAGTTTGAGATGAATAACATGGGACTCCTTCACTATTTCCTTGGTTTGGAGATATGGCAGTGAGATGGGGAGCTATTTGTTTCTTAAGGCAAGTATGCCAAAGAGATTCTGAGTAAGTTCCACATGGAGAGATGTAAACCCATGGAGACTCCTCTTGCAAGAAACTAGAGGAAGAAGGATGTTACTTCAGGTGAGGTAGTGGACGCCACTGTTTATAGGTAGCTTTTGGGTTCACTCATGTACTTTGTGAACACACAACCAGACACATGCTACGCAGTTAACCAACTTAGTCAAGCTATGGTTAAGCTGACCAAGCTCTTTTGGAAGGTGGGAAAGAATTTCTTGAGATATCTCAGGGCACTAAGGAGTATGGATTATGGTACAGACAGATATAGGGAATGAAACTTCAAGGCTTCATTGATGCAGATTAGGCAGGCAGTCCATCAGACAGGAAGAGCACATCACGAGGGATATTTAGCATAGGATCAACTACAGTTTCTTGGTACAGTAGGAAGCAAAGATCAGTTGCACTCATTTCAGTCAAGGCAAAGTACATGGCAGCAAGTCAGGCAGCATGTGAGGCCATCTGGATGAGGAAGATACTTTTTGGTTTGTTTGATCATTAGATGGATCTGACGGTGATACATTGCGATAACCAGAGTTGCATAAAACTCTCAGTTAATCCATATTTCCATGACAGTTCCAAGCATATTGACATCCGGTACCACCATCTCAGAGATTTTGTTCAGAGATGCATTATGTTACTTCAGTACATTCCCACAGAGGATCAGGATGCAGATATTTTGACAAGAGTGCTCGCCAAGATAAAATTCAAATACCACAGAGATAGAATCAGGGTAGCTGATAATCCCTTTCTTGTTGAGAAGGAGTGTTGAAAAGTCAACAATAAATGTGTGTCTAATTTAATTTTCCCTTAATTAAATTGGACAATAAATTGTAATATTATCTCATAATCACTTGTAGTAGTTAACTGAGTGTGATAGACTCAGTTAGCTCACGAAATTTTAGTTGAGGGCTGTTGGTGAGGCATGTAGAGTGATTTTGTTTGTTTTAGAGTCCAATTTGCAGTTAGTGTATTAGTTTAATGCATGAGAAATCAGTTAACTCAATTAATTGAGTTAAAGTCAGTCTAACTAGTTGTAACCGATTGTTGTACTAGTGAGAGGTCAAGTAAATTAAATTAGATTTAATTCACATGCAGTGATCTGTCAAGTCACTGATGATTTACCATTAATAGCTGCATGCATGTCAGTTCTGATGAAGACCCAGTTGAGACAGATGTTAAAGGGATGTTATCTATCAGTTGTATTATTAGCAAATTGTCGGCACGCAATCAAACAACCACAGGATTTCCCATGATATATTGAAAATTTTTGGAAGGTTGAATTTCCTATTTAATAGGGATCAATTGTTCTTATAATTGCACAAGAAAGGTAGGTTGAGGAGAGGTAGGAAATTGGCTAAGTGTTGGTCGATTTTGTCCGAATCAGTGTGAGACAGTTGGTAGAGTGCAGCAGACTCTTGTGAGAAGAGTGCATTGTATTTTTTCATGATTCCTTGGTTTTATACAATACAGATAGAGGGGTTTTGAGCATATTTATTTTCTCATAAAATTTCACGTGTTGTGGATTTGATTCTTTCTCTTACTTGGTGTGATTGTGCAATTTTGTTTAATTTCTGCAAATTAATTGTAGAAGGATTCAGTATATTTCTCTAGAATATTTCATGATCGGATTGAATCCATTGGTACACATATTGTTTGTATAATTTCTACATTATATATACGCATGTGAATTGTTTTATTTTAATACAGTCGATCGAGAATGGGATGCAATACATTTATACATTGAAAACAATTTTTATTGGATGAAGGTATGGATTGAACGATGCAAACAAGCTAATAATGGTAGTTTATCATGGTATGGTGTGTCTACATTGGTTAAAGAAGTTGAACGTAGTGGAGATACAATTCTTACACAAATGGAAATTGATTTAGAAAATGGTTTAGTACATTACCAGGAAAGCATATAATTCACCTATACTACTTATTTTTTTACAATTATATTGATGCATATGGTGTGCTTTTTTATTAATTTGAAAATTTTCTAAGTATAAATATGTTTATCAAATAATGACAATGTATTTTTTATGTTTTTTGCATATTGCAGTTGAAACACCGCAAGGAAATGTGGCGCAATGGCCGCAAATTTCGCATCAAAAGGTTGGATGAAAAGAGGACAACTTCATATAGTGGGATAAATGCAATATTTCAGGTAGATAACGTTTCATCTAGAGGTGACAGAAATCTAGAAGTATCTGCAAATCGATACTATGGGTATCTGGATGATATACTTCAGTGTGACTTTAAATACTTCAAATTATTTGTGTTCGATTTCAAATGGTACAGGCTACGAATAAATTAATGTGATCCCGATAGAAGTGTTATTAAACATGCTAACGGATTTACCATGGTTAATACAAGGAATGTTTAGCCAAGCTCAGAGCCCTATGTTCTTCCAAGCCAATGCAATCAAGTATTTTACTTAAAGGTTCCAGGTAAAGCAGGTTGGTCCTGTGCTATTATATAAGATCCAAGAGGAAGGCCGGTAAAATATAATGCAGTGGAAGAAGATGATATTGAAGAAGAAGAAGATGTAGAGGAGCAAGGGGTTCATGTGTGAGATGAATACATTGAAGAAGTTCAAGGATATGTTAATCTAGACAATGTTGTGTACGAACTAGATGATATTTGAAATACGTTGGACAAAGAACTTGAATAGGTTGAACCAAATGTGGGAAAGGATGTTTTGGATGATGATATATATGATGATGATCATGATGTTGACATGGCCAATCCTTTGAACATAAATTCTGAACACAATGATACGGATGATGAGTTGGATGAAGAAGAACATTAATAATATCAAAATGTTGAAATGTATGAGGTATGTATTTATATGTTTTTAGTTGGTTTTCTCTTTCATTTAAATTCAATAGTAAAGAACTTTGTGTAATATATTCTTATGTAAATTTATTTTAACTTGATCTTCCTATGGAAACTATTTCAGCTAGAGGTGAGAGGAAACAATGCAATGGAAGAACTAGTGAATGAAAAAATTAAAATATATATAAAATATTACTATATATAAAATTAAACATAAATATAACTCGATATATTAAATAACCAATATTAAAAAAATTAAAATATAAATATAAATATAAAACAAAAAAATATCTAAAAAAAAATTCAAAAAACCAAAACTACTTCTAATTATTGCACGCTATGAATTCTTCCAAACCCCAAACCCTTCCCCTCAACCCATTAACTCATTGTGTGCGTTGGCCTGGTATCCCTGCACTCAACATTTATCCCAACCCCACATTGTTATGAAACCGACTCCTAAAATATAAGAAAAGAGAGATCAACACCTTAGAAATTAGTCACTTCGAGGGGGCAACCTCCTTTACATTGCATAAATGAAAAATTCTTGGATGACACAAATTACAAAACCTCCTTTCTATATATAGGATTCCATGGGGTCACAATATAATCCTAGATGACTTAACAATAATAATGTAAGGGCACAATAATAACAATATGGGGACTACAGGGGTACAACAATAACAATAAGGGGGCTACACTAACAACAATAATGGATTACACTAGTAATATAGGGCCCTAACATGCCCCTCTTCTTCAAAAAAGGGTTGTCCTCAATACTTGAGTAACTCTCGATGCTTCTGTATAAAATTAACTTCCTCCCATGTATAATCTTCAGTGGGTAAGTTATTCCACTTCATGAGATACTCTGAAATTTATCGATTTTGTAGTTGTCGAGTTCTTGTTTCCATGACTGCTTCACGTTCTAGTATGATTTTTCCTTCCTCATAAAGTTCTGGAAATATTGTTTGAATCAGAATTTTGTCACCTATAACCTTATTTAAGCATGAAACATGGAAAACTTGGTGCACTCAGGAAGATTTAGGAAGCTCCAATTTGTATTCCATAGTACCAATATTTTACAACACCTTGTAATGACCATAGTACTTTGGCGATAATTTATTATACTTCTTAGCTTGCTTAAGGGACATTTATTTGTATGGTTGTAGCCATAAAAAAACCCAGTCGCCTACATCAAAACTTCTCTCACTGCGATGTTGATATGCATGTTGTTTCATTCGATTTTGTGTCAAATTTAGGTTACCCTTTAAGAGTTGGAGAACTTGTTGTTGATGCTCGATGTGATCTTCCACTACTTGAACCTTAGAATTTTCTCTTAAATATTATTTGATGGACGGCGGATGATATACATTAAGTTCCATATATGGGGTCATTTTTGCTGCAGTGTGGAAGGAAGTGTTATACCACCATTCATCCCAGAGGTAACCAATTGACTCATTGTGTTTTTTTATAAGATACAAAGCAACGAAGATATCCTTCCAAACATTTGTTCACTATCTTAGTTTACCCATTGGATTGAGGATGATAAGATGAGCTGTGATCTAGTTGAGTACCCAAACAAGAAAATAATTTCGTCTAAAAATTTCTAGTGAAAATGGGATCTCTATCGCTTACAGTAATATTTGGGTTTCCATGTAGATTTTGAATTGTTTCCATAAATGCAGTAGCAACTATATTCACTTTAAATGGATGAGATAATGCACAAAAGTGTGCATACTTGGTAAGCCTACCAACTACCACCATAATGACACTCTTTCCATCATAATTAGGTAAACATGTGATAAAATCCATTAAAACCTCCTCCCAACGTTGATTTGGAATGGATAAAGGACCTGGGGTCTTAATTGTCTTAACTTTATTTTTCTTTCAAACCAAACATTCCGCCACAAAATTTTGAATATCAGGTTTAAGGCTATCCCAAAAAAAATATTTCTTCACCCTGTGGTAAGTTTTTAAAAATCCAGAGTGTCCTCCTAAGGGAGAGGTGTGCAATTCCAAAATAATATTTTGTTTTAGTTGGAAATTCTTACAAATATATAAGTGAACTTTGTACCATAAGTAATAATTTATCCAACTAAATGTATCAGATGTACTGGGATACTGTTGCAACTTTTGAATTTGTCCATACTTCTTTGTCATTCTTCCATTCCTCCCTTGCTTCAGTTATCCAATCTGGTTGAATAATAGAAATGGCACAAAGAAATTCTTCCACATCCTCATCCTTTCTTGAGAGTGCATCTGGAACAACATTTAGCTTCCCTTTTTTGTATATGATTTCAAATCCATAACCCAACATGTTTGTGACCCATTGTTGTTGCTATTCTGAAGATGGTCTTTGTTCCAAAAAGTATTTAAGACTATCATGATCAATTTTTACCTTGAAGTGTCTTCCCATTAGGTAAGGTCATCATTTCTTTAGTGCATGTAGTAATGCCAACATTTCCTTCTCATAAATAACTTTTTGTAAATACTTTCCTTTGATTGGATAGCTTTCAAAAGCAATGGGTCTTCCTTCTTGCATTAAAGCAGCACCAATTCCATTTTTTGAGGCATCACACTCGACAATAAATATTTTTGTGAAGTTTGGCATGGCTAAGAACGTTGCTTAGCACATTGCTTCTTTAAGATGTTCAAAGGCCTTGTCTTCTTGACGACTCCATGAAAATGCATATTTCTTCAATAATTTTGTTAGAGGTGCTGCTATTTATCCCATAATTCTTAACAAACTTACGATAATACCCTGTTAAATCGAGAAATCCTTGCAACTGCTTTATGGTTGTGGGGAATTTCCATTTCTTAATGGCTCTAATTTTGTTAGGGTCTACCTTAACACCCTCCCGAGATACAATATGACCCAAATATTCCACCTCTTCTACTCCAAAGAAAAATTTAGAGGTTTTTTCATATCATTGTTTCTCCCCCAATAGTTTGAGCACCCTCTCAACATGTTGAACATGATCTTTCCAAGACCTGTTGTAGATTAGTATATCATCAAAAAAATACTGACACAAATTTTCCAAGGAAGGGTTTGAAAATAGAATTCATAAACCCTTGAAATGTAGAAGTGCATTGGTAAGGCCAAAAGGCATGACCAAAAATTCATAATGACCCTCATGAGTTCGAAATGTTGTTTTCGGAATGTCTTCAGTCTTCATTCTAATTTGATGATACCTGGAACGAAGATCCAACTTGGTGAAATAAATTTCTCCATGTATTTCATCCAATAATTCATCAATCACAGGAATGTGAAATTTATCTTTAATAATGAGCTTCTTGAGCTCCCTATAATCCAGACACATGCATCATGATCCATCCGTCTTGTGCACCAATACTACTGGAGCATAGAAAGAAATTTGTCTAGGCTGAATTATACCATCATCTAGAATTTCTGCAATCATATGTTCAATTTCACTCTTTTGGACATAAGGACATCTATAAGTCCTGATGTTTGGAGGAACACTTCCTCGACTCTAATGAATAGCAATATCATGATCATGAATAGGTGGGAGTCATTTGGGATTTTCAAACACCTTGGAATGATTGTCCAAGAATTTTTGGAGATCTAAAGAAATAGATAATTTTGATGTTGAAAATTCTAGTGAGCATAATTGTGCAATTATGCCTCATTATTCTTTCTTCAGAAGCTTTGTCATGACATTGGAGGTTATTATATTTCTTGGCTTCCCTACGATACCTTGTAATTCAACTTCCTTTCCTTCCAAAAAAAAATTTCAAGAAAAGTTCTTGAAAATTAAAAGGTATCGTCCCCAAATATTGTAACCATTTTAATCCTAGTACAATATCAACACCACTCATTGGAATGGAGAGCATTGGACTATTCAATACATACTCCCCCATGGTTAGCTTGATATTATGGCACTTTCCAGAGAAATTTATAGTTCCTTCATTTGCAACCATCACTTGACACTTTGGTGTTGTGTATAGGAAGCAATTCAATTCCTTGGCTACCTTACAATCAATAAAATTATGGGTACTACCCGAATCAATGAGCATTATTACATTTTTCTTCTTGATATGTCCTTCTATCTTGAGAGTTTGAGTAATAATTCCTGTCAATGCATTACAAGATATGGTCGGAATCATTTCTTCTTCCTCTGTGGTTGGTTCTTGGTGTATATCCTCTTATTTTTAATTTTCTTGTTATGTTTCTTCCTCCTCTTCACAATCTATGTAAAATATTTTTTCTCGGCACACTTATGACCTTTAGTGTATTTTCTATCACAACTATAGCAAAGCCCTTTTTCTCTTTTTTTTCTAATTGTTGTGGTGTCAACCTTGTAGGTTTCGGAAGTCTAAGAGTAGCAACACTTCCATATTTATAGTTGGTTGTGGTAGGCTTCCTTGTCACCATAATTGTGCTTTCATTTTTTCTTGCCAACCTAAATGCCTTCTCCAATGTATCAGGTTCCCAAAGGTGAACCTCATGTTTTTTTTTCTTAGAGTCCCTATGAAGACAGCAATCCTATGTTCTTTTGGAATATTATTTACCCTTATATTCAATTTTTGGAAATCCTCAATGTGATCCATGATTGAACCCTTTTGTTTTAGATTTATCAATTGGCTAAAGAAGGTGTTTCTCTTTGTATCCTCATAATGTTTTATCATTTCCTCCTTAAAATTTTACCAAGTGACAAATTTTTTACAAGAACAAAGCCATCGATACCATACAAATTGATTTTTTACTAAATATAAAGTTTCAATGTGTACCTTTTGTGTGGGTTTCACATTATGAAGCTCAAAGTATTGCTCCATTTGTAGTATCCAAGTTATCGGATCCTTGCCATCAAACTTACTCATATCGATCTTTGGAATATGGTGGATTTTTTATCCAACGTTAGAGTCTATGAAATCATGATTAACATTTATTTTTTTCTCATCATGAGTTTCCTCTACTACCTTTTCACCTTTGGGAAAATTTTCTTGTAGCAATTTTGTCAAACCTTCCTTCAAACCTTCAAGTTTTTCTTCTATTCCATCGATATTAGCTTCCATGCCATACATCCTAGCTTCCATGCCATCCATCTTAGCTTCCACTACATCCATCTTAACTTCCATGCAATTCTTCAAACCATCCATCTTAGCTTCCATGCCATTCTTCAAACCATCCATCTTAGATTCCATGCCTTTCTTCAAACCATCCATCTTAGCTTTCGCGAATTTCTTCAAACCACCCATCTTAGCTTCCATTTCATTTTTTTTTTCTCTTTGCGAGAGCGAAATTTGATGCACTTGGTCTTGTAATTTTGATATATCATGTTGCATTTCTTCCTCTTCATGAGTCATAGTAGAGCCTTTTGAGGGCTTAATGGGTGTTGAATTCTTTTTAAGGGGCATTTTAGAACTAAATACTGATATTTATGCTTCAATATGCCCTTAGAATCACTTTAAACTGAATTTCAAACAAAATTTAAGAAATTTAAAAAAAAAAATACACGCCTTTTTCTTTCTTTTGAGAATATCGATATTGACATTGATGTATCTCTGTGATTTTAGTTCCCCAATATTTGAGCTTCAGTCCTATAGTATACCTCTAAGTCTTATTTCCAATACCACAGTTCAGACCAGGTTTGGATTCTTCAAGACAAAGTTATGCCCAACCTCCCACAATGACCTAATTATGGACTAGTACAATAGATCGAACTTGTATGGCGTGTCAAGTGTCACTGTTTCCTCTTTCAGCTCTAGAATCGAGATAAAGGAAACTAAAATTTCATGTACTTTCAGCCAATTTTTATATAATTCCAATCTGATGCTCAGAGAGGGATTTATGATGATTTTACCAAGGTCATCTCTTTGAGATGAAATTCGGGAGCCTACAAAAATCCTAACTTCCACAGATCATATCTCTGAAACTATTACGAACCAAGATCTGAAATTTTTACACTTATTTCCTTAGGATTTTTTTGCAAATGGATTTTTTTTAGCTTTTTAACCTTCATAGAAAAAAATTATAGCGCAAATTCCATGATGACCTGTTTAACACAGTGAAACCCTAGAATCCAAAGCTATGATACCAAATGTTATGAAACCGGCTCCCAAAATAGAAGAAAAGAGAGATCAACGCCTTAGAAATCAGCCACTTTGAGAGGGAAACCTCCTTTACATTACATAAATGAACAATTCTTAGATGACATAAATGAAAAAACCTTCTTTCTATATATAGGAGTCCATGGGGTCACAATATAATCCTATTCAACCTAACAATAATAATCTAAGGGCACAATAATAACAACATGGGGACTACAGGGGCACAAAAATCACAATAATAGGGCTACACTAATAACAATAAGGGAATACACTAGTAATATAGGGCCCTAGCACACACCCTCCTCCCAACCCCACACCCTTCCCCTAAACCCATTAACTCATTTCACGCATCGGCATGGTCTCCCTACACTCAACACAAATACCCCATCGAAACCCCACTCACTCAGTACCGACGCATTGCAAACACTTACTCAACAGAGGACTCTCTGCAGATGGTGACCATGCTTCATCCATAGGTGACGATGACAGTTCTTCATCCACATGAGATGGTGCTTCACCCAGCCACTCAACAGAGGACTCGTTGCATCAGCAGACCCCACTCTATATTCGACCAGCGGTAACAATAAGTTTCATTACTTATTTAGACTGATTGTGTGGAAACTGCAACACAAAATTCGTTCTTATGTGTTACTGTTCAAACATATTTTTAATTTCTATTGGCATATCTGAAATGATAGTATTAGCAGAATCAATTTTTGGCTTACAAAAAATGGCATAACTAACCTCTTCTTCTGTCATCTTCTGTAAGAACTCTTTTCCACCAAAAAATAGAGATTTTGGTTCACCCTTTGCAGCTCCATTCCCTTCTTGCAAAGGAAGAAAATATGTTGAATACCACCCATCTCGAACTTATAACATTTTTTTCTTCCATCATGCATTAATTTCCTGTCAAATTTCCAAGGTCTGCCCAGCAACACATGACACACATCCATAGGCATGATATCACAAGTAAATTTTTCTTGATATCTGCTTATTTGGAAAGCCACTTCACTTTGCTCAATAACCAATATTTGAAGTCCTTTATGCAACCATGACACCTTGTAGGGTGTTGGATTCTTGACCTTCTTAAGGTTCAGCTTTTCCACCATTTCAGTGGACACCAAATTGTCGGTGCTTCCACTATCAATAACTAATTTGTGACATTTCCCTTGGACTTTGCATGTAGTTCGAAACAAAGCTTTCCTTTGTGAAGACCCTGACACTTCCTTCTCTGGTTTCAATAGCACCTTGTTCATGAGAAGAGCTTCTCCAACCTCATTTACATTCTCCACTACAAGAGCTTGTGCTTATGCCTTCTCTCCTTGTGTAACATAGTTTCCTCTTTGCCCTGCATTCTCATTATCAGGAGACTCATAGGATCGATGGCCTAGTTTGTTACATTTGTAACATCGCTAGACTGACTCTCTTCCTCTACCTCTACGTCTACCTCGTTTGTAGGGTCTTCCACCTCTAGGCTCATATCCTTTCCCTAATTTTTCTTACTGGTTAGAACCAATATCTTCATCCTTGTAAGATGGAGCCTTCCCTCTTCTAGTTGTTTTCCCTCTTCCTTTGGTAGATCCTTTTCTTCTACCAAAGGTTTGTTTCCTGACAATATTCTCTTATGCTATTAAATCATACCGATAGGCCCCCTCCATGTTTCTAGGAGCTAACATGCTTATATCCTCTTGAATTTCCATCATTGATCCATTGATGTACCTAGCTATCTTTTCAAATTTATCTCCTATATAAATTTCTCTCAAGTTAACCTTATAGAACTCTTATGTATACTCTCTCACGGCCAAAAACCTTTGTCTGAGGTTCTGCATCTGTTTGTAAAGACTCAGCTGATAATCCCTGGGTAAGAATTTTCCTCTTATTATCCATCATAACAATTAGGTTATTCTAGGTCGGTCTTAAGCTAATTAGGTTGGGTTAATTAGGTTTGAATAAGGTCTTCGAAATTTCAATTTTCAAAAAGATGCACATGTGAGGGGTCTTGAAATTCATTTTTCATGTGAATAGCTATGGAATGACAACAACCCCCCCATTTATGTATTTATAAAAAGAAATAATGGGTACCCTCATATTTTTAAAATTTTTCATGTCTAAATCCTTATATTTAACTTTTCTTAGAACTATTTATTTTATTGTTAAAACCTTTATATTGATTTAATTTCCATACACACACACATTTTTATATAATTTTGGGATCCTAGGCTTTGTGTGGTTCTCCTTTTGCTAAAAAATTTCAAGCCCAATAGCTTATCCCCAATAATGTGCCTTAATAAATCGTTTTTACATAAATCGACCCCCATTGTTTTGTTATCTTGGACCCAAAACCCTAGGTGATTTCATTAATTCAACATCACAAACCATTCAAGGTCCATGTTCCCAAGGTTCTGATGAAATTTTTCAATTGTAGTGAATTTTCCCAATCAACTACCAGCAATATTGTCGTCTCAATCCCTGGGTCCCCAGGACATTCTTATCACTTGAATTTCACATAAATTTTAGGGTTGTGAGGCTAGGGATTAATGCTAATCCCCAATTGGCCTAACTTAAACCTTAATTCATCAAATAATCATGATCAACAAGGTCATTAAACAGATCACCTGTGAATCTTGCATTTTAATGTTAGTCTTTTCACAGTGTAAATGTTCCATACTATGAAGCATATGAAGATTTTCTCTCTTGTAATTGCAATTAAGGATTCATAATATAATTATGTAGCTTCGTCAAAGCACATTTACTCACTAAAATATTACATTACTTTGCTCAATTTCGCTTATTTCTTTCATTTTTTCTCATAGGTCCCTGCACACAACACCTGCTTCTACAACTAATACAATGATGTAGAAATCAAAGAAAGCACAAAATACTAGGTAGAAAGGATGCCCAGATTTTTGAATTGAAAATGCAAATGAAAATCCTAAGCAATAGTCTAATAAATGTAGAAATATTCAAGGAAGTTGAACAGGGAAATGACCAACTCTTAAATGCACAAGTTATATTTTTTGAAGATTTAAGCATGGTACAAGCCCAACAATACATAATTGATAACTCTTGGATGAGATATGTTGTTCCTTGGGAGACAATCTCTGGTTGTTAGGAGATCAGTGCCCAAGACATTCATTGTCACTTATAATTAAAATTGTTTGTTTTCCTTTCATATGGTAACCCTAGAATTATAAATTAAAACCCTTTAATCTTTATTGACAATAGAACTCTTCAAAGTGTCATTAAATGATAAATGTGCAGGAACAGAAGAAGTTAAAATGATAGTGAAAACCATTAACAATATGTTGTAAATCACAGAAGTTATTATCTCTGGTTTATAAGAAAACGGTCGCAAGAAATGACTTCAGAATAAAGGAGCACATTATTAAGAAAATTTACTCTAACTCATAAATGTAAATTAGACACCAAAAATTTCATTACTTTACTCCAATAGAATAAACATACACAAGATGGAACAGGAGGAATTCAACACATTCATCCATTGCTGGAAAATTTTCTGAATAGCTTTGTTAATTTCATAATGAAAAAGTGAAAAATTGGAAAAAAATTTGAGGCCCAAAGTCTGGAACCTCCTTTCTTCTTTGAAAGAGTCCTAAATACATTATTACAAAATGGATTGTTATGGAACTATCAACTTCCCAAAAAAATTCTTCGATCACTACAATAAAAGTAGAAAATAAAAAACATCTGCAGTAGAACGAAGTAAAGTAAATGTGAAACATCATTCAATCACGAGGTAGCAGTGGCCTGAGATCCTGGAATGGAAGATTTCCCTGCGTTTGCATCATTTTCTTGCGGGGACATCCATTCTTTTCATTTTATCCATAGGTCTACATTTGGGCTGGGAAAATTTGCAAGCTTGACATGCACCATTCTCAAATTGGTGATCCTTGAATACGAGGGTCTTTTTGAAAACAAATTTTTCATAATCCATAATAATTAAAAGTATTTATGCAAAAAATTCACGATTTTGGCTCCCTTCAAAATAGCAGTCTTTTCATGTGTGTTGTTGATTTTACTCTTTGCCTCAACCAGCAATGCTTCAAATGCCTCCCAAGGGAGAATATTTCCTTGCTGGTCCCAACAGGATGGCAAATCATCTCTAGTTCTTTTATCAAACAACACATTGAACCTTAACGTTGCTTTTTTTACTTCCTTCATCTTTTTTTATGTATTCTTCCTGTATGAATTATTGATGATCATCTTGTTAAACTCCAACACACATCGATTCATGTCTTCAATCTTGAAATTATTCAAATCTTGAGTAGTTTTAGAATTAATTAATCTCTTAGCATATGAGGCCCTGTTTTGCAACTTCTCTTTATTGGAAACAATGAAATTTTCTAGGTCCCTCACAATACTCTTTTATTCCCTAATAATGATCAACAAATCCCATATGTTCTTGACAACATCAATAATTTCATTCCAAATAATATCCCCGGCTTGAAGAAGGGATACATTTCCCTTCACTTTCTCCTTTAGCTTTTTGATCTCCTGATAGGCATTATGAAAGTCCTACCTATATTTTTATGCATTGTCCTTGGTCATATGCAACTCATTCTCTATAACCTTGAGCACTTTACAAGCTCCTTCCAACTCCTCTGAGCTTTATTTAAATCAATTTCTTCCAATATTAACTCATTTGAGACTTAAGTTAGTTGGGTAATAGGGTCTTCTGAATTAGATGAAACAAATATTGTAAAAACATGAGAATCAATTTGTTTCTACAAAATCTCACCTATATCCTTCAGTTTTTCAATTTCTTGATCCTTGGCCAGCATATCTTGCAACAGCTACTCTTTCTCTTTCTCCACTTGGGCTACTTCATTAGCCATAGGATGTTGGGCATGTTGGAAGCTTCAACTTCTTCTTCAAACTCTAAACTTCAGATTCATCATACTGCAATATTTTCTGAATTCTTGATCTATCTTTAGGATCAACACCAACTTTAACAATTATTTTCTTCAATTCCTCATTATGTGTGGAATAAGCTCTTGAGTTAGCTTTTTCCAATTTCAGCTATTTGACCACTTTACTTAACATGTTTTAATCTTTAGCAGCAGCTGAATTAGTCTTATTCAAATCATTAAAGATTAATTGTCATGTTTTCGTATGCAAATTAATCTTGTGAAGAAGAGGAATTTTCTTGGCATCTACTGTTAAATTAGCAGTTTTGAAAGAAAAAGTAGAAGTCACATTCATAGCTGAAGGGTGAGAGAAATCTATCTTCAGTTGATCCCTTTCTAAGTCCATTATTATCATTAGTCTTGTCTGCTCAAGAGAAATTTGAGCCTTGGACTGAGACTCAATGTTTTCTCTTATCTTCTTATTTCTTTCTTCAATCTATGATAAAAATTGCTTAATATTTGACAGGGAGTCATGACTTGAACTCTCTAGAAGAGGAGAGGACGGATTGAAAGAGATATCTCCCAATTTCAAATAATATGCAAGCAAAGCTGTAGAGTTTCCCTCTTCCATGGCCTTTGCCTTCTTGACTTCATTCCTTGTATCAATTTTCAAATCAATTACTTCCTCTCTTCCTCTTTTAAGACCCTTTTCAGTAGGGTGGGTATTTTCCACCTCCTTCTGCTCAAACACAGAAGTATGTCCTCCATTTTCTAGCTTCTCCATCTCTGGTCTTGACTCATGAACAAATGCAGAATAACCATTTTCCACTCTGCATTTTGAAATCACATGGTATGGGTCATAATCCCATTTCCCCTCCAATGAAAAATTCATGTCAATCATCATTTTGTGAGCAACTTCCAGGGCATATCTGGTGTTTACAATGAATGGCCCTATTTTCCTAGGTAGCTTAAACATATGACCTTTCCTCAGTGGAACAAAATGGACCTGGTCAACATTAAGACCTTGCCTGATGAACTCCAAGGCAAACAATCTCATGGGAAAAAACATAGGCAATATAAAAGGTTCTATATCAGCTCCAAATAATCTAATTTCAATATTTTCCTTATGAGAAAACCAATCTCCATATCTCACATATTTTCTCAACTTCAAAAAGGACTGAGCTTTAGGTAATAACCTAGGTGCAACCCCTCCTTTTAAAATTGCATATACTATAGGAAGGAAAGAGGAGGTGAATTCAAATATTCCTTCATTTCCTACCTCTTTTCTCACCAGGTCTATCCAAAAGACCACTGATTGGTTATTCTTATTTACATCAACTATTTTCAACCCTAAATAATTAAAGTTATCCACATTGTTGTAAAGAAATAAATATGTGACCAAAGAAGGAAACCTGAAACTGTCAGTGATTGACACGCTCATAAACTGATTATTGATAACATTCTATAGATAAGTGGGAATATCCAAAATTATGCCAAGCTTCATCATTAAAGTAAACATTCCTATAATTGAATTATCTACCACCATGGCATCTTACCTCCCTAGGACTTTGGCCAAAATTTGAAGAACTGGGCATACATCTTCAGCAAAGGTATTCAAAGGAAAACTATCTGACTCCAAGCATAATTTTGCTTTTTCAGGCAGGAGATAAAATACAATTCGAGTAATTTAAGGCCCAAAAAAATCTTGAAAATATGAAAAGATGGATTTATAAGTGAAACTCACATAAGACTCTATAGAGGAATAACAAAAATATTGCCTTATCAATTGCGCTGACACCCGGAAAAAAATTTCCCCCAACTGGTTCATGACAAAGCATTTCTGAGGGCACATGGAGGAAAAAACCAATGAATAAACTCAGGAAATAGGTAGGTCTACAGAATAAACACTAACAAGACTTCAAACATAACCAAAGCAGAGTAAATTGGGGACTTTGCCTAGTTTAGAAAACATGTTGATAAAAGAGAGGGTGGTCTATTTTGCAGATAATACCCACAATGTATGCTTCTTTTTCCATTAGTGGGATATGAGTGGAAGACTCAGAAATGGAAACTTTCTTCATCATTTTCAACAATTGTATGAGAATAGTTACACGGGTTACCTGGTTGCATCAAAATGGTTGTTGCTTTGGACATTGGTACAAGAATTTGGAGACTTTAGCAGTTCGGGAGGCAGACATGGATGCAAATGAGGAAAAACCTCCTTTTATAGTGAAGGAAAATGAATGGGTAGGAGAAAAACATACGAAAATGAATTAAATGATGAAGTGATTAACAGACAGTTGGGGTGATGTGGAGGATGATGTGGAGGGTAACGTGGAAGGTGACATGGCTCGCTTGCTATCGTCGCGGGGTCCTCCAAATGTCACCAGGTTATCATCACTGCAGAGGGACTCCAAAATATGAGCTCGCTCACAGGGCAGTGCCCCTGAAAAATATCTGGGCCACACATTATGGTCAACCAGTGGGGGTCAAATATTCTAGCGAAGGCACCCCACCAGTTTACTTCCAACTACTTTGTGACTCCGCTCACACTCCATTACAGGAAAACTTTTCAAATGGCAGCATCCAAGAAATGCAGCGCTCATCCTTTAACCCAACACGCCAAAAGGTAGTCCCTCTATCTGACACATAACTTCAAATATTGCTTAGTTCCACTTTTTTTTCAAAGTTTAATTTTGTGCATATATAATTTTTTAGAATTTTCAAAGTACATAATCTCCTATGTACAACATACAAGATATTTAAAACTAGCCACAACAAGGTAATAGATAATTGTTTTGAAAGGAGAAGGGTGAAAGAATGTCTATTACAGTTAATCTCGTAGCATGCCACAACTAAAATATCTACATCAATAATACCCAAAGCATAAGATGCCAAGATAATAAGAAGCAAAACTTCCCTACAAAAAATTTAAAAGGAATTTACATCAATCTAAATATATGATCAAGGAAATTGAGTAATATTGTTCTCATTTAATTGATTCATTGCTCCAAATTATAAGAGAATTTGACATGTCTAATGTACCATTCCCAGAGTATTCCAACAAAGAAGATGTTTTCATCAATGATGTATTAAGTCACAGGAGCAGTATACAAAATGATATTGGAAAATTAGAAAGATCTAACTTAGAAGTAATTTCCAATTCCTTTGTCAAACCACATAGCAATTGCGTCATGGTCAAAGAGATGATATCCATAATAGCATAACAATTACTATTCTTAGAATATAGGATATACACAGGCCAAATTAGTATGCTCTTTGACCAACCATAGAATATTTCTCACATCTTTAGCATACATGGGTAATGGAAATCCTTCCCAGAAGCTTCTAGTTCAACCATTCTAAAAAATAATTCATCAAATTTTTTGGAGATCAGAAAATAAAATAAAAATAAAATTTAATTAATTAAATAAAATTTTAATTTTAATTTAAAAAAAAAATTTTATATATATATATATATATATATATATATATATATATATATATATATATATATATATATATATAACTTTCTATTTTTAATTTTGTAGTAACAAAACTAGGATAGACACTTGAAGTTAAAGAGGCTTATTTAAAGAATCGTCATAGATTGTATTACAGGTTCTAATTTTTGGAAGAAGTAGAAACTTTGAACAATTGTAAAGTTTATTTTGGAAGAATACCTTGAACCACTTCATATTTTAAAGTTGTTTTTTATCAACTAAATATGGTATTTTGCTATAAGTTTGCTTGTTATCTTTTAGTGAAACCGAAATATCAATACTTTTGCTTGATATAATCGATATCTTGTATAATTGATTAGCTATTGTTAACTATTTATTTCATTTGATTATTATAATTATTAAGTGAATGATACATATATGAATGTTGTGAATGTAGTTGATTCAATTAACTATTTATTGAATTTTACATCATTTGTGTTCTAGTTTATTTATGTTGTCAGTCTCAAGATCTAAATCTTAGGCTTATTGCTAATATTTCAGAATTCATGCATGATAATAATAATAATCCTAGGATATAGAAGAGTGATAATAGTTTAGTATATATTTTCTTTTGAATAGATATAATTTCAACCTTTTGTTTACAACGATTCTTCCAAAATCTCTTTCAAAACCTCATTCATTAGAATATTCTTTTAGGATTTCTCCATATTTTGGAGCAATGTATTTAGGAGGAAACTGGGGCACATAGTGAGAATCGCCATCCAAGATGGATATAATAGGGATCATGTCAAAGGAAAATCTTAAAAGGGGATGTAAGCCCTTTACAAGCCCACCTCTTCTCAGAACCGGATGATCCACCTTGACTATTCACCGCCCTTTAGTTTCATAAGGTTCTTCCTTCAAATAAGGTGATAAGCCAAAATCATAGGGTAAAGTGAAAAATAACCCTCCCCAATGAACTTTATCTCCTAGGACAAGAATTACCCTCGCTACAGGCTAAGTAAGGTTACAATTCCTCTCTTCCACATATATCCAGCGTGATCGCTAACATCACGCAATGGACCTGGACAAGCAAGCGGGGCACTATAAGGCAG
This sequence comes from Pinus albicaulis, assembly GCA_034641835.2. Lineage (NCBI taxonomy): Eukaryota > Viridiplantae > Streptophyta > Pinopsida > Pinales > Pinaceae > Pinus > Pinus albicaulis. The sequence continues at coordinate 1,250,379,768 of CM076584.1, forward strand.
CTATAGTGCGCATGGGATTGACTCGGAGGCTCTAGAAAAAATTAATCACATTCAATCCTAACATTTTTTATTTTTCATTTTTCTTCTAAAATTTCTAACTTATCAAAAAAAGAAATGTTACAACAATTTTTATGACCAGACCTCTGGTTTTATCTTAAACTACAAACTTTGACTCCATTTCCCAATCCTTCTATCTTTACAGACATCCAACCATAAATATTTGCAGTTCTACAGCTACATAAGATCTAGCCTCTGCACTTAAAACAACTTATTTCTTTATGCTTGACAAACATATTTCACTATTTCAGGCCAAGCATGAGAGAAAAATATTGGTTCTGAAAGAGGCTAAAGTGGAGGACGAGCCACAACTCGCCAAGAAATTCTCCACGTCGTTAAAGAAATAGTATGTCTCACTCCTAGATTTAGAGGATATTTCTAAAGATGGTTGGTATCTAGACAGTGGTGCCACATGCCATATGACAAGGGAATGTGATATATTTCAACCACCTGGCTCAGTAGCGACTAGATGCTTGGTGAGGTGTGGGATCCACACTGAAGGAACAATCGGTACAAGAGAGGGTTCAATTCTATTTGACTTAGAATCAGGATGGATTGTAGCCTTTAATCATGTTCTATATGTTCCTCGTCTGAGAGTTAATGTTCTCTCCATTTCATCCTTGGAGGGTCAAGGCTATACAGTTAAAGGAGATTCAATATAGTTATGGCTAGAGGGAGTTGTGTATGTTGAGGACTCCATCATACTAGAGATCGGATATGTACAATTGTACCAATTATGAGGTCAACCTCTAGTTTGAGAGGGACATAGACCTAGTTATGCAGCAATTTTGAGGAGGCAGGAGGACCACCTTAGCAGACCCACTTGGTGGGAATGGACCCAGCTAGAAGAGATTGGTTACTTAGATGACTTCAGTAGAGATTTAGTTGGTATCCATAGCACATATGAGGTCGAGTTTCCAGATTCAAAGGGAGCAGGTTTCTCTAGTTCAGAGGGAGCAGGATTTTGAAAAACTTACGAAAAAATGATTTTGAAAAACTTTGTGATTCTACTCTCATTGATAAAAAGTGATATTAGTAATATGTTTAACATGTAGCTCCAAACCAATGTTATGCATGTTGGTTTCATTATTTTTCATTTGAGAATGCCATGGTTATATCAATCCACCTCCAAAGGTGTTTATATCAAGTGTGATCAAGTTAGATGTATATATGGTAGCATATTTGTTTTTAGCATGGTCAAAAAAAAATTGAAGGACATATTTACAAAATCTTAAAATGTGAGGAGCCTAACAATGTTGAGATCCTCTCTTACATGAAAATATATATGAAGTTTTCCCTTATATTAAATTTGGGTATATATTTTCAAATGTTTCCATTACAAAAAAACTAATTTGATGACAAGGATACAATGCACATAATTTCTTTTCAAATTTCTCATGACTTGATCATATGAAGAAGGAGGATCGCCTTGTATTATAGTTTACCCAAGGTCAAGTAATACACTTACTTGGCCATGGATTATCAAATATTATTAAAACTTATCAAGTTCATTTTGAATTTCATGCTCTACATGTGTTCTGGCCTAATGTTAATGTCGATATGCTTGATATTCATCATGGGGAAGTGTTGGCTGTAAATTTATTTTTTCAATTCCATCATATACATAATTAGAGTATGAGTCCAAGAACCATCAAGATTTGATTTTAGGCTTGCGACCCATAGAATTATATGCATATTCAAAGAGATTTCACTCACAACTCGTTTTTCAACAATCACAGAGCACTCACTTCGATTCTCTTAGAGACATAGCGAGTTACCACAATGAGAAATTTTCTATTTCTTTCAAACTTGTTGAATCTCCCTTTACACAAAAAATGCCATCACATATATAAAAAATAGATCTAACTTATTTTCCTCTTCGAATGAGGAAAAAAACAATATCAAAATTTATAATATCTATCCCTAAATAATCTCTAACCAACTACCACGTATTTGATCAACAGGATGACAAGGGGAAGGCACCAGCCTCAAACCAATCCACAAATTCTCCTGAGAAAGTGCTTACTGAAGAAAAAAATTATATGTCAATCGATCTGATCCAAACAGTCAAGAGGCTTCTCGTAAAATTAAACAAGAGACTCAGTTTTTTAATTATGATTGAGCCATGGAAAGAAGATATAAGAGACCAAATCAAAACCGTGATGACCCAAATCCGTCAACATGGAGCAAGAAACTCATTTAATTATCACATTTCTTTATTTATGATTTTAATTTTCTCATCCTTCATAAAAGAACTCTTTATTTTACAGGGTTTTTTGAGGGAGTTTGATCCTCATGGTGAGACTATGGGGGTCGACATTGGTAGCAGCATTGTTGCTCCGCTTATGAGTTACACATTGAATGCACTGACCGTTAATGCAACTCCTGAACAGGGTGACACACCATTATCTGCACCCATTGAACAATGCACAGAAGGATGTGCACATGATGAAGACCATGATTCCATCACATCTAGTCAAGCAAGCTTTCCTGGATCTACTCATGTTACTAGCATGGGAACACCACCAATTACATTATTGGTAGATTATGACCATGTTCCCATGAAATTAGAAAATCTTCCAGGTTTTTATGAAGTGTTTTACATATTAAGTATGATCTAATTGAAATTTATGTATAGAGTGTCAATATTTTCAAGTAATGATAATATCATTTTGTAGGAAAAGATACCTTCTATATGCGCTTGAATGAGGTAGCCTTGCAAATATTTGGGCCCACCATTCGCACAAGGTGGAATTCGCAAAATTAAAATTTGAAGGAAGAACTTATCAATATGTTGGTTGGCATGTTCGGAGATGGTACCTTCAACAAAAATGGAGTTACCGCGAAGGCAGGCCTATATTTAAAATATATGTGAGACCATTATAGGGTTCATTTCCAAAAAAACCCTAAGTATGAGCACCCTCCAGCGATTTCAGAAAGTGAGTGGAAATCCCTCCTAGAAGATGCAAAGGAGAAAAAATTTCAAAAATAAGGGAAGATACCACCCGGACCAGGAAGGTATGAGGCACTTTTATTGATGTAATTATGATGTTTTCTCATCAAAATTTCGACATGTAATTAAGTTTATCAATATCGTAAATATAGGCTCCCAGATACATCTAAAGCCACCAAGGCAAGAATACAAAAACGTGGCCAACATCATCTTGGCCCTCGGGGTTACTCAAAACTGGCCGCAAAAATTGTAAGTATAAAAAAAAAATACATCCAAATTTTAGATTCTTATTAATTTTAATTTAATATTGCAGAAGAAAAAAATGCATTTTGTCATGCAAAATTGAAGGGCGAACAATTCAATGAAACTCCCACGGAGGAATACGTCAGGCTTGCTTACAAGCACGGATATCAAGTAGTTGTTGAACGTAGGACAATCACGAGGTCTTCACGTACTAGTTCTGATCCCCCACTTGAGACTGAGGTAAATAAAAGTAATGAAGAGCATTTATAAATTAATACTTTTATACAATCTATTGGTTTTTATTTTTGGTCATAAAGTAATGTGCTTGATTGTAAAAAGTAGGAAGACAGTGTAAATACAGATGTCCTAAGCAATGATAGAAGACATGAGCCTAGTGACAGTGGAGTGCAAATTGAAACTGATGTTCAGCTCGATTATGGAGATATTTCATGTGAATGATAAATTTTTGTAGTATGGATTAGAATTAGAAATATTTAAATGCAAACGGTGTATTAATTATAAATATTCTTGGTTCTACTCTAGAGCATGTACGGGATGAGGCCAAACAAGAGGAGGAACCTATGGCCACATCCGAAAATATCTCGCTTCCCTCTACTACCAAAGCAGGTAACGAACACTCTACTACATTTTTATTAATAAAACACTTGTATTAATAATTACTATAAATAAGAATTTAACATTTTATTCTTATTGCAGTTGATGCTTTGTCGCCCTTACAGCATCATAAACATTTTACCAGGTTGGGAGTAAGACATCTTACAGCTGAAGGGGATGACGTCCTTGCTTCATACATGAAAAATTGCAAGAAACCGAACAATAATTTATTGTAGTTGTAATTTAATTAGAATGACCTTGTTTTAGATTATGTATAGCATACAGTTTATTATAAATCATACTAAGATCAAATATTTTATAAACTCTACGAATGAATGAATGAAAAAATGTTTACTATATATTTCTTTATTTATGACATATCTTAATATCTTTCTTTCAAATATTTCCTAGTGATAGATTGGGTATTGGGGAATTGAGAGTGATGTGGGGGGGGGGGGGGGGGGGACGGCCATGAGAGGTTTCTCCTTCACATGGTTGGCCCTGTTCAGTAGAGAATAAATTAATAGTTGCAAGATCTTGGAGTAAAACTCAGAGATCCAACAGAGCAACAACAAGGTCAATGTTGACTTCGTTTCTGCTTCGTCGAGTGGAGGGAGGTTTCTTCAAGATTAAACTACACGAATAATTTATTCTCGAAATCAAGAGGAGCTCATTCAGATATTCATGCACTCAATTTTTTTTAATTATTATTTATTGGTGCAATTAAAAAATAATAATTGGTAAAATTTAATATAAGTTTTCCTCATTGGTCTCATGAATATGCGTAGGACAATTTGTGTCAATTTGGATGTTGAAGAGGAACAAATATCGAAAGAAAATATATCAAAAAGGTAACATTACATTTAGCATTCAATTTTTAGTTATCATTATTAGGAATTTGTTTGGTGGTTCTTATTATTTGAGAAACCTGTGTTTTAGCCCTTTTATAGATTGTCATGTGTATCCAATTTCTTAGAATTATAGATACTTGTCCTCTCTATCTATTTATTATTGCCTGGTTTTCAAGATTAAGTTTGGGAAAATGGAGGAGGCTCCAAGGAATGGTCCTTAAATTTAACAAGGTATTTTCTTTTTCAAGTTATGGAAAATTTGATTTCAAACTAAATCAGTCTAGACCTTTAATGTAGATGTAGCCAAATTACTCAGATTATGGTTCGGGCAGCAAAAATTGGAGAATGTGCAATTGTCATGTGTTTCAATTCAAGAATTCGCTCAAATGAAATAATGTACATGGGATGCAAGGTTCAGCAACGTTGTGCCAAAAGAGGATTGTACTAAAATCCTATGTAGATTGCATGCCAATCCTCTTTTGTCACAACATTGCTGAAGCTCGCATCCCATGTGCATTATTTCATTTGAGCGAATTCTTGAATTGAAACACGTGACAATTACAAATTCTCCATTTTTTGCTGCCTGAACCATAATCTAAATACTTGGGTTACATCTACATTAAAGGTCTAGACTGAGTTAGTTTGATATCAAATTTTCCAAAACTTCAAAAGGAAAATACCTTGTTAAAGTTAACGACCATTCCTTGGAGCCTCTTCCATTATTTTTCAATAATAACCTGTCGGATATTAGACGTACATTTAACAACTGTCGGAAATTCGTCAGCCCTCATCAATGAACAAGTTTCAGATATACGTCTCTCGCCCAATTCAAAATACCATCGGATCCATAGCATCTTCATCGAAGGAACAGAGATAATGTCATTTAACTAATGTATACACAACCCGTCGGACCGATATTTTGGTCGTCAAATGAAAAGTCACAATGTTAGCTAATCGACGTATGATGGTTGGATATTCGATAAACATATCTGGCAGATGGATGTCAGGTATTCGACCTTGCTTACAAATTAAAACGTCGCCTATTCGACGACTACATGTCGAACAAATGCTCGGTTAGCCGATGGTTTATTTGGTATCAAGGATGGCGTATATCTGACGTACATGTCCGATGATTTCCTAGTTGTCAAATATCCAACAAAATCCCACCGCGATATCTATGTCTCGGGTTCATCGGATAGTAGACTAAGTTGAGCCGTACAACTGATGAAGTGATGTCAGATTTTGGCCCCATTTGTACTAGTGTGTGGAAAGGCATATCTTGTAGACTCGGGTGATACCATTTATTTTATGAGACTTTTTTCTTTTCTGAGGGTGGGAGTCCATTATTTTAGGGCTATTTTGTGAATTCCACAATATTTGGTGGTATTTTTTGTTCAACAACCCTAGCATGCTACAACAGTGTGGCTGCACCCATCGAGTTGCTAGAGAGCAGGGTCAATCTAGTTGGCCTCTTCCTAAGGCTTTAGCCCAAGCAAATATAACACCCTTCCACGCACCAAATTTACATAGCATGAGGGAAGATAACCATTTTTTGGAATGTTTGGCTCAAAAAGAGAGAAACTTGGTATGTTATTACAACCTTCTCAACGATATTCTCACCGTACACAGGAAGCACAAAATGTTACTAGAGAAACTTCTATAAGCAAGGAATGATGACAAAAACACCCTCATTTCTTTTATGAATTAATCAACGGCTTATGTAGGATAGCTTAGCTCATCTTCAACATAACCAATGGTAGATGTAGGTAACTTTGGATTGTCTAGATGGTCACCCCGGCCATATGGAAAAACATGTGCATTGTGAATTTCAGCAGCCACCTTCTCCTGGTACTAGACTGGAGAACCTTGCTTTGATAAATTCAACTAAATCATAATTTTGATCTATTGTGTTTTGATTTTGATGGTCTTATGGTTTTGTGTGCCTCTCTGGTTTTGGATTGTATACCTCTTTTGGGTTGGTGTAATCACTTTTGGAAATTTTCTACTAGCCAACAAATGTGGTAAGAGTGAGGCCGATAGAATTTGGCAAAATAGTGAACTGTGATGTAATATTTCCTTACAAATGAAAAAAAATTAACAAAAAAAAGTATGCTACTAAATGGAATATGATTGCATATTAAGGTATGTTATAAAGCAAATTGTGATTGTGTGTATGCTATGAAAAAAACTATGATTACACAGTAAGGTATGTTGCATAATGGACTATGATTATAAGTCATGCTACAAAGTAATAATTATTAATATATGCCCCAATTTGAATAAATTATTAGCATTATCAATATATAATTTTTACCTTATCTATGACTATTATGCTACCAAATAACTCTTGGTCAGAAATAATTTTGTTATAGTGCCTCAAAATGATATGTTGTTTTGAAAATTTAGTAAGGAATTATAATGTAGGGTCCCATTTATTAGATAATAAAAATTTATTGTGCATGTTCTAGATAGTTTTATGACTTTCTATAGGAAAATGTGAATAGATCCCTGGAGGTATTAAAAATCACTAATTAATATCCTAAGTTGTATTTACATAAATAAATTAAGGATGTATCAAGGAAAAATTGTATTGTTGCAAAAATAGATATAGTACAAGTGCCATGCTACCATTTATCATTCTCATTTCAATAATTGAAATAAGTGGAGTCTTAGATAGATAGTCCTGAATTCTTGTTCCAATTACCTCGAAATTATCAGACCAAGATGGTTTCCATCCTAAACCCACAAATCATCATGAAGCTGATGTAGAAGAGGCATTAATGGAAATGTTGTATACTTCATTCAATATGTTAGATGTAGAAACTATCACACTCTGAAAGAAATTATATGGTGACAAAATAGGATTCTACTTGAATAGTTTGTGTTCTTTATATATATATATATAGATACCTGGTTTTCCTAGGGACAACCCCCCTCCTAGGATTCCATGGGCCAAAAATTGATTTATTTGGGGATCTTTGGTGCTAAGTTTTTTTTTCAGTAAAGACCAATGAAAATTTTGCACAAGAGATCTTATTTTTCATAATGTTGGCTCGACTGATTATGGGTAGAATTCTTACATAGCCATGGACAAGTACACTTTCCAAAGGTTACATAAATCATTTTTACTGCTTAGTTTGGTTTCTATACCCACAAACCAAATTCATCATATGCCCTTTGCTCTAGGAAGTAACATGAAACTATCCATAAAATTAAAACTGAGAAATGGATAAGTGAACCATAAATATCATTGGAATCCCAACACACTATTACAACTAGGGGCACCCTCCTCCTAGGACTCTGTAGGTCAAAAAATGACATTTTGAGGATATTTAAATCGTTAGGTTTTTGTTTCGTAAAGAACAATGTACATTTTGTACAAGGGGATTGATTTTTCAAAACCTTATATTGAGATATTATACGTATCGTGCTCACATGGTCCCTCGCCAAACACATATGCTTGATCTTACAAAATTCATTTATATTGCTTAGTTTGGTTTTTATGCTCCAAAGCCAAATTCACAATGTCTCCCTAAATGGCTCCTACAAGTGAGTTGAAACTAATCATAAAACTCTCAATGCAACTTGTATATGTTATAAATTAAATAACAGAGCAATGGAACACAAAATATTATGGAAAAACAAGCACAAAAAATCATAAAATAAGAGAGACAGATATTTTTGGTTCACCCAATCTGGACTACGTCCGCGGAATAACAATTTGTCCTTACTTGTCTATTATCCAGTAAATTGAAGGGATACAGCCTACAGCAAATTTTTTGTAACTTCCTATTCACTCTCACACATTCTCCTCTCTTTTTCTAACATAAAATAATAATGCACAACTTCAATGTAATTCCCTCATATAAACCAAGGATTTCCTTCTAGGGAAAAAATCCCTAAATTAAAATAACTTCTATTTTTAGATCTTTCGCCTAATGAATGACCTAGATTGACTACAAAATTACAATATTTTACAAGGAAAATTTTCTCAAAAAAAAAAATTCGGTGGTGCTGCCCCCTGAACCCCCACCAAGGGGGGATAAAAGTATGGTGTCACCCCCCCAGCACCAATAGTGGGGAGAAATCCTCCCACACCCCCTTGTTAGGGAATAGGATCCAAACGCGGTTGAAACAAGACCTATGAATCAGGAAGATAATTAGGCTCCACGCCCAATAGGATAGGTGAACTATAGACTATGTTGGACTCATGACACACTAATTTGTAGCTAGGAGCACCCCCTTTCCAAGAATCCATTTGCCTAAAATTGATTTATTTTAGGATTTTCAGAGCTATAGTCTTATTCAATAAACATCAATGTAAATGTTGCACAAGCGGGTGGATTTTGCAAAACCTTGGCTCAAAATATTATGGGTAGTGTGGTCACATGGGCCTTGGAAAAAAAAACTCACTAGAGCTTGTGGAACTCATTTATGTTTCTTAGTTTGGTTTTTATACCCCCAAATAAATTTCACCATATGTCCCTAAAAGGATTCAGGAAGAGTTGCAATTGGCCATAAATTTCAAACCAGTACTGAGATGAATGAATCGTCAATTCCATTAGATTCGTAGCATTAGGTTACAACTAGAGGAACCTTCTGCATAGGACTTCATAGTTTGAAAATTGATTTATTTCAATATCTCAGGAGATATAATTTTGTTTTGTAAAGTCCAATGCATATTGCAAAGGGGGTGGATTTGGAGAAAACCTAGCTTGAGAGATTGTGGATAAGGTTGTCACATGGGCCTTAGCGAAACCAAATTTTCAGATATTATTATGTTGCTTGGTTTGGATTTTATACACCTAGACCAAATGCACCATGTGTCCCTAAATGGATCCTTGAAGTTAGTTTCAATTGGCCATAAAAATAAAATCAAGACATAGATAGGTGAATTATCAATTTTGATAGACTCCTGGCAGCAAATTATAGTTAGGGGCACCCTTGTCCTAGGAACCCATGGCTCAAGAATTAATTTATTTGAGGATATTTGGATCTAGTGTTTCACTCAATAATGACCAAATGAAAATTTTACAAAAGGGGGTGAATTTTGCAAAACCATGGTATGAGTAATTGAGGTTAGCATGGTCACATGATCCTTGTCCAAACACATATGTTGGAGCTTACAAAAATAATCTATGTTACTTAGTTTGGTTTGTATACCCCTGGATCAAATTCACAATGTGCTCCTAAATGGCCCCTCCAAGTGATTTGTAACTCACCATAAAATTGTTATTAGGACTTGGATGGGTGAACCATCAATTGATTTTGACTCTTGACACCAAGTTGTAGCTAGGGGAACCCCTCTCCTATAATTCCATTGACTGAAATTTGGTTTATTCAAGAATCTTTGAAGCTAGATTTTGTTGAATAAGAATTAAGCAAAAGTGCTTTAATAAATAGAGAATGATACGTTGGGCTATAAATTAGGGTTGAAAAATGATGTTAGAAGCATTGATCACTTTGGTGAGTTTGTTATGGTTCTCAAGAAGCTCATATAGTTATTTAAGCATATTAGGGTTTTGTTTTAATGGATTCCCATGAGTTCGAGGTCTCATGCTAGATTATAAGTAAATAAAAATTACATTAATAAATTGGAAATCTATATGTCCTCTTCTATTGAGCATATATGAATGCAAATAATTCCAAAAAATCCTCCAATAGTTGGTATCCTACACATTCATGAAAACCATTAAAAATTAGAATAAATTAAATGTAAAATAAGATAATATGATTTTATATGAAATTGTTTGTTATTAAGGGGGGACAAATTTGGTTGTTTCCAAAAACATTGTTTAGTACAAGGAATAGATCAAGTGAGTAATTGAAACAAAACACATTAAACAACATTAGCTTTATTTAAGTTATATTTTGTGAAATTTTCTCTATTAATATGATAAACTATGTTACTAAATGAATATACATTGATTTCCTTGATATATTTTGTTTTAAGTTCCAATGTGAAATTTCATATTTTTTTAATTTCCTACCTAATATGTATATAGGAAATATGGAAAGTATTAAATCATTAGCATATATAGAAAGTATTCAATTTATCTCTTCATGGATTTTTGTATTATAAAGTGTGAAATAATTTCATTGAAAGGGGTAATGTCACTACAATTCCAGGAAATAGATTGACAAGATCTAAATATACCACTTTATGACTTTCCAACTTGTAAAGAGTTCAATTTTCCTTTGAAAGAAAAATTATTTATATAAGAAAGGATCCAACAATTTACAAAGAAAATAGTTAACTTTTATATCTCATTAGTAGACATATTTCTTTTGTCATATGTTGAATGTAGATATATTTTTTCCAGGATGGAATCTACACCAATAAAGTTAATTTCAAGTGTGAAACAATTAATCATGAAATGCACATGAAAGGTTTTTACAAACTACTATTATTTTAAAGAGTTTCCCTTAATATATCTTTTAAAAACTCCATAAAATAAACATATTCAATTTTTAAACTATAAATTATTATTATTATTAAGTCTCTTCTTTCATACACTTTCTTTTTACCTCATTGTTTTTAAATCCTTATACTTGTTTGTAAACATAAATGGTAATGATTCACAATAGTATTCTAATAATGATTGAAAAATCATTCTAAATGGTGAATGTTAGGAAAATTTAATTCATATTCCAGTAAGGATAAATTTCCTAAGTTAGATACAACACTCGTTATTTTGGATGATAATGAGATTGGAGGGGAATTGCCACAAGGATAGACTTTTCATTTCACTTAACAGTCCCATTCCCATACCACTGAAGAATCCTAGTCAAATTGCATCACAGGTGTGACCTTATTAGTTTTGTGTGACCATCATCTACATATATCACCAATAATATGCTTAACAGACGTGTCCTAAAAATCCAAGCCAAGAACCCTTAACCATGCAAGATGTCATAATGCTCACTTCACCATAGGTGATATTGGATTACCACCACATACATACAGTTTTAGCCCAGCAATTAAACACTTCAACACCAAATAAACAAACACGTAAATCCATATAACAGATGCCATGAAATGCGCATACACACACACATACTTAAAATTTTCTCAATTGTACATTTTTAACAAAATGGCATAGCATGCCCAATATACAAAACGTTACCTCATTTTCAAACATAGAAGTATAGCATATGATGCCCTATATAGAAAATGGTTCTAATATACAAACAACATCCCATGCCCAAACATGATTCCCTATATACAAAATGGGTCTCATTGATCACACATTGACAACTACCATAATCGCCACCATCATTTACATTCTTTAAGTCGATCTTTCTCCTCTTACTAGAAGGATCTCAAGCTTTTTATTATTTCTAGGTTCTTTATCTCTCTAGGGACCACACAAAGAAACAATATTCACATATATTTTTTTCCACAATGAATTATCACAATTACAAAGTGATACTTTATAATTCAAGCCAATAAACTCACCATAAATGATACAATCAGTCGCAAGGGTGTCTCCCTTCTCCATGACCCCAACTTCCCTAATATACCACCTTGTAGTAGTTACAAGAGTCAGTCAAAGAATGAAATTTAAACAAAAATGACTAAAATAAATTATATTCATGATACATAATAAATTCAGTAACGAATGGTCTCACAGTGAATGCCTTGGGAAATTATGAAGATTCACTAACAAGCGGTATAGTCAGCTACACGACCTACTCAAAGGCAACATCTACTATCATATCCATTGAAATTGTATCATGGGATGGTGGTATTGGGATACAAGGGGTTTAAGTGGAGAAACCATCAAGAATGAAATAGTGGTAGAGACAACAAGGGAAATTATTGGATGGTTTATAGATGCATCATCTATGGTCGATTGATTCCCATTTTTTGTTGCAATGATGGAAGTTTCCTGATTGAGGTGAGATGGATCCCAAAATTGGGCCAGTGTGACAATAGTGAGGAATGGATGATGGGGGGATAGTGGATGGTTGTGAACGATATATCTATGAGATAGTGGAAAATTAGAAAAATTACCCAACCTACATACAAATAAATAATATTTTAATTGGTTAACAAAAAAAAATAACAAAATAAACATTTAAACAAAATTTAAGTGGACATAGGATACCTGGGAAGGGGGTAATATGTTCATCCCAAGTGAGCATATTCACTCACTTGGTGTCACAAAAATTTATATAAACATTAAAGGAACATCACAATTATACCCAAACAAAAAGCATCTATAATATGGATTGAAAACATATGAAAACTTTTCAAGGAGGGATCATTTTAATTCACCACACCTAAGTAGTCGATACACCAAATGAACAAGTAGCTTCCACTACATCACTAGCGATAGAGTTTGGAATTTATGCATCTATTGGAGTGGGGAAAGTGCTATAAATGAATAGAAACAACAAACAACCTATAATTAGATATATAAAGGAAACACACACACATATATATATAGAGAGAGAGAGAGATGATCAAAATAATAATCTCCTACATAAAACTCTATTGTCTAATGGCCTCCATCAACACATAGCAAGCATGTCCAAAATTGGTACACCTATGAGGCTCACATGGGCCTCCATATGGCCTCTCCTAGTCAAACCACTAATAATCTGATGGTCCAATCCCTCCCACAACATTATATTTTGGTTGTTGTTGGAGTGATGATGCTACCAAGGTGTCATGTTGCACCAAGGTGTGAGTCAAGGTGGCTCTTTTATTATAGGCTTCAATAGTGATATCCACTAATTGAGGATCTTGGGTTGGGCGGTTAGGCTTTCATCTAGGTGGACAAGAACCTAACGTTGGGTTGTGCCTAGCATTATCTCTATCTTACATAGACTCATGGCCCACCCCGTGGAATTCTCCCATGTCAAAGTAATTGACATGGAGTCCTAGCTTGATCTCCACCATAATTTCCTCAAGAAATATCAAAGCACTCCCCTATTATTTCAAGAAGGTTTATCGAAAAACATAAACCACTTATCCAATGTTGGATTCATAGTTATATTGAGGGGCAGTGATGAATCAGTTTAAGACAATTTATTATTCAAAAATTCATGAATCATAACCAGACAATCTCACATATGTAACACAAAATATAAATGAAAACTTATTTATAATATATTTTTGTAGGCACCAACACTCTAATACAAACTTTTTAGGCACCTATCAACTATTACAAACTTTGAAGGGACCTATAGGATAATTAACTCCCCTCTTCTGTAATAATTGTAGGCACCAACCGATGGGAGACACCAATCCCCTCTGTTGCAATATTTGCAGGAAGTAATGTACATGAGACAGTGATCCCCTCTACTTCAATGAGTCTATTTGCTACTTTTTCCTTCATTAGGTTTGTTAGTTTTTTTTTTCCTTCACCTGGTCTATTAGTTGATTATTCCTTCACCAGGACTATTTGTTGTTTTTTCCTTCATCGAGTCTTCTTGTTGCTTATGTGTTCACCAATTTTTCTTATTGCTTCTATCTTCACCAATTTTACTTGTTTCTTTATCTTTCACCAAGTTTGTTTCTCCTAAAACAACTTGTTTTTGGATTTTTCTCAAGAACAAACTTATACAACATCCCACGTATCTAATTTTGCAAATATGATTCTAAAATTTTTACCTAAGTCGATTATTATGTCTCCATGGATCTTTGAAAATTTCATAATGTGAGGAATTCCCATAAAATAAGTTACCGAAAAAATGCCAAATTGACATGTTTGAAGCTAATTTCAAGACCATTCAATAACCCTAAATTCCATAGGGAATATCTATTAAATTATAGTGAACCAAATTCTGAAATTTATAGCAAAATTGCCTAGATATATTTCCTCTATCTCCTCAATATTTCATAGTCTAAAACTGCTCAAGCTAAAAAAAATTATAACAAAAAAGTCAAGCTAACCTATTTGAAGCATATTTCAGGAGTATTCAAGAACCCTAACTTCCTCATAGCATATATATGAAGTTATAGAGAATCAAAGTATGAAATTTCTAACACGTGCACAAAGAAAATACCTCCATATCCTCCAAGTTTCACAATCTAAAACATTATATAAGAAAATTTATAGTGAAAATTCCAAGCTAACTTATTTGAAACGATTTTCAAGATCATTTAGGAACCCTAACTTCCTCAAAGCATATATCCCAAATTATAGCGAAAAAATGGCTTAAAATTATATCACATATACAAAATTATATATCCTCCATCTCCTAGTTTCACGATATGAAACATCATAGAATAAAAGTAATAGTGAAAATCCTAAACCGGCCTTTTTGAAGCAGACTTTAGGAGCAATTAGGAGCTCAAATTTCATCAGATCATATATTTGAAATTACAACAAACCAAATTCTTAAATTTCAACCATCAATACATGAATACATCCCCTCTATCTTCTCTAAGATTCACAATATGAAACATCTCATAAGAAAATTTATAGTGAAAATTCCAAGATGATTGTTCCTTCCACAACACATTTTTGCTCCACCTTTAACACCCCAAGAGTAGTCCTCGACTCCTGTTGTACAACTTAGATATATCCTTATGTAGATGGTATTCAAATGCACTCACTTATCCTTTATTTATAGTGTTTCTACGTTCACTTATGGGGTTGAATCTGTAGAAATTATACAACATGCATGTATATCTTGGATTCACTCAATATAACAATGTACTAAAGTTAAATACTGAATTGCTTCTACAAATATTTTGCGGAATTTAAAACACAATCGTTAATCACATGAAGTAAAGAAGAATCAAATCACACACAACAGAGATAATTTCCCGGGGAAAGCTTACAACCAAAAACCCCTCTATCACATATGGTATATTCCACAAGGAATCATGAAACAATTACATACAACTCTTCTCACAAGAGTCCTCCTATATTCAGCTAATTGTCTCACACTGATCCAGACAAAATCAGGCCAATACTCAACCAATTCTCAGCCTTTCTTGCTCACACAATTCATGAGGAATGCAATCCCTATTCACAAGGAATTCCAGCCTTCCTACACTGCGTTGAGTATTGTTGTACCTTAAGATACAATCCCTTAGCTATGATAAGGAATCCGTGCTTAAGACATTTATAATTATGTCACAGAAATATTGGTCTTTGTTTAAACACCTTCAAATATTTATCATTAAACCCTCAAAAATCAAATACAACGAATGTCCCACAATGCTATTATCTGCTGATATAGAATGAAATAATCAAAAGAACATGAAAGGAAGAAGCCCAAACTGATATGTTGTTGTACAGGATCTATCACCTCAAACTTCAGAAGAATTATAAGAAAATGAATAGTTAAAATGAAGGAGCGCATATTAAGGGTTTTAACTCTTATTTACACACGTAAAAAAATACATGCAGCTTCATTACTTCATTTTATTCAGAGATTGAAAACACACCATGTAAACTGGAAGACACATCAATATCAACAAATGCCAGAAGCTTGCTTTTCATTCATTAATAATTTGAAATCTGAGTACAAAAATTTTTGTCTGGAGGTCCCAAAACTCGGAACCTATAATGAGATTTTTTCTCCCCTTTTATTCTCCCTTCTCAACCTAACTAATTAACTGTTAAAACAAAATCAGTGTAATAACTGAGTTTCTAATATTCTAACAGTTACAAAGTTATTTCTCTATTCGAAATAAACTAGATTTTAATTAACCCCAACCCTTTACAAATATGGTTAAACAAACTCGCGGGTGCCTTTCTCTTTTAGTTAATAAGAGAAATTAAACAAAAGTCTTCAAAGTTTTACATTTTTCATATGTTACTATCGCTAAGGTGGATAATATATATATTTGGGTCTCGTACTTTGTATTCAATTTATGATATAAAATTAATGGTTTCACAAAACCCAAAACCACCTACGGGACCACCTCTGGCGGTTTATGAAAATGATAAGGGTGGTGTCGTAATGAACGTCAGCCGTTGATTTTTTATGAGCAATTTGGGAAAAATTGTTTTGCGGGGCCACTCGTTGTCATAAACTTCCCTCCTTTTGTGCTTCCGCAAACCTTTGATGCAACGATCTCCCTTCCAACTATGTCTCTGCATTCTTATGTAATGCAGCCTTGGCTGCGTTTACCCACATGTGCATATAAATTTTAAAAATGTATACCCACATGCATATAATCCAATAATCTGGCGCGGAAGCTTCTTATTTAATCTTCAAAAGATGATTTCCTCACTTTTTAACTCATGGTTATAAAACCCAACAATAATAACTTCATATGCAGAAGTTGTCCCATTTTCATGATATTGTGGTTATAAACCATAATTAAAAACCCGTTCATTTAAATTCCGAGTATACCAAATCGACTTTGGATAAATATACCAAAGTACCAACATGTATTAACCTTGGCCCACAACTGTCAACTATCATGCTTAACATTTCATTTGATTCAAAAGTTTGACTTTGGTTAAAACCCAAAGCACCAAAATAATATTATATCCGAATCCCACAGTGTTTGCAACTTACCCATCCATTTCTGCAATCCAATCTCCGTCGTCCATTTAACTACTCCAGATCCGACGGACATCGCTTGATATCGCGTTCCAACTAGCACGATGGTTAAAAATTTTTAACTTACGCGAAATTAGTGGTTTTTAATTGCCACGCGTCGGCTTCTAAACGCTATCGCGTTCTCTCCAACAATTATCGCTTACCAGGTTGCACCCAGGCGAAAACCATTTGCTGGTTTTCAAAACCCATTCCTTGGTTTCGTCCTTCCGTTGACCTTAATCTACACGACTTAATCATAGCCGTCTGTCTCCCTTAATCTTGTTCGTTGATCTCGCTGGCCAATGACTGTACTTTACCTCTTCATTCCTTTGCACTTCTCTTCACTGATTAATAGTTCTTTGCTTCTCTATGTTGGACATTCTTCCGCATGACTCCCTCCTGAGATTTCTGTGTAGTTTAATGTGCCTATCTCTCCTGAGCTTATTGTCAGTTCATATGTATAACTGTCAACACTGCATACTCATAGATATTCTGTCTAGAATACTCAAGAAAGGTTGAAAATAACTATTTGTTAATTGATCGGACTCCAGAAATAACTGAGATTTTTCTCATGTGTTGCACCTATAATAGCTATCTTCAATTTGATCTTGAAATGCTTCACCACTAGAAATAAAAATACGAGTAATACCCACTAATGATGCCTTCCTTCCTTAGCAAGTTTAACTGATGTTCACATTGTAAAAAAAATTCATGATATCTCTCAAGTCTTCTTCATATTTTAAAATACGCTCCCGAGAACCAATTATCAAAACCAAGGCTGGGGAAATTTGAGGTTTTGTACTTGTCAGCAATAGCCACTCTTGGAGCATACTTTGATTCCTTATTTATCACCACCTCTAGGGTATAATTATTTATAGCTAAGGAAGTTGCTGAGTACCCTTCAGAAAGATGCATTTGAATAAATTCCATGAATAAGGTGTTTTCTTCATCGTTAAACCCAATGGACCAGTCTCCTCGAATGGATGCAACAAAAATCTTGGAGAGGATGGCGTGCTTGTTATAGAGCTCCCTTATCTGAGAATTATGCCCTGCAACATATGATGATGAATTCCTATTGAGTTTTTGGTCATCTTCTTGAACATGTTGCAGCTCTTTTTGAATTTTAATAACTGTTTCTCAACAACCTTGAATTACTCAAAACCTCTCTTAGCTTTTAGCTCAGTCAAATTATGCTACAACAAGTATCATGGGCATCCTGTGGTGTTTTAACTATAGCTGGGTAGCTTGCTAATATCACAACTGATAGTCACACTTCCCTTTAACCTCTGTCTCAACTAGGTATCCACTGGATCTGACATGCATGTAGCTAATAATAGTAAATCCTCAGTCGCATGTGAGATCATTGATTGTGATTTAAATAATATTTAATTCACTTGATCTCTCACTAGTGTATCAAACAGTTACAATTAGCACAACTGAGTCTAACTCACTTAACTGAGTTAAACTGATTACAACCTGCATTAACTAATGCACCATTGCACTTCGAACTCTATTACAACTAGAATTACTCTGCATGCCTCACCAACTACCTCTAACTTGAAATCCACTAGCTAATTGAGTTTATCGCTCTCAGTTAACTATTTCAAGTTTACATTGAGAATAGATTACAGTTTATTGTCCATCTTAATTAAGGGATAACTAAAATAGACATGCACCAAAATTAACCATGTGGGCCCCACACTAGTGTAGGTGCTTAATGCACTAGGTGTGGGTGTTGAATGTTGTTTTCAGATGCCAATTTCATTGTTTCTTGTTGCAAACTTCAATAGAATCATAAAATTGGTCGGGCCAACTTGTACTTTCTGGCTAGGCTAACTTATACTTTCTGGCTAGACCAATGTAGAAAATCATTGAAACCTTGCAACTACTAATGAGAGCAATCCAATATGCAAAAGACACAATATTTCTCTACCAACACATTTCAGAAAGAAAACAATGAATAGAAACACAATCACATAGAACGCAATATTTATCTAGGGATCCCAACTAGGAAAAACCCCTCTTGCTTGTATTAAATCAATTGAGCAATTTGATCTATTACATAAAATCTGCGTCAAGCCTTAAGCTCCTTGCAATATTGATCAACTCTCCACAAGAATTTCCCAACACTTAGGCAAATAAGGCTTGCTAGGAAGCTCCTATTTCCTAGCGCAAATATGCCCCTAAAAAATAGGAATTTATCCTATTTCCTTGCGTAATTCCCAAGAGAAATTTCTCTTCTTGATTCTCAAGCTCTGCACACAAAAACATGTGCCTTCATTCAATCTCAATAGGAAATTCGAATTGCATGACCTACTCGGGCTAATTTTAGAAGTTGCAACTAGTTAAGTGAGAGTAAGTTGAGTTAATATAAATTCAACTACTCAACTAAACTCAAGACTATCTCTATTCTATAACTATACAGCATTTAACATGTCGACACTAGAGTTAACTCCCCTAGATAGCTAATTTTAGCCATCAAATAGTCCACAACTCACTGAAAGTCATTTAACTCAAATTAATCGACAATACCCAGTGATAGACCACATCACACATGTTAACTGACAGCTAACTCAAGCAACTATGAGATTGAATTCGATTTTGCATTTTTTAGTAAGGCACAAGTCAAAGAAGTGATTCCTTGCTACATTTTCAACAACCAACCTAATAGAATCTTGGCATATTTCCTCATTCTTATGGATTTAGAGGGAGTACTATATATTGTTGGAAAGGTATCAAAAAAATATATTCAACCATATATCTTATGCTCCCATTTGAGCTATGTATTCATAGTAAAAATTCCTTCAAAGATAGGGTATCCAAACTAGGCATCAAGAAAAAACTAGGTATCCAAACAAAAATTCCAACAATATTCATCTTGCAATATTTTTCTTGGACATATATAGTCTCCCTGTATATTTGACATCAATGAAAAAATTGTTTCCAACAATCTTCCCTTTATCATTGATGGAAACCCTTATCCATTTCGGCAACAATATTGTAGTACTCCCTAGAATTTAGTTGAGCATCCATATGTGTCTCCCCCTAACTTTGGCATTCTTGATTTCCCCCTCTCTTTGATATCAATGACAACAACATATTCAAAAATATCATCTTTTTCATTGTTGAAATCCCTAGACATTTGAGCATTGTTGTTGAACTCCCCTTGTTTGTAACTTCTCTAGGCCCTTTAACATCAATTGCAAAGGGCTACTCCCCATATCTGCTACTTCTCCCTTTGTCTAAAGAATTTACCCTTTTGACATCAATGGAAAAGAGCTACTCCCAAAGCTTACTCTTTCTTTTATTGGTTATTTGAGATGGATATCACAACAATTTTCTCCTTTGACTTCATCAAGGACAAATACATTACATGAGGTCTTGGTTGCTTTTGTCACTGATCTTGTTGAACCTTCTTTCCTTATTTCACATCCTTTAGAATAAAATATGAGGTCATATCCTTGATCACATGTTTGACTTAGAATATTGTGTTTTATACCTTTAACATACAAGACATTTCAAGTTTATGCTTTCCATGATCAAGGCTAACTGTATATTTTCTAGTTATCCTTGTTAATGCATTTTCTCCATAGGTAACATTGTCTCCCTTTTCTTCTTTTAGAGTAAGAAATTTAATTTGATATCCTATCACATGTTTTGAACATCAATTATCAATAAAAAAAAAATTCTTACTTTTCTTTTAGCATATACAAAAAGTCCACATTCCTCATGTTTTCTTGCTTCATTTTCCATACCTTTGTGCATTGTTCTCTATGCCTGGTAATATCTTCTTCTTTGATTTTCTTAGTAAATCTTAATTTGTTTCTTATACAATCACATGCCTTGTGTCCATAGTTATTTCACTTATAGCATTCAACATGATCCAAAAGGGGAGCAAATGATTTGTATCTTCTAACACCACCTTCATTATTTTTCTTGCTCACAAAATCATTCTTTGAGGTCTTATAAGATCCTTTATTTCTATTTATCACATAGCCATTTCTTATATAAGATCTACAACTTATTGATTTATATGACCAAAATTATTACAAGCAAATAAATATCCAAAGTATATTATTTGATATTGAGATGTGAAAGGCCTTGTTGGTGGAACAATCGTTTTGAATTCATTCATGTTGATCTTGTGAGAAAAAACAAGTCTATGTTGGTCTTCATCTCCTTTCATGGTCTTGCTTTCATTGTTGAACGAGCTATTGAGAACATCAACATAAATTTTAGGATTTTATTCATCTTCCTTTTATGATGCCTTTGTGTTTGATTCTCCCTTGGAGGTCCTATGATTTTCCTTGTATCCAAGACCTTTTCCCATAGAAAAAACATATTTCATTACTTAACGAAAGAGGTTACATAATCTTGAGTTTTTGTTATTCATGTTACAACCAGATTCAAATGTAGACACTACATCAAGATGACAACAAGTGATATACAACTGGATAAAAATGGTAGAAATCCTCCCTTCCAGGAAACAAGAAAAAGCCCTGAAAAAATTGTCAATGAGTCCCTTTGAATAAGGGAAATCTGAGAGAAAGAGGCAGGTATTCAATAAACAAAGACAATGAGGAATGGAAAGAAAAAAAAAACATAGGAAAGTAAACAAGGGAAAAAAAAAATAGAGGCAAAAGAACCTTCACGAAAGCATAAAGGTACCAGAACTGGTGACGATGCCCTGGACCAGGCACTCAAAATGAAACAGACCAGTCGAAGCAGAGACACCACGCTTAGATAGCATATCAACCGAAATATTTTACTCCCAAATTATGTGACAAAAATATATAGAGGGGAAACAGGCCTTCAAGGAAGCAATTTTCTCAATCTAGTGCCAGATTAAGAAGGCACAGAGAGATGCCCCAACGCCTAGTCAATGACCACCTTCGAATCGCCAGCAATAAGGATCTCATCTAACGTGAGCCAAGAAGCACACTGTAAGACTACCCATAAGGCCAACACCTCCACTCTCATGTTAGTGCCTCTACCATCGGACCAATAAAAGTGGAAGGCCTAGGACGGATTAAGGAAGATGACGGCTCCACAACCGCACAATCCACCCACTAAGGCACCATCGAAAAAACCAATAGGGTGAGTGTTTTCCAAGGGTTTGTGAGACTAGCAGCGCCTGATGAAGATCGGTTTCTATGGGCCAATTTCCAAAAAATAAGCCACTATTTTGAGAGTAGTGGCTCTCAAATACAGGACAGAGTTCTCCAATACGCAAGCATTCCGACAGCGCCAGATAACCTAGAATATATAGGGGGATGGTTAGGAAATCCAATTGTCTAGAAGACCAGTAGCAAAGACATGAAATGATGGAAGTTATATCCAAATACAAAGGAATCTTAAGGAATAATTAAACTTCATCCCAAATGGATATAGCAAAGAGTCATAGCATAAACAAGTGTGTGGATTCATCACTAACTGATCTGCAAAGAGGGAAGAATCAGGGTCCCTAGAAACCTCGCTTAGCAAGGTTGTCCCAGTAAGAATATGATTGTGGACAAGAAGCCAAATGAAGCACTTGAGCTTCGAATAGAGTCTAGTTGATGTTGATCCAAAATGCAATTGTATGTTTCCTTCGCATAGATCTCCCCACCCTGTGATAATTAGCCCCAAGTAAGTCTATCCTCCTTATCAGATCAAACATTGTCATCTTGGAGTAAATGTGATCAATAGGATTCACACTCGATGTATCCAATACCTATTTTGATGAAATGTGATATCTGATAGTTGAGAATATCATCTAACATTTTTGTACTTACTCCAAATTTCAAGCTTTGATTCAATTCAGCAGTTACTTTCTCTAGTTTCTTTCTCAAAGAAATAATTTTTGCTTCTAGAATTTCACAATATTCTTCCTTTTCTTCAACTAGTTTCTCATCACTTATATCCTCTTTGCTCGTTTAGTTGCCTTCAAGATGGAAATTGTTGTTTCATCAAGATCTTGATCCTTTTTCTTCACATATTTTTGCAATAGTTATTTCTACCTTATGATATTTCTTCTAGGGAACCTAACAAGTTCTACATCAAGGTTTACTTTCCCATCAATATCATCCTCATCTGAATCCATTTTTTCTTTTGATTGTCTTCACCTTTTTACCAGCAATCTTTGCATCAATGGCTATGAAATTATCTTCATTGTCTATATTAGATGAAAATTTATCACTCTCTTCATCATATGTGTCCTCATAATTTGCATATGGACATTTCACAACAAAATGCACTATTTTACCACAATTAAAACATTTGAATGGTATCTTACCTTCATATTTTCCAAATCTTCTTTTTAGCTTTCTCTCACACATTGTTTCTTTTGCAGTTGATTATATTGCTAGAATAATCAATAGATTTAAGTTCTTTTGTCTTCTTTGAAACTACGAAAATTGTTTCCTTCAAAGTTGACTTTCCTTTTTCTGTCATCATTTCATATGCAGTAAGAATTCCATATAGCTCATCCATCTTCATATGTTCCAGATACTAAATTTCTTCAATAGTTGAGACCTTTGCATCAAACTTTAAGGAGAGATATATCAACACCTTCTATACAATCATTGATTCCTTAACTCCTTCACCAAGTCCTCTAAGAATATTGACAATTTCATCCACATGAAGGAACTAAGCTACAATATCTTCTTCATCATTAATCTTCAAGCTCACAAGTTGTATTTTATGGATTTGAAGTTTTGTCCTGTTCACTTTATCACCTCCTTCATAGTTATTTTGAAGTTGTTCCAAAATCTACTCTGTAGATTCACTAGGCATTACTTTGATCAACTTGAATTTTGATAGGCCACACAATATGGCATTCATTCCTTTTGCATTATTGACACAAGCCTTCTTATCATCTTGATCAAATGGAGAAGTTGTTGGAACTTTATAACCATCCAATACATATTGCCAAATTTCAAAACCAAGAGACATTATATAAATCCTCATCCTTACCCTCCATAAGGCATAAATTGTTCCATCAAATAATGGAGCTATGCTTGTGAAAGAATCTTCATGACTGGCCATGGTCCCTTTAAGATCTTCCTTCCAATGGTTGGATGGATTTTGAAGGAACTTGCTCAAATACCAAATGTTGGATTCACACTTATATTGGGGGCGGGATGAATCAATATAAAAACAATTTCTTACTTATTTAAACATTCATGAATTATAACCAAACAATATCACATATGGAACACAAGATATAAATGAAAACTTTTTTATAACAAATCTTTGTAAGCAATGACCCACTAATACAAACTTTGTAAACACCAACCTATTGTTACAAACTTTCTAGAAAACAACTTACAAGAGGCACCAATCCCCCCTTCTACAAGATTTGTAGGTGCCAACCTACAGGAGACACCAATCCACTCTGCTACAAAATTTGTAGGCACCAACCTATAGGAGACACAAATCCCCTCTGCCACAATATTTGTATGCTCCAACCTACACAAGACACTAATCCCCTCTGCTGCGAGATTTGTAAGTACCAACTTACAGGAGATACTAATCCCCTTTGTTGCAATATTTATAGGCACCAACCTACAGGAGACACTAATGTCCACTGCTACACATTCGTAGTCACCAACCTAGTTCATTGAGTCTGCATGTTACCTTTGCTTTCACTAGGTCTATTAGCTACTTCTAACTTCACCAAGTCTGCTTGCTACTTCTAACTTCACCAAGTCTGCTTGTTGCTTCTACCTTCACTAGGTCTTCTTATTATTTCTTCCTTCAAGTATTCTTATTGCTTCTGCCTTCACGAGGTTTGCTTCTGCCAAACCATGTTTTTGACATCTTCTCAAGAATGAATTTGTATGACATGCCATGAATCCAATTTTGCAAATATAATTTTGAAATGTTTCCTTGAGGTACCTTTGTATCTCTCTTTGGATCTCTAAAACTTCCAGTCTAAAAAGCACCAAAAAATAAGATATAGAAAAATTGTCACAATTCCCTGTTTGAAGTTGATTTTATGACCATTCAATAACCCTAAATTCCATAGGACATATCTCTGAAATTATAGCAAACCAAATTCTGATAATTTATACCACAAGTACCTAGAGATCTTACTTTTGTCTCATCGATATTTGACACACACACACACATATAGCAAATATTTAAGTTAGCCTATTTAAAGCATATTTTAGTTGAATTTCTACTATATGTACAAAAAGATATTACCTCCATTTGTTCTAAGTTTCCTAGTTTGAAACATCCCATAATAAAATTTATCGAAAAAATGTCAAGATGACTTATTTGAAGTATATTTCAAGGGCATTCAAGAATCTTAAATTTATAGCAAAAATGTCTCATCGATAATTCAGACACACACACACACATATATATAGCAAATATTTAAGCTAGCCTATTTAAAACATATTTTAGTTGAATTTCTACTACATGCATAGAAAGATATTACCTCCATTTGTTCTAAGTTTCCTAGTTTGAAACATCCCATAATAAAATTTATGGCAAAAATGTCAAGATGACTTATTTGAAGTATATTTCAAGGGCATTCAAGAATCTTAAATTCCTCAAAGCATACCTTGCATAGTATAACAAAAAAATTGTTGAGATTTATATAACATGTACTAAAAGAATATAGAAGAGAACATATAATGAAAATTCCAAGTTGGCCTATATAAAGCAAA
Source organism: Pinus albicaulis (assembly GCA_034641835.2). Classification (NCBI taxonomy): domain Eukaryota; kingdom Viridiplantae; phylum Streptophyta; class Pinopsida; order Pinales; family Pinaceae; genus Pinus; species Pinus albicaulis. Next base: position 1,250,405,660 of record CM076584.1, read on the forward strand.
TTTCAAAAACATTCAAGAACTCTATCTTCCTCGAATAATTTATCCAAAATTATAGTGAATCAAAGTCTTAAATTTCTACCACATGTACATGAAGATCTCCCCTTCATCTCTACCAATTTTCAAGGTATAAAACATCCCATAAGAAAATCTACAGCGAAAATTCCAAAATGATTTGTTCACTCCACAAATCACATTTTTTCTCTACCTTTAAGTCCCATTAGTATTCCTCGGTGTCTATTGTGCATCTTAGATTTCTTCTTGCTTGGATGGTCTTCAAATGCACTAATATATCCTTTATTTATAGTGTTTCTACATTCAAGTATGAGACTGACTTGTAAAACTAGTTGGGCCGACCTATACTTTCTAGTTGAGTCGATGACCTCAAAGCTTCAAGCATTTACACTATAGTTTTTATTTTATTTGAAAATGAAAAACTTTGTTTTGTAGAAAAAGACACATTGTAGAAAACTATTTTTATTATTTCAATGTTTTCTAATGTAATCCCAATAATTGTTAAATGATCTAAAGTCAAGTGATAACTTCATAAACTAGCATGTTTTTAGCTGCCTCATCCCAATAATTGTTAAATGATCTAAAGTCAAGTGATAACTTCATAAACTAGCATGTTTTTAGCTGCCTCATCATAGTTTGTAACCACGTGTTAATCTTCTTTTATAAAATTATGCCAAACAACTTAACAATGAGATTGAATAAATTAATTTAACTTCATAAACTAGCATGTGTTTAGCTGCCTCATCATGGTTTGTAACCACGTGTTAATCTTCTTTTATAAAATTATGACAAACAACTTAACAATGAGATTGAATAAATTAATTTTTTTTATCTAGATAAAAAAGTCCAAACTAAAAGAACATACAATTTTATTTTGTTTACAAAATTAAAGAAATGAAGAAAATTTATCCTACTACATTAAAAAAAAAAAAATATATATATATATATATATATATATATAGATATAGATAGATAGATAGAAACTATGAGAAAAAAAAATTATTTTATTTTCATTAATAAAAATTAAAAACAATCTCATATATATATATAAACTATGAGAAAAAAAAATTATTTTATTTTCATTAATAAAAATTAAAAACAATCTCATAAAAGCATTTAAAAATATTTTGATAGTGATCATCCTATTAAAATAGCAAAGTACTTTTAATGTTTTTAATATTGTGTAGCCCTGTAACATAAAAAGTGTTTCACGGTATACAAACCAAAGTTAACCACCACATATAAGATTTGTTTTCTTTTAAACTCCAAAACTCTGTAATTTGACGGATCTATATCTCTGCAAGTGGATCCATACACTTGCCAAACCCATTCAACAAGTTTTAAATTTCATTTGAAATATATATCTTGGATTTATTTTTGCTCACTTGTTTTTCATTAATTTTTCATTGATATATTGAAAGGCATACAGGACCGAAAAATAAATCCAAGAATCTGTATACATAGAAAGAGAACAACATAATTAGGGTCATTGGTGGAGTTAAATATATCTTTAATAAAAATGTGCCAAACTTATAATTAGAGTTGTTAACGTCGTTATAATTACAAGCGCTACAAGCCCACAGTGACTTATGATTAGGCGCTGGAGTTCCTCAATGCTGCCAATTCTACCTCTGCTTTGGGACCTATCGGATGTTGTGTACAAAACTGATGATGAAGAGAAGGAATCAATAACCATCAATAATTATCCATGAATATCTAACCAATGCCACTCCATCTATGATTAATGTGAATAATATTTTGATTATCTCGACGACCGTCCAAACACCTGCACAGAAAGAAAAAAAATAAATTTAGAAAAGAACAAAAAAGATTTATTTGCAAACCCCACAGTAATTTGAAATCTCTGAATGATGAAATTAACAGTACCCCTGCCAAAACATCTTTTGAGAGCCTTGGGGCACCTTCAGAGTCTGCATCAGCAACGGACTTTCGCTGTGGAAAATACCGAAGAACCTTTGGTGGTAAATCATCAGTCTTCTCAGACTGAACCGTATCTGAACTTCCAGCTTCTCTCTTTTGCTTCTGCAACCCAAAACCACATCCATTCTATGTATCATGAGAATGCATGTTCATCCAAAGAATATAAAATTTCTAGTTTTGTTAAAAGTACAAGACATTACTATGCAAAATCCACCTAATTTTGTGCGTTTGATAAATACTGTCACTGCTTAAACTAATTTGTTTGGACAGAATGTAATACAACCCGTGTATTAGGAATAACCAACCTGAAACAATGGCAGATTAGGAATAGCCAGGTTTAAGAAGTTTAGTACTATATATTCTTCATCCTTTAGATTTTTTTATCAATTCTAATCAATATAAATATTCTGAAATTTGTATCCCCAAGCAGCTATAGTCTAAGTAGTCATTTCTCTTTACGACTGCTCTTAGAAAAATTATCAATCTCATAGATAATTTGAGTGTTGTAATCTTAATAACTGCAGTCTTCCTTTAATTTACTGAAAGCCATATCGCCCAGCTATTATGTGCTTGGGTGCGGTCAAACTCATGGAATCCTTGTAAAAATAGTAGTTTAGCTATGCATGTACCATTTTTCCAATATTCTTACATTCACGGTGCACAGCCACTGTCCATTCTCACCAACATAGTTTCTACGTTCAATTTCTCAACAGGAATCACAAAAGTACTACATCTCCAAGCAGCAAACAACAATATGATCTAACTGCAAATATTTTCATTCTGGATTATATATCATGCCAACCATAGTTCAGGTTAAACCTGCTAATGTATGTTGAGAAGTAAGACATCTAGACTTGTTGCTGTTGATATTTTTGCAGCATCGTGCAGACATTTTCCTGCGGGTTCATGTTGATTTGACTGGTGGGAGAATGATACATCTACTCATTGGGCCATGCTGATTTGGCTATGGGTAAATGGCCTAGGGGCAGACATCTCCCATGGGGTCATGCTGATTTGGCTAGGGGAGAATGATACATTCACCCATGGGGCCATGCTGAATTGGCTAGGGATGAATGGCCCACGATGATCACATTGTGCTCCCGGATGGAGTGATCTATATTTTTTTATAAAGGGGGCTTGAAATGTTTATTGATTGGAGTTTTTCCCTCAAAAGTGGAGTAATGAATTCTAGTCTAATGTTGAGTTGCGATGTAGGCTCCAGTAGTGAAAGGGTTGAGAAACCACCTTAATGGACTCAACATTAGAGCTTTATATAAATAGACAGCACGTGAGGCAAATTATCAACATAGCAAGCTCATTGAATATTTTTTAGTGGAGGAGAAATTCATCCAAGGAAAAATCTGTTGCTGCAGATCATCTTTATCATTTCCATCTCTTATTTTGGCCATGCATGTGAGGAGATGGACGAATTTGACCAGCCGAGCTCGACTGCTATTAGACCAAGCATTTCACCAGAGTTGACCAAGCTGTTGACTGACTTTTTGTAGGCCGCATGTGCTGGTATGACTGCAGGCTACACGTGCAGATTTGACCAAAGGCGTTTACCACAGGTCTGAGTTGACTGTAAAGCTGAGTTTGACCAAGCCGAGTTGACCACAAATTTGACACTTTGACTAGCATTGACTTTTGAGTATTTTGACTGGTTTGACTAGCGTTGATGTGTTGTAGCATTGTTAGCAAGAGGCAAGAAAGGCAAAGGAAAGAAGCAAGCTTCTACTAGTGGAGGTGGACGCAAAGGCAAAGGTAAAGGTAAGCAGCAAAACAAGGAGAAGGACTATTCCAAAGTCAAATGTTGGAATTGTCAGAAGTTGGGACACTATGCAGTTGTGTGTCCGGAGAAGAAAAACAAGAAGGGAAAGGACAAGACCGTGGTAGCTTCTGCAGAGATAGAGGGCTTCTCGGAGAGCTTTGATCGAGAATTTGGGTTCATAGCTTGTGCTAGTGCAGGATCACCTGCCACACATGTTCAGAGGGAGTGTGCACTTCCCTCCACTACCAGAGCATATTCTAGTATTTGGTATGTTGATAGTGGGGCTTCTCGTCGTATGACAGGAGTCTGAGAGTACTTCTTAGAGATTTCAGAGAGTGGCATTAATATTGAGGTAGTACTCGGAGATGACAGCATTGTTAGAGCAGTCGGTGTGGGACATTGACATTTGATAGAGAACCCAAACCTCCCTTGAAAGTGTCAGATGTTCTATATGTGCGTGGAATGAAGAAGAACCTAATATCCATCTCAACATTGGAGGACAGAGGGTTTGAGGTGTTGTTCAAGAGAGGGCATGTGCTTATATATCCTAGGGGCACTCCAGCTGATTCAGCTAGAGTGATTAGTGTGCGCCCTTATATATCCTAGGGGCACTCCAGCTGATTCAGCTTAGTGTGCGCCGTGCCAAGGTGTACAAGTTCTCATTCTAGCCCCTGATGGCATTGAGTAGCAATACCGACTGCAGATCTAGCATTTCAGACTTGTGTGAGATTTGGCACCGCAAGATGGGGCACATGTAACATGGGGCCTTGAGGACATTGTGGAAGATCACCACTGCTGTGCCAGATTTCAGTGCCGATCACCTTGATGTGTGCAGAGGATGTGCTATGGGGAAGTTTTCCAAATCCCCATTTCCCAGCAGTGACAGCAGAGCGACAGGGATCCTTGACTTGATTCATACCGATGTGAGCAGTCGAATGTCTCATGTATCCTTGAGTGGCTATAAGTATTATGTGTTACTCATTGATGATCACTCCAGGAAGACCTAGATTTATTTCTTGAAGACCAAGAGTGAGGTCTTCAAGCGGTTTTAAGAGTTCAAAGCTCTTGTGGAGACCCAGACAGGTCGGAAGATCAAAGTCCTTAGGTTAGACAATGGAGGGGAGTATACCCTTGGTGAGTTTGTTGATTTTTGTACGCAGGCAGGCATTAGGAAGGAGTTCACAGTTCCTTACAACCCCCAACGGAATGGGGTTGTGAAGAGGAAGAACAAATCCATCGTAGGCGCTGCCAAAGCAATGCTTCATGATCAAGGGTTACCTTTGTTTTTGTGGGCAGAGACCTGCAACACTGCTGTGTACTTTCAGAATAGGAGTCCACATCGTGCCTTGGGTAATGTGACTCCGAAGGAGACTTTTTCTAAGGAGAAGCCTGATGTTGGTCACTTTCATATCTTTAGGTGCATTACATACTCCTATGTTCCCAAGGAGAAGAGGACCAAGCTAGAGCCCACTGTAGACAATGGCATGTTTGTGGGTTATAGCGAGACCTCGAAAGCTTATCGGATTTACATTCCTGCGAAGAGGAAAGTGGTTGTCAGACGGGATGTGAAGTTCAAGGACGAGAGGGATTTCAAGAGGTCACGGGAGTTAGATTATTTGGATTCACCAGACCCTCAGGAGTAGATGAGTCAGTCACATGGATCCAGTGGACAGGGATCAGGAGGTACATCGATTATAGTGTCAGGGCCTTCAGAGTCAGAGGGGTGGTGCTACATGCAGCATCCAGAGCAATCCGCAGAGAATTTCACAGGGTAGTCCACTGATGGACAGTTCGCACGGTACTTTAGTATCTACAGGCACAAGTTCAAGCATGAGGTTAGTTGGCAGTTCTTCAGGAGTTCAAGCTTCTGATGATGATGAGGATTCTTTCACTCCGGTGGGAGAAGCATGCTCAGGGAAGAGGAAGCCTAAGTGGCTTTAGGACACCTTGCGCAAGGCCACATCTGTTGCTGGGCCAAAGAGACAGGTTAGAGAGAGTAAACAACCTGAGCGGTTCTGTAGTTATATGGAATTGATCACTAGCATCGTTGATTCTGAGCCTTCTAGCTATGAGGAGGCAGCTAGCCAACAGGTTTGGAGAGAGGCTATGCAGGAAGAGTATTCTTCTATTATGAAGAACGATGTTTGGGAGGTAGTGCCGAGGCCTGAAGGTAAATCAGTGGTTACTTTGAGATGGCTTTACAAGATAAAGCATGTTGCAGATGGCAGCATCGAAAAGTTCAAGGCTCGGTTTGTGGCGAGAGGGTTCTCACAGGTAGAGGGAGTTGGCTATGAGGAGACCTTCGCTCCCATAGCTCGGTATACTTCCATTCGCTCCATTATATCGATAGCAACAGAGATGGGTTGGAAGATCCACCAAATGGATGTGAAGACCGCATTTCTCAATGGCTTCATTCAGGAGGAGGCTTATATCGAGCAACCGCAGGGCTTTGAGGTGCATGGGAAGGAGTCCCATGTATGCAGATTGAAGAAGGCACTCTATGGCCTGAAGCAACCTCCTAGAGCTTGGTACTCGAGGATTGATACATACTTGCAGAAGATGGGTTTCCCAAAGAGTGATGCAGATCCGAACCTATACTTCATTGTGGTAGGTGAGGAGCCTCTCATTTTGGTGTTGTATGTGAATGACTTGGTCATTATAAGTGCAGAGAGACTCATTGAGAGCTGCAAGAGAGATCTTGCTTCAGAGTTCAAGATGAAGGACATTGGCTTGATGCATTACTTTTTGAGATTGGAGGTGTGGCAAGAGGAGGGCATTTCTTCCTGGGACAGGGGAAGTATATTGTGGACATTCTTAGCAGATTTCACATGGAGGATTGCAAACCCATGTCTACACCTATGATCATTAATTGGAAGAAGCTTCACGCTTCAGATTCCGAGTTGGTGGATCCTACTTTGTACAGACAGCTGATTGGTTCATTGATGTATTTGGTCAACACTCGACCAAATATATGTTTTGCAGTTAACACGATGAGTCAGTTCATGTGTGAGCCCAGGAGAGTGCACTGGGTGGCTGCAAAAAACATTCTTCATTACTTGCAGGGGGCAATGGATTTTGGTCTAGATTATAGATAGGGAGATGGAGTGAGACTGGCAGGGTACACTGATTCAAATTGGGCAGGTTGTGCTTCTAATAGGAAGAACACTTCGGGGTGTTGTTTTGGGTTGGGTTCAGCAGTTGTGTCGTGGTTTAGCAGGAAGCAACAGTCAGTTGCATTGAGTTCAGCGTTAGCAGAGTACATGGCAGCTAGTTTCGCTAGTTGTGAGGCCATATGGCTTCGCAAGATGTTGTTTGGTCTATTGGTCAGGCGTTGAGACCTTCAGTGATTTAATGTGATAATCAGAGTTGCATTAAACTCATGGAGAATCCAGTTTTTCATGATAGGTCAAAGCATATCAGGATCAAATATCACTTCATTAGAGACTATGTCTAGAAAGGAGCTGTAAAGCTTGAGAGTGTCTCCACAGATGAGCAGGTAGCAGACATTTTGACCAAAGCCTTACCACGGGGCAAGCATGTCTACTTCAGAGACAAGATGGGAGTGGTGAGGAACACTTTCCTCGATAAGAGAGAGTGTTAAAATTTGGGTACCAAAGGACAAGTGGTTCCCTAAGGCTTTGATCTTTGCCCTAGGGAAAAGTGTCCAAATGTATTTGTACTTTTCTCCTAAAGTGACTTTATAAGTGGTAAAGTCAAATCTAATTTAAAAATGACTTTATAAGTGGTAAAGTTACAATCTAATTTTTAAGTGACTTTATTAAAGTCAATGAAAAATTAGAAAGCGAAAAAGTGACTATAGAAATAAAAGGCTAAGTAGGCCTTTATTTAAGTGGGTGAATTAAGATTTTAACAATTTTTTATGTCGATATCAAAATAAGAAAGAGAAGCGGACAATTGGGAAAGAAAAAAACAGAGCTCTGCAACTCTGACGAAAACCTAACCCTAGCCTCCATTGTCGTCGTTGAGGGCTTTTGCGCTCTGTCCCTGCAGCTGGCTTCCCTCTGCACTCCACAGGGCGCTCTCTGAGCGGGCCTGACATGGAGCCGGCGGTCAAGAAGGGTGGCCCTTCTTTCAAAGAGCAAGTGTTGGGCTCCTCTCACGCCCTTGGCTCTTCCTTCTTTACCCGCCTCACTGCCTCTTCAACTGGTCCAAGGTCGGATCAGGCTAACAGAATTAGACCACAACTTCAGGCAAACGACAAAGCTTCCAAGCACCCGAGCTCTGACATGGAAGGACTTCAGAACACAGGGACTACAGCAGAAGTCTCTACCTCTCCCAGGAATCCAGAGAGCCCCAAATCGGGGATCACAAAAACAACCCAGGACAAAGTTCATACAGCAAAAGCCTGGTACCCAAAGGCTGCAAAAATTCCAGAGATAATCATACAAGAACCGGATATAGAGGTATATAGAGATTATATGAAAGAACATGCAGTTATTTGTAAGTTTATGGGGATTTGGCCCTCAGAAAGAGCTCTGAAAGGATGGATACAAGCAAAATGGAATCCAAAGGGGCCATAGAACTGCAGCTTGGCTCGAAGGGCTTTTTCACAGTGGTGTTCGCCCTATTAGAAGACAAGGATCGCATTTTTGAGGGAGGGCCATACTTTTTTAACTCTGCTGGCCTTTACATGACATTTTGGAAGGAAAACTTTATGCCTGAACAAGAAGATTTCACTAGAGTCCTGGTCTGGATCAAATTATACTCTCCCAACGGACCACTGGGCACCTTCGGTGCTTCAAGCTATTGGTAATGGCCTAGGGGAATACATCAAAATGTCAGAAGGTACTCGAAATAGCCACTATATCTCATATGCTAGAATATGCGCCTACATAGATGTTTCAGGAGCTTTGCCCAAAGCCATTAGCCTGAACTTCAGAGATGAAATATGGCTTCAACCGGTGGATTATGAGCACATCCCTTTCCGATGCAGGAAATGCCACAAACACGGACAATTATTTCGAGACTGCCCACAGAACAAGCCACCTCCAAATGAGGACACAACGAAAGCTAGAGATGATCAGGGCTTCACCAAAGTTTCTCATAAAAATAAGCAGGCTAGAAGGCATACAGCGGGAAAGGAAGCACCCAAACAGACCACGCATAACAGATATGAAATCCTCACATCTACAACAATGGAGAAGGGGCAGCCAAGCAATAATGCAGAACAAACTTTAGAAAAGTACAAAGACCTGGACACAGACATGGAAAACAACACTAATCTAGCTTCTCAGGAACAGGTCACTCTGGAGGAATCTGAAATGGACTATACACAGGACCCACCTACTTTAGAGGACAAGGCTTTTGAGGAAATACTAGTAGGAATGGATCTGCAAAAACTATCAAGGGAATGGACCTCCAAAGGTTTTGAAGATATCCCAGAGGATCAGCTCAAAAAGATTGAACAAGCATACAATCTTCAATAGACTTTCCAAAAGCAAAGAGAAAATCAAAACAAAGGTGGGAAGAATCCAGCTGGAGGTGTCAAGGCGAACCTCAAGGTCAATACTCAAATAACCAAGGCTCAACAGAAGAGAAAAGGACGAAAATCAGCAAGTCAACACATAGCCGAACTAGGATTAACCCTCATTAATGCTGGCAAGGTAAAGGCTCTCACTTTCCCTCCAAATATTTTGTCATGAATTGTACAACATGGAACATTAGAGGACTTAATAGCCCTTCAAAACGTAGGATTCTCAAATCAAAAGTAATCTCTGGGAAAGTTGATATTCTTTTACTGCAAGAGACAAAACGCAGTCTTGCTGATATGAGAAGCATACAGCAGACCTGCTTTAGAAAACAGTATAGCCATATGGCCATTGCTGCTCAAGGCACGGCAGGAGGCATTGCCACCTTCTGGAAGGACTCCATGTTCCATTTATTAGACTCTTTTACTTCCAGGCATGCCATAACAACCATTCTTCAGGTCATAGGAACTAAAGAGAAACTTTGCATCACAAATGTTTATGGTCCCCATTCGGTTAAAGAGAGACTTGCTTGGATCACTCAACTGAAACTCTACCTCCAATCCTTCAACTACAAGATGAATATTCTAGCAGGGGACTTCAATATGATTCTGAAACTGGAGGAGAAAAGGAGAGGTCTCCGTCGCCTGGACTTGGACTCCAATGCTTTCCAAAGTTTAATTGATGATCTGAATTTCATATACACCCCCACAAAAAATGGGGTCCATACTTGGAACAATCGGAGAGGGGGGAGCGCCAGATTGCCTCTCGTTTGGATAGATTTCTTCTCTCTGAAGAGCTTTACCTATCCTCTTTGGAAACAGAGGCTTCCATTGCTCCGTAGGTGGGATCTGATCACTGGCCGGTTGTGCTATCTTTTCAGATTTCCTTAAGACCCAAAAACACTCCCTTCAAGTTTGAAGCCTTTTGGCTGTCCCACTCAGATTTTCAAGACAAGATAAAAGAATGGTGGTCTTCAGATCTTCCCCCTCAAAATAGCAAGATGAAAAGTTTCCATCAAAAACTCAAGTTTGTAAAACAAGAGTTAAAAAAGTGGAATAAAGAAACCTTTGGGGATATAACCATTGAGAAAAAGGTTATAGAGAACAAACTGAAGGTTCTCCAACAAACTATCATTCAGAACGGTTTAACCGAGGAAACAAAACAAATTGAATCGAAGCTTCAGCAAGAATGGCACCAATGGGCTACTCAAGAAGAGATTCTATGGAGACAGAAATCACGTATCCAATGGCTCAAAGGGGAGCGCAATACCTCCTTTTTCCACAAATCGATGATTCAGCACCGGAAGGTTAATAGAATCCTTAATCTCACGAATGAACAGGGGCAGATGTTGGATACTCACCAGCAAATTGAGGAAGAGCTTCACAAGCATTTCCCAAGTATCCTCGGGGAAAGTAATTACAACAATGATGACCATATCAAAAAAATTACAAAGCACATTCCTTCAATCTTAACCAAGGAACATAATCAGATGATGTTAAAGAAGATAACTATGGAGGAGTTGGAAGAGGCGGTTCAAGCAATGCCGAATGGAAAAGCTCCAGGACCTGATGGATTCACCATCGACTTTTACAAGGCTTGCTGGGATACTATTAAGGATTCAGTGTATGATTTGGTGGAAGAATCTCGGGTGAAGAAATCAATATGCCCTTCTCTCAATGCCACCTTCCTGACTCTCATCCCCAAATCGGAAAGAGCCTGCACTCCGGATCAGTTCAGACCCATTTCCCTCTGTAATGTAATTTATAAGATCATTTCCAAAATTATTGCCAATCGGTTAAAGCCTCTTCTGCCACTCGTTATCTCAGCAGATCAGACAGGCTATGTAGAGGGAAGGCAAATAATGGACAGCATCATTTTGTCTCAGGAGATCATTCACACACTCAAAGATCAAGGAAAACCGGGGATGTTGATCCAATTGGACATGTCCAAGGCCTTCAACAAAATTAACTGGAAATATATCCGCCACATGCTTGCGGCGTTTGGATTCAATAAAGAGATCATAGCATGGATTATGACACTAGTCTCTGGTGCCTTTTTTTCCATTCTTCTCAATGGCTCTCCCACTGCCATCAATAACCCCTCTTGCGGCATAAGACAGGGAGACCCCCTTTCTCCCTTCATTTTTATCATTTTGGCGGAGCGATTAGGCAAATCATTCTCAGCTACCTCGGCCAATGGTCTGATCTCTGGTGTCAAGCTTTATCCTCAGCTTCCACCTTCGACCCATCAGCAATTCATCGATGATACACTCCTAATGGGTTGCCCAACGCTTAGGGAAGCCTTAGCCTTCAAAAAAATCCTCAATGACTTTGCGTTAGCCTCGGGTCTAGATGTCAACCATTCAAAATCCAAAATCTTCTTCTTAAATACCCCAACTGCTATCCAATTGCATATTGCTCGAGTCTTGGGTTTTCAAAGAAGCTCTTTCCCTTCCAAATATCTAGGCGTTCCCCTCACTGATAAGCCCCTGGCCTTTTCAAACTCGGAATCTCTCATCTCCAAACTCAGAAAGAAGATTTCAAACTGGACCTTCAGAGCTCTTAATCTCGCTGGGAGATTAATCCTTGTCAATTCTGTCCTCCAAGCCATGCCCATCTATCTTTTCTCGGCTATTGCAGCTCCAAAATCGGTATCCAACCAAATCAGAACTATCCAAAGGGATTTCCTCTGGGAAGGTACAGCCATCAAAGGCAGATGGGCTTTGGTAGCTTGGGATAAGGTGTGCTCTCCAAAGCATGCAGGGGGTCTTGGACTTAAAGACCCTAATCTCCTTGGACAGGCCATGGGAGCTAAAACTTGGTGGAGATGGTTGACAAACTCCTCGACCAACTGGGCTCTCCTTTGGAAGGTTAAATATGCTCCCACGACTCCATGGGATTCTCTCATTAGGCTTTCTGGAAATCTCAAAGGATCACCGATGTGGAATAAGGCCTGGGAAAACAGACTGATAATTCAACAGCATATTTTCTGGGAAATAGGCAATGGTTAGCATGCACTTTTTTGGGATGATGCGTGGGAGCAGAGCCCAAGATTGGATAAAGAGACCTACAGACCCCTAAAAGAGTATCTGGAGGAGAAAAACAAAAGAAAAGTTAGAGACTACTAGAAGCATGACAACAATACAGATTGGAGAGAATGGGAGAATTTCAATGACTTCCTCCCAGTCCATCTCCATCATTCTATTCACACACTTATGCAAGAGCTTAGCAAGAGGCAGATTCAAAAGGAGGAAGGCCCTGACATTCTTCGATGGGGAGCAAACACGACAGGAACCTTCAGCATTAAAGAAGCTTACAACCTTTTACAAAACCCGACCTCTATTCAAGAGGATATTAAATGGAAAAGATTATAGAATCAAAGGCACTGGCCAAAGATCAGCCTATTCATTTGGTTAATGACACACAAGAAAACTCTTACATGGGAAAACCTTCAAAGAAAGGTTTTCAGGGCCCCTCGGTTTGCATTCTTTGCCTTTCAGATTCTGAATCGATAAACCATCTTTTCAACACCTGCCCTTTTGCCTCTAATATATGGTCTTGGTTCCTTTTAGTCTTCAAAACCTCGGACCGTGCTATTCACTCCATCCATACTACCCTGGAAAATTGGAGCTCTGCTTTCTCCAGCCAACCTCTTATCAATCTGACTTGGAATCTGCTCCCAGGCATTATTTGCTGGGCAATCTGGAAGGAGCATAACTCTCGGATCTTCAGGAATGTGGCTTCCTCGAAAGAACAGAGCATCTTCAGCATAAATATCATCATGTGGCTTCCTCGAAAGAACAGAGCATCTTCAGCATAAATATCATCATGAGGGAATCAGCCTCAATTGCAAAGCTCCTTGATGCCCCTAACCCACCTTCTGTGGCAGAAAGAAGGATTCTGACCCTCCTTGATCTTCCCATTCCTAGCAGCGCTCTCTCCCATCTCTGCTTCGATTACTCCCTCGCCTCTGAATGTCTAGTATCCTCCAGATCCACCTCTCCTCAAGTTAAACTATGACAGGGCCTCCAAAAACAATCCGAGGTTGGCCGGCTTTGGAGGAGTGTTTCGCAATGCTCAGGGTATCATCATGTGGATCTATTTGGCAATTTAGATCACAACACCAATAATGTGGCTGAGTTTCAGGCTTTGGCTAAAGGTCTTGACATAGCCAAGCAGAACAACTTCTGGCCTCTCTTGGTTGAGGGAGATTCTAACATCGCTACCCAAGCTTGTAGAAAACTTCAGCAGGGGAGAAAAATGGAAAAAATCTCAACTGGTTGGCGCATCAATAGACTCCTCTAGTGGATCAATGACAATATCAAAGTGGCAAAAGGGATTTCTTTCCATGCGGTCAGGAGAAAGGCTAATAGCCTGGCCGATTACTTGGCCAACCAGGGGGTCATCACGCATGAACGGCTCGTGTCCAAGGATTGGACCTCCCTCGAGTATATCGACATAAAGGATAGATCTGCTGAAGGCTGGCGTCCTTTCCCCGCCGCGTGCAATTTCACAGCGGGGAGATCTAGGCTCAGATCGGGATCGTCTGCCAACCTGCATACCGCAATGAATACAAATGCTCCTATTAACCGGACTGCCATGCGTCATCGTCCTAGGAAGGCGTCTTGTTTCCATTCACCTCACCCTATTTATCTCCCCCTCCGTAAGCTTAATTCTCATTCCGCTAATGTCTGGCAGATAAATTCCCCCTTCTCCTCAGCTCTATTTTCCTTCGACTCCTCGCAGAAGCTCTGTCTCATTCTTCCCAAGGTTTCCACCATGGCTCCTCGCCACAGACACCCCCCTCCTCCCCGTCCCCCTCGTCGTAGCCGCTCCTCCCGATGGGAAAACCCTCCCAGACAACCCATGACCCGGGCAGAAACCTAGGCTAGAAACGCGGCTCGACATTTCAAGGAGGTCACCCTGGTGCCAATGCAAGACTTCTTGGAGGGTCTAGAAGCGGAGGTTGCGGCTCGGCAGCGGGCCACCCCGACGGAAATGGTGGATGAAGAATTACACTGGATCTCGGACCCTGGTTTGACCCGCAGCAGAGAGAATCTATTTACAAGAGCGGTCGACCTTCATTGGAATACCAAGACCCTCCTCTCTCTTGCTCTGCAGGAGCAAAACAAAATCAGCCGGAATCTGGAAAAGAAGATACAGTCCCTCTCACAGAAGTTTGAAACCTTCGTCCACATGGTTCATCACCTGTGCTTTGTGGAAAGCTCTTCGCCGCATTATGAGCTCCTGAAGAATAGATCCAAGCTACAACAGAGTGCGAGCGTCAACGCAGAGGCTGGCCCTTTGAAGCCCCCTCCTCAGGATGCGGGTCCTTCTCAGCGCTCCCCCACAGAATGGATGGCTGGAACCCCTGAGCGGCCGATTAACATCGACGAGGATGGCAATGACGAGGATGACACCATGGCTCCACTGGGCTGTAACTCACGATGTTTTTCTTTGATATGCAATCTTTTTTCCTGTTTGGTCGTTTCGAGTCTGCGAGCTCATTTTTGTTGTTTCAAGCCTGCGTGCTCAAATTTTGTTCATGACAATGTTTTTGAACTCCCCACCCAACTTCTCTTTCCCTATATACCCTTTCGCTGGGTACGGGATCCTTCTAGTAAATTGCAGGTCCACGGACTGTAGCCAAGATGGCTCCTCTTTGTAACACTATTTTTGTCAATTAATGTGAATAGTCCCTCTGAAATTTACAAAAAAAAAAGTGGGTGAATTAAAAAATAGAAAGTGAGAATTAAATGCACATTTAATCTCAGTCCTTGATCTAAAGCTATCTTAGCCATTGGATTTAGGGATTCCCCAAAAGTCTCTTAGCGTTAGGGTAAAAGGAGAAGAGAAAGAGAAAAGGTCATTCAGTCTTTCATGAGCAGATTGAGAGAAAGAGCAAGAGAGAGCAAGGAGAATTTCTGAGAAGAGAGGAAGAAGAAGAGCAGAACCTTGGTATGCATTCCAAGGCATTACTTCAGTAGTCTGTACAACAAAATCTGGGCATGATTTTCGAGGCAACTTGGCACAAAAATTGAGAGAAAACCACATTTATTGTAGCAGTTCATGCACGAATTTTGAGGGTCATACAATTGGTTTTCATGCACAGAAATCGAGGCAACGTTCAACACTTTTCTGGACATGAATTTCGAGAAATCCGTACAACTGTTTTGGTACGTATTTCAAGGCAATCCGTACAACTGTTCTGGCACAGTTTTCAAAGTTGTCTATACAACATTTAATGCTGTAATTTTTGCTGTAAAATTATGTTTTGTTGTTGGCACATTTTCCGAGGTGGAGGTCAAGCACGAAAAATGAGATAACTAAATTTGTGGTTGTTGGAATTTTACTATGTATTTTTGTTTCTTTGTAAAAGCATTTTCAGAAATAAAGAAGAGCTTTCAAACTGGTTTTCCGCGAGAGTTGTAGAGGGTTTTTCCAGGGTCACATTGACCAAAAATCATTGTCATTTTCTGTGTGTGGTGGTTTTATTTTCCTTTGTTTTATTTTTGCATTTCCAACACTAGTGAAATCTCCAAATTTGTGTTTTCAGAAATTTATTTCATTTCCAGAATTTTTGAATGTATGGCTATGGGAAAGGGCATTTAACTAAATGGGAGTGATAAGGTGAAACTGAAAACCGGAGTGGGGGTGAAATTTCTACACGTAGGATCCACAAGACTTGAGTCAGAGCTCCTCAACTTCTTGAGATTTGTGATCATAGGAGTAGTCATGGGCTTGGAATCCATCATCCCAAATTTCTGCAACAACTTGATGATATACTTTCCTTGCCCCAAATATATCTCCGCAAGTTTCTGCCATACTTCCAGACCCAGATAATAGTGCATCAGTCCTAGATCCTTCATCTCAAATTCAACTTCCAGCATATTCTTGCATTCCTAAATCCTTCGCTCCACACCAGTGATGAATAGATCATCCACATATAGTAGACTAATGACAGACTCATTATCCACAACCTTGATGTAGAGATTTGGATCAACAGTACTCTTCACAAACCCAATTCTTAGAAGGTATGCATCCATTCTTGCATACCATGCCCTAGGTGCTTGCTTGAAGCTGTATAGGGCCTTCTTGAGTCTACAAACATGAGTATCTTTGCTATTAACTTCAAAGCCTTCGATTTGTTCAATGTATACTTCCTCATCAATGGTCCCATTAAGAAAAAATGTCTTCACATCCATTTGATGGATATTCCATCCCATTGTAGCAACCAGTGAAACCAAGGATCTAATGGTAGTATACCTAGTTGTGGGTGCAAAGGTTTCTTCATAATCAATGCCTTCCTTTTGAAAGAAACCCCTTGCAACAAATCTAGTTTTGTATTTGTATATACTTTCATCAACAACATGCTTGATCTTGTAGACCCTTTTGGAGGTGACAATAGATTGGTCACTAGGTCTAGATTCACATAGTTATTAAAACTGGAACCAATGACCGGACCGGTGGACCTAATGAACCGGGTTTCGAACCGGAAACGGTCTAATCGGTAGCGGTCAGATCTCAATGAACCGGTTTTTTAAAAAATACATTAAATAATTATTTTTTAATAAAAAAAACTATTTTTAAGATTTGCAACCATGATTCCAAGCCAATATAGAAAAAATATGCAAAGTTTGCTCATTTATATACCATGCAAAGGTGAATATATCAAAATGGCACCGAGTGCAATACATATCATCGAAAAATACATAAGCAATGAGGCTCCAAATGGCCCATAAAGTCCAAAAACAATGCTACAAGCTATGAGGCCATTAGCCTAATACAAGACTACACATGAATGAAAATCAATCATCAAATTCATCACTGCTACTAGACATAGGATCAACATCGGCTACTACATAGACATCATCTGGATTAGAGTCTGAGGATGCCTCAGACTCCAATCTCCCAACCCTCAACTGCCAAACTTTGCAAGTGCTCCAGTCACAAACTTCTCTATTGGTTCAATGACTTGAGTTTCAAACTTCTGAAGGTATTCTGCCCTAATATGCCCTATTACTTCATTTGGTGCTGTAAATTTTTGTAGATGTTCTATGCTAAGAGCAGTTTTACTTTTCTTACAGCAATCATACAAATAGTTAAGCAAAATGCAGATAGAACATATAAGTAGATCTTACAGAAGACAAATCAGAAACAGGAAAATGTGTGTGTTCGTTACGGCGGTCAACAGGATGCTTCAACCAGCAAAGTCTCCTTGGTCAGCCAGCCCAGCATGTGTCACAACAGACCTCCAATCAACAAATGAGTCAACCCAAGTCAACTCCACAAAAGTCAACGTTGTCCTGAAAAAGTCAATGCAGGGCAGCAAGCTAAAAGTCAACGCAGCAGCAAAACGGTCAACCCTTTGACCTCGATTTCTGTGCCAAGTAGTACGGCCTTCATAAATCGAACTTCCCACAAGTTTTCAGCTTGATTGGACCATGCGCTGACCAAAGTCAACGCTGGTCAAACTTTCTGCGAAACCCTAGCAGCAGAAAAATCGTCCTTCAACTCAGTCGTACGGTCTGTCCTCTTTCTCCTTCCCACGTGTGGCTGAAACTCGTCCTCCAGGTAGCTCGTACTATTTCAGATGAGAGAGGAAGATGTAGTTGTGTTGTGATGAAATGCTCTCCAACTTTTCCTGTATTTATATCCATCATTGGGGTGTGTGACACATCTGCTGGGGGCGTGCAACCTTAAGGCCGACCTGCACATATAATTTATTAAGAATAATAAATTCAAAATAAATGTTCTGCTCATCGGATTAAGACATATTATATATGGATTTTACACCTCTCCGAAAGAGGATTCCAACAAAAATATTAGCCTCTTAATCTGAGCATCATAACATGGAGTTTGGACCTAGTTGTCCAAATTTAACAGGTGCTCCACATGGCTTTACATGGCCTCCTATCCCAGCCAAGTGTTGCTAGAACCTGTAAATACCCCCTCCTACAATAGATTTTTGGCAATATTTGCAAATCATTTTGCCATCAATCATATCACAATGAACCCATGCAATATCCTTGCCTTTTGGAGGCATGATGGCTACTACTTAGCTCAAACTTTATGTTGTTCCACTACTCCAGCGAAAACTCAACTCTCCAAGCTCTCAATCAAACTCAAAAAAGCTCAAAATGAGATGTGTGAGACAAATGAGAGGGTACCCCTGCCTTTAAAGGATTGGAGAGGGTGTTTTTGGAGGGAAAAAACCCCCCTTTTCCCTCCAAAACCACACATTACTAGCCAAATCAACCTCTGTAGGTGTGATGGCTTCCCCAACTGCTGGTGATGATGGTTGCTCCTCTACTGCTGCACTAACACTGGTATAAGTCTCCTCCTCCTTATGCATCTCCTGAATAATGCATGGGACTCCAAGTGTCAAGAGATCAAGACCACTTTGCAAAGATGCAAGTGTTCCTCCTCCTAATGTAAGTGTTCCTGCAGCAAGTGGTGGTGGAAGTTTCTTCTCCTCTGATTTATTCATGTCAAACTTTTTTATCAACCTTTGAGTAAAATTTGCATATGCAGTCACCTTTGCATGACTCAAATGGCTGAACCACCAAATGTTTGCTTCACCCTCAAGGTGCAGCGCTGCAATCTTAACTGCTCCTCTTTCTACTACAGGATGTAGCAGGAAGAATGCATCTAGCTTTCTCCTCCAAGCCCTTGTTGTGCATGTAGATGACCCGTCGAAAGTACACAATAGTCCTTCTTCTATGGCTACAAGGTCTTCTTTCTTCTTTGAGCTGAATGAACTGTGGGAGAGTTAGATCCGCTTTGAAAGCCCTTGATTGAGATTTGTATTCTGCAAGATATGAGATTCTAAGTGTCCTCCATCTTCGTGCCTTTTGTCTTCTTCTTCAAAAGAAAAGGGCATAGTATATTATTTGGAGCTCTGGGCATAGTATATTATTTGGAGCTCTATGCAATTCCGGTTCTTTCTTCTGTTGATAGGAAGTACAAGGACCTTCCTCATCTTGAAACCCTATTGTGGTTTCATTGCTTTTCTCCATTCTTCTTTGCTTGACCTCCTTGGTGAGGTCTCTCGTAGATCTGAAAAGAGATGAGATAAATCTCATTCCTTCCATCATTCTGATCTCTTTCTCCTTCTTCTTACTCTCCTGATAGCATAATGGCTGACATCCACAGGCTGAGCCAAGATTATGCTCTGATACCACTATAATATTCCCAAATGGGAAAGCAGCAATTTATGAACACAATAATAGAAAGAGAAGTGATAAATCAACACATAAAATGTAAGAAGATCATATAGCCATCATATTAAAATCATAGCAACAAAATGTATATAATTTCTTAAGGAAATAGTCACTCAAGTTAAGCAGAACAAGCCACAAGATGTACATGAAACATGAATAACACTGCTACACAATAATACCCAAGGCAAAGACAGCGCAGTTTTAATAGATATAACTGCTGTTGGAGAATGTCAATACATAGATATGATGTTATATGGCTCAAATAATGTCGGGAGTAGAGATCTAAGCTCCCAAACACACTTCCAAGATAACCTGGGAAGAGTTTCTTGAAACACACAAAAATGCAGAAGATACAAATATGGCACTAGGGCTGAATAATATCTGCAACTGGGTAGATGATAGAAGGTGGCTGATCTGATCTGGAAATGTATCAAAACTCCTCCTAGATATTCTCCAAATGAGAGGTTGATCCCCTCACTGAAAATCTATCTCCTCCAACTAGGGCTCCAAACCCTCTACTGCAACTACACACTGAAATAACGCAGTTCCTTCATAAAACTAAGTCGTAACTGATAGCAGTACCTTAGCCTGATGTTGAATGATTAAATGAGGCCCAAGAATCTCCCTTACAAGCCTCACAGATGAAGGGTTGCTCCCTCCACATGGAAAACAAGCTCAAAATTTGGGTTTATCAACCCTCCACTGCTGCACCCTGCAACTCAAAACAATCCTCTGCAGAAACTGTGTTGTAGCTGAAGACTAAAGCTTGGCAAGAATACCGAAATGTGGAAATGTAGTGCAATACTCTTCCTAGAGGCTTCTCAAGGAAAGAGGTGGGATTCCCGACTAAGAACACCTTGTCCTGAACAGCACTGCAATCTTAGCTAAACAGCTGAAGAGAACAACAAGTCCAAACAGACCATATACAAAATAATAATCAAAAACATGAATCCCTATGGCTGCCATCCTCTTCCTTATATAAGTGATGTGCTTCCTCACCCTTGGCCCCACTCATTTAAGTCACTACTTCCATGCAAAGAATATCCAACCAAAACTGCGTTGTCCCTCATTGAATGCCACTCCTATGACAGCGCTGTTGATTTGGTCAAAGTTGACCTTGTCCACCTGTATTAGCCCCTGTTCACACATGAGGGTGCTTTATCCAGCTATTAGGATGATCCATTTTCACATCAAGAGGGATTTTATTCCTGCTAAAGAGATTTATGGGTCTCCCTACCCATTTATTCATCTATCTAAATGACAAAAACAAAAATTAATATTCCAATTAACTGCATGCTAATTTAGGAATATTACAATCTCACCAAAATAATAAATTAAGACGGACACAAAAAGGAACACTTAAAGATAAATCACACAGTAGTATCATTTCGTGGAAAGGTTAAAATATAAAGCACAAGATAAGAATACAAGGAAAAGTAAGCACACAAGATATAACAATCTTGTATGCAAGACTGGGAAATATGTACCTTCCTAAAGTGCTCTTTAGAAGACCTGATAGCACGTGACTGATCAACCTTAGCCAAATAAAAGTCACGTTCCTTTTTGGCCGCAGATATTTCCATAGCCAACTTCTGCTCTCGGACAGCATTCTTGTAAGCTGCAAAAGATTATACTTAGAACACAATCCACCAATTCCTGCAGATTCTTCCCACTTCACCTTTTGAACTATAAGAAATAAATGCAATAAATATATCCTGCAGTCTAGTGTTTTTCTTGCCTTAAAAAATACATAATAATTTCACAACATATAGCTTAAATGTTCCCCACTATGACAAATGGCATACCAATTTCTTCAATAAGATTGTCCCACTTAAACTTTCGAAGGTATTTGATATTCCACAGGTCATAATAATGTGCTGAACGTTTCTTTCCTCCTGCAAGCAGCTTGCTAGTTACAAATAAGAATAATGAACTATCTTTTAGTGAACTACACATTCAAAAGTTATTTTATTTTGTCAATCTTAATTCTGTGTGCAGTTATACAGAAGTCCAACTAAGTACATGAAGTAGCTTATATCCAAGGAGATGAGAATATTTTAATTAGAGCAGAATGTTAAGGGGGTTACAATCATTCATAGTAAACGTATAGTAGTTAGTCCAGTATCAATAATCAACTGTTCTTGGAACAGTTTTTTTGTATCAAATCTATAACTTGAGTTTTGCAATTAATAAAAACTATTTCAACAGAAGAAAAAATAGCTAAGAGCATAATATATCAAGTCTTCTGCTATTGCTAAGGCATATATTACATTAGAAATCACTTTGCATGTACAACAAGAGCAACATGTACAGGCCCTGGAGTGGACACACTAAGGCCCCGTGGAGAGCTAGGCAAGGAAAGCTAGGAGCGCTAGCAGAATCACCATGGCACCAACTGAAGAGAATCTATGTCCCTCTGAAATAAGATTTATGGCAGAAATCTGAGTAGCCAAATTGGATTTGAGAGTAACAGCAAGCTTGAAAGGCATTCTCGTATCGAGAAAAGTTGTAAGGCATAGCACTTCCATAAATAGGAAATGCCAGTTAATCTGATCACATCCAACATACTTGTCATCTGCTCCCCCCATTTGCTTAGGAAAGGGGCACCAATTCACTTAGACTTTCCTAATGGTGGCATCCCCATCCTTGCACTCCCACACATGGAACAAGTAGCCACTAACAACCCATTATTCCAATCCTCAAGAGACATTTTGCAATAAGATAACAGAAATAACTTCCCAAAGAGGCCCAAAACAATCCAAACACAAGCATAGGTGTGATAATAAAATGTAACAGAATTAAATAAGTGTTAAAATTGGCAATTAGGGCCGAATTCCACTTTGGACTGCACCTTTGAAGAAGATAATTATGGCATTAGATTCCTCTCTTCGAGAGGACCAAAATCAATCTAAAGATCGTCAAATTTGGATAAGTAAAAGTAAGTTTTAGAATTTATTCTCTCACATTGTCAAGGTTGGCCTTATCTCTACATCGGCTCAACATGTCCAATAGACACGTCTCTTGACCCTCTACCGAATTGTATAAATAGGGGTGCCTCCACCCTCATTTGGAGATATCCTAAGAGAAACTCGCACTACAAAGGATCTCTGTTTGGCCGCAGATTAGGAGCATTCAAGAGAATGAGGAGAGGACGGGTACCAAAGCTTTTTCAAGGCTGTTTGGATGTCCAGTTCTCCTAGCAGCAGGGCCGAGTAATAGAGGGTGATTTGTGAACTGTTTGGGCATGCTTTGGGTCTGGTTCTGAAGCATTTTTGTGTGAGCAGATCTTTGGTAATAAGGCTGCAGACCTGTACCGAAGCTTGAAGGAGAGTCGAACCCTATATCATTGTTTGAGAAGGGCCATGAGTCTGCACAGTGGGCTGGAAGTAGCCCTACTAGCCAGCGAAGTATAGAGGAGCCTCACAAGAAGGTAGAAGCAGTTGTTAGAAGGATACTTGAGCAGAAGATTAGCGCTGAAGATGTCTGGTGATTAGCCCTAACCAGGCCGAGACCAATAGCAGAAGAGGCAGACCCAAAACAGTGAAGCATGAAGGTATGTGCATGATTTGTTTTCAGGTGTTGAGTCCAAGTTTTGGATCAGATTGGATGGAAGTCCAATTTGGACAGTGATTTTGCTATCCTCGTCTTCAGTAAAGAAGGCCACATATATATCCAGGATTGAGCTGCTTTTGAAGTCCGGTAAGTGGCTGCATTATACAGAAGTGCAGACTTGACTGGGTTATCTCCTTGACAACTGGATAATGGTATTGCTCAACATCTTGGTGTCAATTTGACTTTATGTGTACTCTCTCTCTTATTCTCTGCTGAACATTTCATAATTTTAATAAGAAGATTGATCAAGGGTTTCCCCCTTATTTGGGTTTTTCCCTGGCTTGTGCCATATCCATGTGTCCTCTTGTCTTGGCTTGTCTTCTGCACCTTTTGTCTATGTTCTGAACTTCTTTCTTCAGTTGCTATCATGATAATAATCTTATGCGATTGCTAATGGAAAATTGGGCCAATATGGATCCCTGAAGTAACTGTCCTATGCAAAGAACACGTTAACTCAAAAATTAACATGGAACCAAAGCTAGGACAAGTCAAGCCCAAGCAAGAGTTAGATCAATCAGTCATAATTTTGGATAACGGATTTTCTGAGGCTCGTATGGTACTGTTCTGAGGCAAATGGCATCTTTGCTTGGTTAGCTCAGAGACTGCATTTGCATAACTTGGCACAGGGGCTTATCTTCGCATGACAGTGTCACCGGACCTTACCTTTGCTTATGGCACTATGGCACAGGTCTCGTTCCCTGCATTTGGTCTCGTATCTCTGCATTTAGTAAGTCAATGATCATGCTCTGGAATGTCCTCACTATAATAGATATGTATGGGAGAATATTACTATATGGTCTCGATTCACTAGTCAGAATCTCAGCATCACTGTAATAACATGTGTTCCCACCTATCTCAGTCTCGCGCTTGTCTTTCCGCATTACTATAATACTTGATGACTTCTGCATTTGCACAATAAATTGTACAGAGACTTTGATTTGTATAATCTCACTGCAGCATTTTACACTCTGTTTTGAATCCTGTTGTATAAATGGCATCTCTATGTCTCATCTCACAATAATTGATCTCAAAACAGTATTACGGTCCATCTCAGATCAGTAGTACGGTTTGTCTTGGCACTATATTAATCTAATCACAGTTGTATGGATGGCCTTCATTGGCTTCGTAGTTATGACTTCACTATCATCACAATTAAGACTTGTTTGGCAACATAGTCGTATGACATCTCAGTTGTATGGCATTACAGTATGGAATGGCATGTGTCAGTTTTGAGATTTTCAACTATCTATCCCTCTATAATTTTACGAAAAGGCTCATGGTTTTGCATCTCTTCTTGGATCAAGAATTTACATCTCTTTCTGGCACAAGCACTCGCATCCCTTATTTTCTCAGGACTCTTGGATAATTTCATATTGCCTCAAAACTCTCGCCCTATGACATTGCTTAACGGATTTGGTCTTTATTGAATATGGATTTGCTTTTGGTTTCTCTATGATTGGATTTGCATCATTGTAATGCTCTCAGTCCTCGAATGTTGTTATTGTTCCTTGTATATCAATCTCGCATCTCTGAAATAGTAAATAATCTCATTTTGGAATCACTGTATATGGCACAGGTTTTCTTGTAATTGGCACAGTTCTCCGCTATATGCATTGTGATTCCTTTTCATGGCTCAGAACATTGTGAGATCTAAAGGTTGTACACGAACCCGATTACTGGTTCCTCATGTCAAATCTTGATACCTTTTTAAGGCTCGTATTAAAGAATTGCATCCGTTCTCTGAAGAATCACACTATCTCCATGGTTCGGATAAATTATATGACAGATTGTGTTATCACATGGGTTTGTGGCTCGATGTTTAATATTCTGCCTTGCACAGTGAACAGTATCTTGCTCGCACTAAGTTTTCGATGACTTGTTTCATTTCCAACGGTGTCATCACTGCCCACTGTGGTTTTATATACTCTAGGGCATCGCTTTTCTAGACGGCCTGACATCCTATAGTAGCTCACTCATTCTCTATGACTTGTATTAAGATGAATGGACAGTGACATGAGATCGTGATCTCTGCTATGCTAATAAAACGTTGAGAATGATCTCAATGCATTGATAATTGTGTATAGTGACTATGATATACTCAATGGAGGAAATAACCCTAATTCTGTAAGCGTTTTTGTTAATGATATACATGTATGATGCATTGATCTCTACTCCTTGATCTCAGTGACATGATTCTCATATGATTGTGGTGACAATGCTCTTGTGACAGAATTGACAGCATAAGGTGACATCAATATGACAATGGTAAAAATGTGAAGTTGTATTTCTTTTATACCTTCAGCTTTTATATCAAGCAGAGATTTGTGAATCAATGTCTGTAGGACAAACTGTATCCCTGTTATGATCTCAGTAAATCTCCAGTTTGTCGTCTCAAGGCAAGGCATTTCCAAAATAACAATATACATGATATGAAAGGTATTATTGGAAGTAAACTAGAGCTTGACATCTCAGCATTCTCAGAGTATCAACAGTAATGCGTGCATGGCATGTCTAAGTACTTCTATGACTGAATTTTTGTGCATCATCTCCATGATTCAATATGTCTTATCGATCAGATAGAACTCTATTGAATTGAATTGAGGATGGTTAACAGTATGTATGCACCTGTATACTCAGTTCTTATATGCAGTACCTTCGACTTTGGCATCTTGGATAAGGGGAGAAGTACCTTGGGAATATTCTTTCTTGAAAAACAAGAACTTGGAGACCATTACGGGCCTTCAACTATGAAGTACAAAATCAGATGTGATGACAAATATTTTCCTTTGATATTGTTCAAGCCATCACCATTATTTTTACAGGCATGACCAAGAAAAGGAGATGGCTGCAATGACCTTGTCCTTTCTCTATGATGATGCGATTGAACCTGAACAGTAGTTCATGACAGCCTTCCTCCACCCTTTTTCAACCATATCTTCAGGAAGATCAAAGGGAGTAGAAGTATTTCAGAAAACTGGGAAAAGCTATACAGAAATGGTCAAATGAATTAATAACTCCTCTTGCCCAATGATTATTGTCCATAAGGACTAATAACCTGTTGAAAAAGTCTCGATGGGCAAGGTTTCTTTTCAAATATTCAGAGGGAGTTGATTTCTTCCTTAGCTTTAAGGTCTGGAGAAGTTGTTGATCCAGACATCTTGTAGGTGCTCTGAGATACACTATCAAAATTGCTGAAGCACAGTACGATGAATAGTAAGATGCTATAATTCATCTTAGACTGAAGTCTGGAAGCTTCGTTTAGGCTGAATGCATAAAGTAGGAAGCCTAACTTACTATGAAGCCATTTGAGTTAGCTCTTAAATGAGCCATTTTGTGCACACCTTTGTTGTATATTGCAGAAGAAGATTCCGAGAATCCAGTATTTCACATACCACTTCATATGGTACAGCAAAGGACATTCCTGTTTTCTAGCATGTTTGAGTGGACAGATCTCATGATGAGCAGGTTGTTTGATGGACACTGTGCACCTTAGAAAGACAATTTTAGGCCATGGTCTTCCTGGGTAAGAGGGAGTAAGATCAGTCAAATATTTTCTTCACCAAGATATGCAAGAAGCAGGGGATTGCTAATTGCTGCCAAGATCCCTGCTGTAAATCAATATGTTTACTATATATTATTATATCATCTATATGCTGCTAAATGGAGCTACGAGGCTCCCATTGATCTAGTCTTGACTTTCAGAAAGCAGCTTGGCACTATTCCCTATATGAAGGATCCTTGGTTAAGATTGAACATTGAGCTTTGGGCGCTCCTAAAGACTTGGGATACTTATTGAGCTATGAGCAACCATAGGGTGAATGGTTCACCTTCCTTTATAGGTGCACGGTATACAGGGTGAGTGATTCACCATCCCCTGTGATAGATGACATGTGTGTAGGGTGTGTGGTTCACCTTCCCCTGCGATTGATGACACGTGTGTAGGGTGATTGGTTCACCTTCCCCTATTGTTGATGGCATATGAATAGGATGAGTGGTTCACCTTCTCCTATGGCATATGAGCAAGATGAGTGGTCCACCTTCTCCTGCGGATACCCTAGTGAGAGATGCTTATAGGCATCTATTGACATGTTGGTGGGACGTGGTTCATCATTTCCCCACATGTAGGATATTTATTCCCTACGATATGTGGTTGACATGTCGGTGGGATGTGGTTCATCCTTTCCCCACGTGTAGGATCCTTCCTACTATTGCTGATTTGCATGCATGTAGGACATGGTTCATCATTTCCCTACTCTCGGTGTTTTGCATGCATGTAGGATGTGGTTCATCCTTTCCCTATGATGATTGTGATATGTGACTGTAGGATGTGGTTCATCCTTTCCCTACGTGTGATTATAACATGTGTTTGTAGGATGTGGTTTCTCCTTTTCCTATGGGTGGTTGTGAGCAAGATGTCATATATTCTTTCCCTGCTGATTTTCTTGCATCATCCTCTATCCATGTAATCTGGGACACATGGGAAGTACCTTTCATCTGGCCAATGAGTTGGGAATAGTGGATAGGGACCATAGCACTACCAATGGACACATCGTGTACTATCGTACTCCCTATATCTAGGATGAATGATGTTTCTTCAACTTGATCACTTGAGATCAAGTCCAATTGGAGTTCTCCCTTTGGTTATGTGGACTGACTTTTGTCAGTGAAGAATGGTTGTGACTCACTCTCAACTGATTCTTATTTATTATTCATATCAGTGTTCAGCAGAGCAGAGATGAGATGAAATTCAAAGATGATTCATGGCAACAGGATGGCGTAATGTTTGATGGTCTGTCAAGTGGAATTCTCCCTAGTTGAGAGGGAGTGTTAAAATTGGCAACTAGAGCCAAATTCCACTTTGGACTGCTCCTTTGAAGAAGATAATTATGACATTAGATTCCTCTCTTCGAGAGGACCAAAATCGATCTAAAGAGCGTCAAATTTGGATAAGTAAAAGTGGGTTTTTAAATTTATTCTCAACCATTATCAAAGTCGGCCTTATCTCTATGTCGGCTCAATATGTCCAATAGACACGTCTCTTGACCCTCTACCAAATTGTATAAATAGGGGTGCCTCCACCCTCATTTGGAGATATCCTGAGAGCAACTCACACTACAAAGGATCTTTGTCTAGACGCAGAACAGGAGCATTCAAGAGGAGGAGGGGAGGACGGGTACTAAAGCATTTTCAAGACTGTTTGGATGTCGAGTTATCCTTGCAGCAGGGCCGAGTAATAGAGGGTGATTTGTGAACTGTTTGGGCATGCTTTGCATCTGGTTTTGAAGCATTTTTGTGTGCCCAGACCTTTGGTAATAAGGCCACTGACCTGTACTGAAGCTTGAAGGAGGGTCGAACCCTAGATCATTGTTTGAGAAGGGTCGTGAGTCTGCACAGTGGGCTGGAAGTAGCCCTACTAGCCAGCAAAGTATAGAGGAGCCTCACAAGAAGGTAGCCACCACTGTTAGAAGGATACTTGAGCAGAAGATTAGGGCTGAAGATGTCTGGTGATTAGCCCTAACCAGGCCAAGACCAATAGCAGGAGCAGACCCAAAACAGTGAAGCATGAAGGTATGTGCATAATTTGTTTTCAGGTGTTGAGTCCATGTTTTTGATCAGATTGGATGGAGGTCCTATTTGGACAGTGATTTTCCCTTCCTCGTCTTTAGTAAAGAAGGCCGCATATATATCCAGGATTGAGCTGCTTTTGAAGTCTGGTAAGTGGTTGCATTATACAGAAGTGCAGACTTGACTGGATTATCTCCTTGACAACTGGGTAATGGTATTGCTCAAAATATTGGCAAGTCAATTTGACTTTATGTGTACTCTCCCTCTTATTCTCTGTTGAACATTTGATAATTATAATAAGAAGAATTGATCACGGATTTTCCCCTTCCTGGGGTTTTTCCCTGGTTTGTGCCATATTCGTGTGTCCTCTTGTCTTGGCTTGTCTTCTGCACCTTTTGTCTATGTTCTTTCTTCAGTTACTATCATGAAAATAATCTCATGTGACTGCTAATGAAAAATTGGGCTAATATGGATCCCTGAAGTAACTGTCCTATACAAAGAACATGTTAACTCAAAAATTAACAATAAGCGCTCATAATAAAGCACAATCACCCTCATGCACAATACACAATTTTCCATAACATTAAAAAAGAACTGAATTGCAGATTTATTACAAAGATAGAGCACCTAATTTTTGACAGAAGATAGTCCAGAAAACTAGCTGCATATGAACAATTTTCCAACCTATCATAAACATGTCCAGATGCCACCCTCGAGATGGGCTATGAGGCCACCAGGGTGAATGAAACAAGCTACAATCTCTCATGGCTCCACCAAACTGCTCACTATAGAGCATTCCCGGCATCTCATCCAGCCATCAATCAGCCATGCACTTCCTTCCAATGCCATACACATCATAGGGAAGATTTTCCCTCTCTGTTCAACAGTCCTCAGGAATCTTCTTCCTTTCCAGTGCTTTTTAGTGTAGGTGGAAAGAGTTCATTCTATTGATTACCCTCTGGGAATACATTTTAATGAAAACTCAGGTTTTCCAGCAATCAATGAACAGTAATAATCAGTGGATGCAGATTTCCTAACTTGCACAACCTCTATGCTCATTTACAGCCTCTCTATCTCTCCGGAGTCTCAACAAAGCTCTGCAAATCCCTCATTACAGTGTTGATTTTGATTATCCTTCAGATTTGGGTTATCAGTAACTATGAAGAACATACAGGGAGAGGTTGCTGGGAGCGAATGATCATTAGAATCGTAGGAGTGAAGAATGATGGATGAATTCACACGAGGTAGGAGAATGAAGTGCTCTTCACTCTTTCCCAAACTGTTCATAGCTTGCCTATGCTCCCATAACTATGTGAGGAAGACATTCCCACCAACATCTTTC
The DNA here is from genome assembly GCA_034641835.2 of Pinus albicaulis. Lineage (NCBI taxonomy): Eukaryota > Viridiplantae > Streptophyta > Pinopsida > Pinales > Pinaceae > Pinus > Pinus albicaulis. The sequence continues at coordinate 1,250,435,614 of CM076584.1, forward strand.
ATACATTCAGGATTGACCTTTATAAGTCAAAGGAGGTGGTTGAGCTCATCTAAGGCACATAATAGAAATGAGATGAGTTCCTAGGCTGCAATTGACAATAGAAAATAATTTTCCCATGGGCCCCTTTTTTTCTTCCCCCCCTGTGGAATCATGGCCCCTCTAGTGCTCTTTGTAGCCAGCTATATTGGACCATTATATATTATCTTTCAGCATTAAAATTTACAAAGCTTTAGTGGGAAGCCAGTGCTGCCACATGGTCTATAGTGAGTATACTTACACACATCTACATGTCTAGTCATTCACTAGTCAGGCCTTGGCCATCAGCTCCACATTAAAACAATATTTACAACATTTAACATGGATTCATTTATTTAAGTTGATATGGCTTGACAACGATCATTATAACCACCCATTGACAACGTTTACATGATCTGATCCATCATATTCAAGGGGTTAAAACTGGAGTATTAAACTAACAATACAAGAACTCAAAGATCTTATTATGCCTTCAAGCTAATATCTATATTATGCAGTTTAGTGATAGTCTTAAGTGCAATCGGTAAGCATGTGCAAGACAACATTTCAAAATGGTATTGAAATCACTTAATTTTCACAAGAAGAAAACCACCATAAAAGATCAAAAAGCTACCAAGGGAGACTTCACCACCCACCCATAGTCACTCTGATCAAATGCCACCCACAATCTAGGCTAGAAAATGATGAAGGCAGGATTGCTCACTAACTTACTCACATATATCCCCAAGGGTTCTGTCACAGACTTCAAGCTAGATAGGGAAACATACAATGAAGAAGTCAAGAACCCTCTACCAAACCATATTTTTACAAGTTCAAGCAACACCCTCTAACAGCATTTACTCTACCATGAATGACCCTCTGCAAGTTTTCCCTCATTGATACGGAAAAAATCCATTGCCAATCTTCCCCACCAGTACAAGTAGACCCTTTGACAACATGCCCACTCGTATGGGAAGTTCTCCGCTGAGCTAAAACTTTGGTGCAGGTTTCCATGCTCCAAATCTTTGCTTAGATTTGAAAACCCCCAACATAAAGACTCTCGCTTCAATGCATAGTATTTACTATTTTCCCTTATTCTCCTCCATCTCCCCTAATTAACATACACCTTGTATAAATGAGATTCAATATAAAAGTAACAAAAGTCGGGGAAGGGAACACTTCTAAGGTCTCGAGTGGATGTATATTTTGTATTTACGACTGAGGTGCTTGGTGGGAAATTAATGCTCATGGAGATGAGGTATCAAACATTCCTTCTAGGCTTTATGTGCTCAAGCCACATTTTACCAAACATAAGTTGGGTAAAGTTTTTGATGTTGCTAAAGTTTTATCAGAAGTATATACCATAGGGCCTTCTTGTTGAAGAATGTAACTAGGTTCGGTCTTCTTTATTAATATATTTGACAAAAGAATTTATTATTATTAAATGACTTATTAAAGCATGGATTTCATGCTTGGGTCATATTTAGATAAAGGTCCCCATTGTGGACTTCTAGGTTAGTCATTACAGATTTAAATTGACACATTTTGGGCTTTTAAATCATGTAATATAGGTTGTTTATTATTTGGTCAAAAGGCTCCTCCATCAAGTCATCTTCTTCAAGGTCATCATCCTCAGTCTCTCCAGCAAAATCCTTCAAAGACAGCCTTCAAGTTGACCTCTCTCAAATGATGCATGTCAGCCTCAAATAAACATATTTAAGTCGGCCTAATGGAGACACATCTCTTCAAGAAGTACATGTCGGCTCATTTCCTATGGACAGACTACTATATATACCCAGCTAAGGCTTCGAATTAGAACACGGATTTTCGTACATCTCTCTGAAATAAAGTTTGGAATATATCAGTGTTCGGCGCAAATTACAGTGGTATGATTTCAGTATCATCACACTTTCACTACAGTGTTATTAGAGGTTCGGAATAATCTCAGTATGCTGTCACGGTGCTATCTCAGTATGCTCAGTGATATGATGCTATCTCAATACTCGGTGCCATGATACTATCTCTATCTCAGTGCTACAAGGTCTCAACACTTTCAGTTTCAGTGCTGCCACAGAAAGAAACTCGGTGCTATCTCAGTGCTACAAGAGCTATTACTCCAGTCAATGATTATCACAGAGAATGTTTCGGCGTCATTAAGATGGAAGAATCTCGGGGCTACCATAAGAAGATCTCAGAAAGAATGTCTCGGTGAGGATGAAGTTTTTGGTGCAAGTAAAGGAGATCTCGGTGCTGACTAACACAGTGAAGGGATGACTTGGTGGAGAAAGCCTCTAGTCAGGGTCTTGGTTGTCTAAACTTGAATCTACTGAAGGAAGAATTTTGACCGGGCTTTCCCCAAAGAATGGGATTTTTCCCTGGCATGTGCCTACATCATGTTTCTTCTTCTATTTGTTCATTGACACTACTCTTGATGATAAGAAAAGATAAATTGGAAAAACAACTAACAATAACAAAACATCACAAGATAATGTCATAATGAGAGAAATTAATCAACTTCCATTTCTCTAACACTTCCAAGGCACTTGATGTACATTCTGATTTCACACTTGAAATATCAATATTATAATTTTTTTTCTTGGGAAAAAAGGAGAAGTTACATATCAAGGTTATAACATTTTCTTGTCTAGAAATTCTTTACAAGGCCATTTTACACATTCGAAATCAACAGTAGAGTTTTGAACAAAGTTACTAAAAATGGCTGTGGGAGATCAAGTGGACATATAAATATGGTTATAGGTGGTAACTTTCAAAACTTTAGGATTCCATGAATTGTCAACATTAGAGTGTTCAAAAATACCAACATGGTAACTTTCAAAACTTTAGGATTCCATGAATAGTCAAGATTAGAGTGTTCAAAAATACCAACAACAAAAAACATATGCAATTTTCACTAAGTTGTAAACTATAATGACACATAAACATAGTTCAATAGATTGAAAATTTCAAGACCAACCAGTGACATGCAAGTGCTTGTGCTTGCACTTGTGAATGTGCACCAAACACAAGAACAATAGTTGGGGCCAGGTGCAAGTCTTGGGTGACTTTAGTGGAATAGGTGCCTCCCACTCATAAGTGATTAGTCAAAGAGAAAACCAAATTGAATTGTGTTAATGGATCCCTCATAATGCTAAATCTGGGCACATTAGCCTCAATCACGATAAAGCATGTTCAAAAAAGAGGATGTAGGCTTGCAATTCATTTTGAATCATTGGCTCATTGGACAATTTCTAGAGGGTATTATGAGTAGAAGCTCAAATGATGATATGAAGGAAATAGCCTTGTGCAACTTCCAAAAATGTTCAGGTTGGGAAGCTGGCCCTATGTGAAACCTAGGTAGGAGATGTCAAAGGCATTGTTGAAGCCAATGATTATGTGGATGATGTGGAGAGAGGTTCAGATCCTACATATGAGGGCTAACAAAAAGACATAGAAAAATATTCAGGATTACAGGAATTCAACATAGAAGACTTGTCTCTATGTAGAAAAAGTTAAAACGTAAATGGAAGGATATAATAAGTTAGAGATGATGGCTAGGCCTGTGAAAGCCAGGGCCCAGATAGTATGATCTTCTCATTATTGACTAAAATAAAGTCAATACAGTAATTTCAAAGGATACATAAAAAAGAGAAACAAGACCATATCTAAAGTTAACATTAGAAACTTCCAAGTGTCATGCAAAGATGTTTTCCAATTTTATGTTCTCTAATATTAGTAACTTTTGTTTGTCTAAACTTTTTGAGCCATCACATATATTCCATGTCATATTCAATTTTGATGAGCCACTCTATCGTAGTTGAATGCACCTGCTTATAAATAGAAAATAATAAATATAAAACCATTTTTCAAGAAAACAAGAAATGTCTAATAGCATTAGAACTTCTTCAGAATACTACTTAGTACTACTACTGACCATTCTGTGTACCTGTTATAACTGAAATTGAGTCCTTCAAATGTATTATGATATTACTCATTATATTAATCAAGTTGCAAGGAAAAAGTTTGATGGTAAGAAAGAGTCCTTCACCAACACTCCTAAAGCCATATCCAATAGTTCATTCTTGATGGAAATGCCTTTCATTGTAGCACCTAAAGCTTTCTTTTTATCAAATTTTAACGCTACTTTCTTACGACTGTCAAAAAACCCAAACAGGCAAACTATGTTGATACACAAACCATATTGGATTTATCCTGGTTAACTTACCCATTTGTTCACCATTTAACATACTTGCAACCCTCTTTGCAACACTTTTCTTTGCAAATTCTACCCACCTGCAAACAAATTTGATTAACAGCATGATATAAGTGAGGGAATTCCATGGAAAATGCATATCCTGTATAGATCGACAATGAAACACTTCCTTCTTTATCTAGTATAAGAATAATATTACTAAACTGACTGATCAACAGAATAAAAAAATCAGATGGTGATGCTGACACAATTTCACATAATCCCCATTGGGAATAAATGTAATCTTGCACATTATGTCCATAGATACATATCATCCAAAGTTTTGTTGAAGCTTTGAAACCTGAAAATTGCTCTCCAAACTATATTTACATAGACATTCAATTAGACATATTAACACTTGTTCAAGCAACATTTCCCTCTTTGAACAAATGTTACAAACATCAGCATCGAGATATAACCGGCAATTGTCGAGATGACCAAAAAATTGTAAAAATTGAGAAAATATCAGTAATAATCGACAAAATTAAGATACCACCAAAAAATCACAATTTCACAATAAAATCACAATGTTTACAATACTGCTTTGAGTTTGAACACCATATGTGTAGCTGCTATGAGAAAATGAAGAACGATATGCTAGTTTTGGAATAAGCAAATTAGTAAAATTAGTTAACTGGTAGATAGTAGGTTGTTACGAATTGCTTAAATAGTAGTCTAGAATGAACATATTTACATAATGATAAGACTAGTTAGACCAGCAATATCAGTTAACTACTTGATGGTTATCAGAGAAAGGCCATGTCCACTGGAAGATGTAGCAACAATACAAATATACACACTTTAAATGGAACAATTATCTCAACATTAACTCATGATGTAACCTGTTACTTTATATAAATCTGCGGGCTGTTTTACAATCTCTGATCAGGCAACTCTGTAATTTACCACCACATACCAATCAACGTGTTAAAAGTATTATTAAAACCTTAAAGTAACATGACAATATTATTTTCCGTTATGATTTTGCCTCCTTTTGGTTTTGATCCAACAACAATCAAATGCTCTTAAAATGGGAAAAAACTGATTACTGAAGCCCTAAAAAAGTACAAAGAATTTATTTACCTGCATTACCTATGACATAATAACTCAGGAAGCCGGAAGGAAGCAACGCCATGACATTTAGGCATCATAATTAGTTCCAAAGATCCTCAATACCAATATTAAAACTTTGTAATTGGAAATATGGCAAAGACAGAAAAATGGTACTAAAAGAATAATAACTAAAGTAAAAAATGTACTTGTATAAAAATTTTCTAAACATCTACATTACATTGACATGTTTTCTCGCCTTCATGAGTTAGCAAAACTTTTGAAATATAGGTAGTAGACCCAAGTGATTTGATAAAAATTTCAACAGCCATGTCAAAGAACATTGTATAATTTCAGACATAAAAGTTAGGGTTTCTTAACATTAGATAAGATCAGATAATTTTATTAATGTCCAACAAGTAACCACAAGATTAAGTCAGTGGGACTAAAAAGATTAAGTCAATAGTACAATGTGGGAGTGCAAAAGCAGATCCTATAAATGCTGAGAGCATAAGTGGAAAAAAGCAAAAAATCACACATCGTAAGTAAGCATCTAGCTAAGTGAATCTGTAAATCTGATCAAAGAAACCCAAAAGGTACAATAGTGGTATAAGTGCAAAAATACAGAAGCAGGGTTTGAGACTACCGATCTCAGTGCTGGACGAAAGACAAAGAGAGAGATGGAGATGATGTCAAGGCCCAGTGGCCCTCATGATCGAGGGAAAAGGGAGCAAACAAGGTACTAGCTCACTGTTGAAGTCCTCTGATGTCAGAAATCGATCCAACTGCATGGTCCTTAAGGGGGCATAGGAGTGAGGAAGCCCTGCCCTCCTACCATACAAGGTCAAAGGAAAGAAGCTCTGGATAGAACTCTTGCTACTAGGCTGTCTCTAATTCGCAGCATCGCAAGAGAGGGATACCCAGCTCTATACTCATCTAGAACTGGTCTGTCTATCATTATGATGAAACGTGGTCTGCAGCCTGGTCTGGAAACATCTCACAGGCCTCGAAGATGTTGATTGCACAGTTATGAGAATCAATCAATCAGCGAACCAATTGACCCCAAAAATGTGAACAGGACTGAAACTGGAAAAAACAGGAAAATAAACACAGACCAAAAAATACATAAAATATTAAAATTTTGAAAAATAAATAAATATATATATATATTCATGTAAATCCATATGAATCCAAACCATTATACACATATCCAAAGTTTTCCATATGTATCACAAGGGTGCATATAACCAAAATAGCACCAAGTGCAATTCGTCTCTAAACCAAAAATAGATCAACAAAGAGGCTTTAAAGTTTAAATGGCCTTTAGAGTCCAAAAAAAACATGTTACAACAAATAACTACATATCACCAAAACCATTGCCTATACTGGGATCCTTATCATCATTATCACCCTCTAAGCATTAAAATAAGATAGGAAAAGTTTAACATACCAAATTAGTGACATTGCTCAAATGAAGGATTATGATAGAGGAGTTTTACAACCAATGCCACCATCATCAAGATAAATTGAGGGCTTGGTGTCCTTGATTGAATGCTAGTTCCATATCCTCATACATGACAAAAACCAATGGAAACATTGCAATTTTGCCAATCCCAAAAACTGTTAAGTCAGCTGAATTTTGAATGAGATTTAAAATTTTACTTTCTCCATATAAAATTCAATCAAGTTGTAACCGTTTTCAAACATCCTGAAATGGTTAATGTTAATGTTAAAAAATTAAGTAAAAGGACAAAATTGAAATATAAAGGAGAATGTCAATTTTAGTTTAAAACTTTAATATTGCCATTAATTATTAGGGTAAGTAAACTGGAAGCCAGAGTTGGGGGGAGGGCAGGGAGGTCTCTTTAAATAGGATTAGTAGGGCCCCAGGTTTAGATATTGCAAATAACTTAATTTATTGATTTAAAAAAAAAGTTTGGTGGTTCCTAGTAGCACCATATGGCACTATATGGAACTGGCCAATTCCATACCTAACTAGCCAGAAACAGTCTGAATCCTTGAACCAGACTGGAATGGCCCTAAAACTGGTCAGACCAACCAGTTTTCCTGGTTCCGATCTAGTTATGCTAACACTGAGTCAACCACCTAGAGGGGGAACTTGAGACCAGACTCAAGGTCTCATAGCTCTATGTTCTGAAGTACTCGAACAATGTGCAAGTAGTCTCTTGTTGCTCTAATATGACTGAATAACCTAAAATCAAGTGACCCTCTTGGTAGTCATAGGGTGAGGTGGGGCCTGCAGAAACAAAGATCTGTGGCTAACGATGAGCTCCTAAATTAACCCATTGTATCCAAAAATTGTGTATTTAATTACCCCTAGGACCTTGCAGTTTGTCTTTTGGTTGAATCAATATCTACTAAACTAACCTATTTTTTAGCTAATGGCAATGCGTTGATTAATAGTTTGCAATAGTCAAATTCAGTTGCATTTCATGAGATTGTTATGCGTGAATGATGAGTTTTCGTATTGATGATCAGTATGGGTTTGCGATATGCTTGTTGATTATTTATTTTCTGTAGCTTTAACCCCTATGGCTATGGAAAAAGTACTTTGTTTTTTTTCATCTTTGAACCTACCTTTAACATCTATTCCAGCTGCAACCAAGAGAAGGACAAGGTAACCAATAACAATCATTAATGTGATGGAAAAGGTAACCCTTTGCTTGCAAGAATTAGGGCATCAACTGATTGCCCCTAGTAACCCATGCGAACAAACAGTCGAAGCTGCAGAGACATGATCTACAGTGCTCCAATACGAGGAAGAAGAGGGATGATTGTGCACTCCATGATGGCCCATTGAAAGCAATAGAGCAATGATGAGACTAGCACCATGAGTTCTCTAGCAAGCCTCTTTCCTCGGCCCAAAAATGAGGAAGACAGAAATGCACTCCATAGCAACCATTTAATGCAGCAAATCAAGAGAGAATGGTGCCACGAATCCTCCAAGCAGATCCCTATTCTTTGTAATATGCTAGGGTAATTTTTGCCCTACGATTTACCTCCAGCAAATAAATTTAATCTCAAGTAACAGTCTGTCTATTCCTTCCTTTCAGTGGTATAACAACTAAACATCTCAATTTTTTCAAGAGACAGTATTGCACATGTTGGCCACTAGAGTGGCACCTGATGATTATATAAAGACTCCATGCCCAAGGATGAACCAAAGGACACTTGTACCATCTGATGCAAGAGCATTCTTCAAGGTTTATAAGACCTAGGAGTCTTATCACACATTTACTAAAGGGAGTGGGTTCCCTTAATTATTTTGTTTATTTTCCTAAGTTTAGTTTGAGTTCTAAAGAGATTTAAATGTAATTTGATTAATGAAGAATATCTCATGAGTTGTAGAGATTTTAGGAATGAGTGAGTAATCCTAGGAAGAGTGAGGATTTTGTGGATCTAGAATATCTGATGAGTTGTTAAGGAGGGTTTTGTGGATCCGAACTAGAATCTGGTATCAGAATCCTTTTCTTTAAAAATGTAATTTGGTGAGCAATCAAGGTAGGCTAGTTGGGTTGTGAGAGAGAACAGTAGAGAGCCAAAGAGGAGATGTGATGCAAATTGAGCCATGAAGGGCCCGAGCATAAATAAACTCTGTTTTATTTAGTTTCAAAAAATAAAAGTTCTTGAGATTTTCCTTTTCATGTTCGAATGAGTGAAATTACTGTCATCAATTTCAGTAAACTCGTTGTGTTTGCTTAATTGGCAAGGGTTGTTTGTTATTGTAACAGAGTGAATCTCTGTTTTTTGCTTAATTGGCAAGGGTTGTTTGTTATTGTAACGGAGTGAATCTCTGTACGTTGTGCGGGTTTCTTAAACCCTGGTTCTAATCCTTTTCCCATAGCCACGGCCCACGATGTATGTTCTACATTGGATTCACAAAGAGGAGGCCAATCCAGTCAAATAAGACACATTCGTAGGAAAGTGATAAAGATCATGATTGATGGGATATGAAGGGTTCAAGTCTCTGTCTCGAGACTAGTGGTGTAGCGTTGATGTTTTAGGGTTACAAATTGTGGAGAATTAGATAAGGAATTGCATCATTTTAGCTTCATCAAATACGTTGGAGGCGTTGCGCATACCTCTAAGATGCTACGCATACACTAGAGGTGATGCGCATGTGCTATGCATACACTAGAGGCGCTGCGCATACCTTTGAGACGCTACGCATTCGCTGGAGGTGCTACGCTACCTTTACACGCTACCTTTACCTTTATAACGTTGTGTTTTTATCAGCAATGATTCTCTAGCATTGCATTCCTCTTTAGCACGCTACGTTTTCACCTATAGCGACTAATAGCTTGATCGATCCAAACTCCAGTACATTTGAAAAGGTGGATAGAGGTAAGGTGTAATTTACTGAAGGTTGATGTATGAATTGGATCCGCTTCAAAACTGTGTAAGAAATTGCAGGGAGACTCACTGTATGGTGAGATTATTTTTTTGTGAAAAAAGGAGAAGGCAGCAGTATTGATCAACAAACTATATCGTGCCCATTCTTCGGAAATACATATAGGCATAGGATGTTTCTGTCACAATCTGGAATGAGATGCATTACATGTGTTTAGGAGGTCGTCTATTTACATGTGTGTAGGATTGTGCTTGTATCTAGCAAGCAATCAATCCGCAGTGGGGATTTTGTCTGTTGGGTGGTTGAGGATCGTTGAGAGTAGTTGAAGAGGAAATTGAATGGTGGCATCATCCAGTCATATGGAGTTTTCAGAATTCAATTGTGGGCATAATTTGTACAGTCTTTATTGTTGCAGGTAGTGAAGCGCTGAGGAGGATGCTGACTCCCAAGGATTCATTTTTTATAGAACCAAAGTTTTCACAAGTACTTTACCATTGCATCATTTGGTATCAGAGCAAGACTAGTGCTCTTTGGGGTTTTTTTGTTATTCTCAGTATGTTTAGAATTTGCAATGGTAATAGATCCAGATACAGAGGGTTATGATCTGAAAGGAATTGGTCGTTGGGAGATCAGAACACAAAAGATTTTATGCAGAAAAGAAAACAAAAGCGTAGGCAAAGCAAGATATTTACATGTGTAAAGAAGAGAAGAATCCTCAAATACTGCAGGCAATGAAGACTTCAGCCATTTCATTCAAGGCGGACTGTGGAAAAAGGTTTGAGGAAGACAAGATCAGGAAAGGATCTTGTAAGTTTTAAAAACTTTAATGATATATGTATGTGAATGCAAGTAGCAACAAGAAATTGCAGGGAGGTAGCTGTGACAAAGGACAAGGGAGCAAGTGAAGAAATTGCAGCAAGAGAAGTTGTAAGGCAATGAAGAGAACATGGATGTTCTCAGAAGGAAAAGAAAATTAATTGGAAGAAGAACTGAATTGCAGACAGTGAAAAGTAAAGCAACATGTTTATTGTCCAAGCTAGTGAAAACTTAAGGAGATAAGATCATTGGAATATCTCTCAGGTATGAGTTATATTTTGATATTTGGTCTAATTTGAATTATTTTCATAGTGAAGAGAATGATAGCATCCAACACACAGCAGCAGACTGTGTAAAGGGAAGAGAAGTTGTGTTAGTGGCAAAACTCAGCAAAGAAGATTGTTGTAGAAAAGAAGAGAACAACAGAGTTTTCAAAACAGAGAGAGAGGCAGGTGAGCATTGTTTAAAGAATCCTGACAATATTGGAAGCTGAGGAGCAGGAGTGCTCAAAAGAGGTTTTGTTGCAGAAACCGAAGGAAATATACCAAGATGATGACTTGGTGTAGGTGACAAGTAAAGACTTGTTAAAAAGAAATGAGGGAGGATTATTGTAAGATCACAGTGGGCAAAGGAAGTCCACATAAAGAAGCCAAGATGACTATTAGGGGTCATGAGAGAAGCCACAACAAAAGAAAGAAAGATGCCAAGGAAAAAAGCAAAGGAAAGAAGATGAGTCAAGAAGTACTTGACAAAGACATTGTTGTATTGAAAGCAAGTATTGATGCAAAAATAATGCTGCTAGAAGATTGTGAAAGGGGCCAAAGGTATGGTTGGACTATGAAAAGAAAGAAGATAAAATGGAAGTTGTTGCAAAAACAAATAAAGAGGAGAATGTACATCAGATTAAGAAAGGAACTCAAAGCAACTGAGTTAAAGGTGAAAGATGGCTATTGTAGACCTGAGCAAGAGGTTTACCTTAATGAGGAAGGAATTATTGATGATTTTCTGAACTGTTGGACAAGTTTGGATCAGCGAAGAGATGTGATGATTAAGACATCAAAGGAAGAGGAGCCTTGTATTTTTTAAACTAATTCTTTATGTATGTTTGCAGGGGATGAACAACCTTTAGATGATGTGTTTATGCAGGTGGATGACAAAATGAAGTTGTTAGAAGAGATGGTTGTAATAGAACAGTTATTAATTGAACATGTGTTCAAAGGCACCGAAGATGGACAATTGTTGAAGACTACTATGGAAGTTGAAGATGATGGATCTAGTAAGACTTGGCAAAAGATGGCAGACAATCTGAAGACAAAAGGAAATTGCAGATTGCAAAAGAAGAAGTCGAAAAGAGGAATGAAGATAGCTTTATGACAGGATCAAACAAGAGTATATATACAGTGCAAACACTTAAGGTAATGGGATTATCTCTTCAATTTTTATTCAAAAATTATGAACCTGTATTAACAGTTAATGGGCAAGAAATTGTCTTGAAAGGACATAATGGAGCATTAATGGAAAGGGCTCTTACTAAAGATTGCACTATGGAAGATGGTAGAACATAAATTTATAAGGAGAATTCAGTCCAAGGAGGTACAGCTAGTCCAGTAAAGGCTATGAAGAGGAAAGGAAAAGAGGAAAGTCAAGAACTTAAGAATAAGTTGGTAGAGGCTAATGCACAGCAGAAATTTGAAGACAATGTTATTTGTACAAATTGCAAAAAGAGTAAAGGTAAATGTAATCAGCAAACTGAAAAGAGACAGGCAATCTCAGAGGATGAAGGCAAGGATGCTTTAGTGAACTATGCATTTGCAGTGAGCAGCAAAGGGGTCAATGGAATTTGATATTCATGGCGTTACCAGTAATTTTTACTGTTGTAAAAGGGACTTTACAGTGGAATGAAAAATTTGTTGTATATGGTGATTTTGTTTCTTGTACAGAAACAAAGAAAACTTTAGCTTCTAAAATTAGAGATTGGCAGATTTTGATTGAAAAAAAAGAGAAATGGAAAAACCAACTGAGTGGTTTACAGATTTGTAAGGAAGAAAAGGAAAGAATGAAAAGAAATATGAAAGGAAGGAAGGCCAAAGAGAAGAACAAATAATAGAATTTAGAAATTAGACAGCATTCAAAACAAAGTGAAGACAAAGAAGACTTTTCCAAGACAAGATAACATGAAAGAGGATATGACAAGTTTGACATGTCATATGCACATCAAGAGGATGACAAATCAAAGAAAACTTGGAGCAGAGTTAATGAGGAAAGAGATGGAAAATGTAATATGTTTTCTAATTTTGAATTATTAACTGTTGAAATGTTTTTCAAGATGAAAGACAAATTGTTCTTGGAGATATATTTGTTTGTGCAAATATAAAGGAGTATGTAAGTTCTGGAAATGTGGAAAATCAGTTTTCCTTATGGAAACAAGAAGATGGGAGAAAGCAACTAGTTGGCTCAGAAGCTTGGAATGGATGAAAAAGAGTTGATATAACTCTTACACAAGTTATTGCGGAAGAGAAAGAAGATTGCAGAGGATGTGAAATTACAGTCTACGAACAAATTTTGTTTTGATCCAAAGAAGATTTGAATGTCAAGAGTTTATCTTGAGTTTGCAAATGAAAAATTGGGTGAACAATTCAATTAAATTTAATATGAATATGGAGACAATTGAACAAGGTTCAATAACTAAAAATTTTGCAATTGATGGACAGTATGTAGCTGAAAGGTCATATGTTCTTGTATCAAGCAAGGAACAATCTTCTTTTGAAATTGAGTGGATTTCACTCGAGATATTGGATAAGTGGATGATGAAAACAACAGGGGTGATAGGTATGAGAATTTCTCAAAGTAAACAAGTCAAGAAGAGATGGAAAGGTATGTAGGACAGTATAAAGAAAATGGTTTGGAAACAAGATGTTGGTGATAGGGTCAGAAATCAAAATATATAGTCAGGTACAAGACAATGGAACTAGTGGAGAATACATGAAGTTGAAGTTAAATTCTGTTGAGATGATGACAAGTCAGCAGCACACAGAGGTACAGAAATTTATGTTGCTTGAGGAGATGCTTATGTTGGATATAAGTATCAAAACACTATGCAGTGGAGATGCTCATGACAACAGAGCAATAGGACATCCACAATACAGAGTTTGGTATCCAGGAGAAGGAGAGAATGCAGCAAATACACCTGCAATTGGAAAAGGTTAGACAGTCAATTGGAAGATGAAATCTCATGAAGTTTACAACAGAGGAAGTTGGAAGACCCATGTACAGGAGTCCATGAATTATTTCAACCTAGGGAGTCTGATGCAGGAGCATTCTTCGAGGTTTATAAGACCTAGGAGTCTTATCACACATTTACTAAAGAAAGTGGGTTCCCTTAATTATTTTGTTTATTTTCCTAAGTTTAGTTTGAGTTCTAAAGAGATTTAAATATAATTTGATTAATGAAGAATATCTCGTGAGTTGTAGAGATCTTAGGGATGAGTGAGTAATCCTAAGAAGAGTGAGGATTTTGTGGATCTAGAATATCTTATGAGTTGTTAAGGAGGGTTTTGTGGATCTTAACCAGAATCTGGTATCAGAATTCTTTTCTTTAATAATGTAATTTGGTGAGCAATCAAGGTAGGCTAGTTGGGTTGTGAGAGAGAACAGTAGAGAGCCAGAGAGAAGATGTGATGCAGATTAAGCCATGAAGGGCCTAAGCAGAAATAAACTATGTTTTTTTAAGTTTCGAAAGATAAAAGTTCTTGATTTTTTCCTTTTCATGTTCGAATGAGTGAAATTATTGTCATCAATTTCAGTAAACTCGTTGTTTTTGCTTAATTGGCAAGGATTGTTTGTTATTGTAACGAAGTGAACCTCTGTTTTTTGCTCAATTGGCAAGGGTTGTTTGTTATTGTAACGGAGTGAATCTCTGTACGTTGTGCAGGTTTCTTAAACCCTGGTTTCTAATACTTTTCCCATAGCCACGGCGTATGTTCTGCATTGGATTCACAAAGAGGAGGCCAATCAAGTCAAGCGGATATACTATGCCCAAACGAGCCAAATAAGACAGATTCTTAGGAAAATGAGAGAGATCGTAATTGATGAGATATGAAGGGTTCGAGTCTCTGTCTCGAGACTAGTCGTGTAGCCTTAATGTTTTAAGGTTACGAATTGTGGAGAATTAGATCAAGAATTGCATCATTTTAGCTTCATTAGATACGCTTGAGGCGCTGTGCATACCTTTGAGATGCTATGCATTCATTGGAGGTGCTACGCTACCCTTACATGCTACGTTTACCTTTATAACGCTGCATTTTTATCAGCAATGATTCTCTAGCGCTGCGTTCCTCTTTAGCATGCTACGTTTTCACCTGTAGCAACTAATAGCTTGTCGATCCAAACTCCAATACATTTGAAAAGGTGGATAGAGGTAAGGTGTAATTTACTGAAGGTTGATGTATGAATTGGATCCGCTTTAGATCTGTGTATGAAATTGCAGGGAGACTCACTGTATGGTGAGATTATTTTTTTGTGAAAAAAGGAGAAGACAGCAATATTGATCAGCAAACTAATCGTGCCCATTCTTCTCAAATACATATAGGCACAGGATGTTTCCGTCACAATTTGGAATGAGATGCATTACATGTGTTTAGGAGGTCATCCATTTACATGTGTGTAGGATTGTGCTTGTATCTGGCAAGCAAACAATCCGCAGTAGGGATTTTGTCTGTTGGGTGTTTGAGGATCGTTGAGACTAGTTGAAGAGGAAGTTGAATGGTGGCATCATCCAGTCAGATGGAGTTTTCAAAATTCAATTGTGGGCATAATCTGTGCAGTCTTTATTGTTGCAGGTAGTGAAGCGCTAAAGAGGATGTTGACTCACAAGGATTCATTTTTTTATAGAGCTAAAGTTTTCACAAGTACTTTACCATTGCATCACCATCAGATATCATCAGATTACCAGAGTTTTTTTACTCTACTTCTTCTTCTCATCATTTTTTGTTGTACAAAGATTCCACACCCTGTGGGGAATTGTAATAAGTGATGCTGGTATGATGAGTTCTGAGTCATGTAACAGGCCTAGGTAGATTGGGACCTTGCCAACAAGTGAATATTACTCTGGGAGGTTTTTTTCACTTGGTTAATTATCATCTCCCTACCAGGACTTAATAATTATCATCTCCCTACCAGGACTTAATAATTAATTGAGCTTTTTCCTCCAAATTTACCCCAAAGCCAGAGTACGGCTTGATGGTGAGGCCTTGGGTGAGGCCTTGGGTGAGTCCTCGTGTCTAGGATCAATGTTTATTACCATACTAAATCCAACAAAAAATTTCGTGGAATTTGGTTAGGTCTAGATAGTCATTTTTTAATATTTTAGATTTCCCACAAGGCAAAAATTGCAATAAAAATTGTATTTGTAATGTAATAAGTGATGTCTAGAGAAGTTGTATGGGGTACGAGTAATAAAATTTGCACCTCTCACCCTCAACTTATTACTATGACACACTTTGAGGGGTTAAAAATGTGTTTTGAACCCTCAAAACCCATTTTTCCTAAGTTTAGTGGGAAATTTGGCAATTAATTAAGGTGGATGCAGCCTCTGATCCTGCTTCCCCTCCTTTTCCTTCTTTCTAAGAAGACACTGAGTGTTGTAGTGGCCTAGCTCGCCACTCTTGAAGCACTTGACCTTGGAAAGGTCTTTATTCCTCCTACGTTTCTCCTGTTGCCCCTTTGATGCAAGGGCCACATTCTCCTCCTCCTTCACTTGCTTTGTCCCACTGTTGCCATTGATGGTGCTCCTCACCAAATCTCACCTCATCTCCTCTTGCTGCAGATCAGCCCACAATTTGCCCCACTCTGGCAACTTGTCTCTACCCAAAATACTCTAAACAAAGACCTGCCAATCCTCGGAAACATTGTTGAGAGCTAACCGCACCAATTTTGTAGGTTGGGGTGTTGACCCTACAGCTAACAACTGATCTCCTGAAGCCTAGTGAGGAAGGGGTCTATGCGCTCCCCCTTCTGCATATAAGTACATCTCAGCTTCTCCTCGAGATACATCTTCCGTTGCTCAGAAGATCCCTGGTATAGCGTAACAAGAGCATCCCACATCCTGCTTGGCAGTGTCTTTACCAGTTATGTGTGACACCACATGATCTCGTACCCCATCGAGAATCAGCCTCTTCGCTTTTTCCATCTCCTTCTTGTAGGTCTTCAGCTGATCTACATCTGTGGGTACAGCCACCACGTTATTGATGAAAGCTTTGAGATCGTATTCGTCTAGAAAACAAGAAATCCTTGTCTTCCAGATCACATAGTTAGAGCTCCATCCAACTGATCCAGATCTCTCATCCCTGCTAATGCCAAAAATGTCGAACTCCTCCTCTTCTCCTCTGCACAGTTGTTGTTAGGCTCTACTGTTGTTCACAACTACTGCTGCTCTACGGTGAGAAATCGAACTTCTGAACTAGAAGTTCCCTGAGGAAAGAATTCCTCAGTGTGTGCTCTTCCTTCCGCCTGACGTTGTTTTGCACTAGCAATAGCTGCAAAACAATACGTCCCAGCTGGAGATCTGCTCTGCAAGGAAAATATTAGTGCTCCCTCTACCTCTGGTAATCTTTGATCTAGAAATTCTAATTTCTCTGTCGACTCTCTCAAAGAAATATAAATTTCCTCAAAAACTGACCCACCATTGATGGATGCTTAAATTTCACAAGGGAGAAAGGATGCATTTATACAGATATATTAGGATAGAACATCCCTTAATGAGGTGGAGGATGTCTTTGCTGAGTTTTCCACTAGCACTATGAAACTTGGAGGCTATGATGTGATTAGAGACAAGGGGGCTAAGAAGCCTTATGCTTGGTGGGCAACTCATGGAGCAATATGCCCTCCTCTACAACAGTTAGCCATGAGGCAACTCTCTCAGGTTACTTCATCATCTTGTTGCGAGAGGAATTGGAGCACAAATGGGAGCTTTTATAGTTTGAAGAAGAACGGGCTTGAGCAGTCCAAGGCAAAGACAACGATGTAGGTGCACACCAACCTTCGTCTTAATTACAAGCAAAGGGAGGAGTGGTTGAAGGGAAAGACAAATATGTAGTATGTGTTTCATAATGATAAGGGTTTGGACAGCAATGTTGAGTTGGGAATGGCCAACTTGGATCCTAATGAACCAATGCTAGAGCCAATCACTTTTGATCATGATGATCCTCTTGAGGGGTCATTCTCTACAAAGGAGGATGGAGAAGAGAATAATGTTGGCAATGATGTTGATTTTGACATTGATGTTGACATTATCATCGTCATGTAAATGCTTAGTTTTTTATTTAAAATCTGTCTAGATTTCATTTTTTGTGTGTAATTAACTAATTTGTTATATTTTAAATTTTTTTAATATATATATAGATAATATAATGGGTCCCCCATGTCCTATTTTGGGGGTCGTTGTGTCATGTGTCAGATATTGTATTTCTTTGTCCTCCATGTCTTGTGTCACATCTCAGGTGACTTTTGTACATTGGTATTTGATGCGCTAAGGACAGTGCATAAATAGGGAGGAGAGGAATGTAACACCCCCAATGTGACCCCTAATTGTATATATTGATATTAGGCTAGTGAGCCAAGACATATGGGCCTGCATGTCGATGTGTGTGTATTGTGGGGCCAAAGTGGCTATGTGGTTTAGGCCAAAGAGGTTCTGCACTATAAGGTCAGCGAGCCAACCAAATGCAATATGTAACCACACTCATGTTAATAAAATTATATCATTACCATAGACCAAGCCAAGCAAGAGAGATAGTGGGCTAGGATTCCACGAGTCGAAAAGGGGGCTCAAGGTTAAGTGAAGGAGGCTTAAGCCAAGGGACTAAGCCAAATAATAAAATAATACCTAAAGCCTTCAAATATGAGTTTATCATAAGTTCCTAAGGTAGGGGACGAATTACTCAAGTGCTTGGAAAAGGATAATAAAATAATACCTAAAGCCTTTATCTATGAGTTTATCATGAATTCCCAAGGTAGGGGAGGAATTACTCGAGTGTTTGTAAAAGGGCTTCTTTGAGTGCCACTTGTCATGTAGGACACATGCATACAAAAAGTGAGGATTTAGTGTTATACTACATTCTACTCTAGGATTCTCATCATAGGGACTATTGTATGGGCTCTGGGGATATGTTGTGACCTAGCGACGACAAATACACATGAGATTCCTAGGAGGAATTGGTTGTGTACAGCTCACCTTAGATTTCCTTGGGAAAGGTTGGAGCCCTGGAGGGTGGATTAACGGATAGGTTTCCTGGTGTGAGGCCTGGAGTGTACATGGAGACCCCTAAGGGCAGTTGGGATTCTTGGAGCCAAAATGCCCTAAGACTAAGGCTGCTTGGAATGGGAGTAGAGAGCGACAATTTTCGGAAGCTTCTAGGTTGAGAGCGATTTTGGGAGTGTTTTTTATATAATATATATTTTTATATATTTTCATGCTTATATGTCAACAAAAGCATGTAAAATGATGAATTAAATATGAAAAGCATAAAAACATGGATTAAACCCTATGTTGCACGGGTTTGCGGACCCAAGTCCCGGATTCAGGTACGGGTGCTTCTGAGAAGAACCCAAAAGAACAGGGTTCTATGAAGAACCGAGTTCTCCAAAAAGCAAAAAAAAATGGGTTCTTCTGTGAAGAACTGGGTTTTCCAAAAAAAAAAAAAAATGGGTTCTTTTGCCTTAATGGATACAGAGAACCCCGAGGATGGGTACTTAGAACCCGAAAATCGTGTTCTTTGGGTTCTCGATGACCGATTTTGACTAAATTTTTTTATAAATTTTCTTATTGAAATTTAAAAATTAAAATTAAAGTTTAATAAATACTAAGTTTTAACAAAATTACAAATTAAAACTTTGAATTAAAAAAATTAATTTTTTTTATTATTGAAATCAAAATGTAAATAGTAAATACTAAATCTAAACATAAACTAAGATCTCACTTCACTTCATTTCAATGAGTTAATTGGACGCAGGGACGAGAGGCCATTCATTGAGTTCATTTGTTCGACGCAGGGAAGAGTTCATTGAGGTATTCGTTCGATCGATATTCAAGCAAGGACGAGAGGCGGAGGTATTTGTTCGACGGAGAGGCATAGGAATTCAAGCAGGGACGAGAGGCGAAGGTATTACAGTTGCAGAGGCATTCATCCACGCAAGGACAAAGGACGCAATACATAGGGACAGAGGCATTCATTCACGCAATACAGGCAAAGGGAGGCAGCAGAGGACAGGAGGGAGGTATACGCACAAAGGACAGGAGGTAGTAGAGGGAGGTATTCATGCCTTCTATGAATTGTTATAACTTATATTCAACAAAAAAACACATTTTCTTAAGAAATGGCATCAACATATAAATTGCACACTTAGATGGTAGATGTTTACAATTTTAGAAATGCGAAAATTTGATGTTTACTGCAGTGAATGAGGAAGTGTGATATATCTCCAAAAATGGGCATGGAGAGTCTGAATTGGATATGTGAATTAAAGTAGAATTCCACTCCATTTGAAGCCTACTTATTATTACCTTGAGAAAACTTAAAAGAAATATGATAAATTATAATATTTTATAAACAAAGAACCAACTAAAGCTTGCCTCAATTCTTTCAGCAAATTCAGAAATTTACCCCTTTACAGGATCCATGAAACTTGACCCAAGGCCAACTATGAGGATCATAAACAACAGCAAACTTTTTTATAACTACTGAGTAGTACTTGTATTACCGCTACAGAGAGGAATTAAAACTTTAAATCATAAATATTTTAGTTTTCTTGTTCAAAGTTGAAAAATATACAAATTCATATATATTATAAATTATAATTTATAAATTTATAATTTATAAAATACAATATTATTCCCAAGATGCGGGTGAGAGGACATGCACATATGAAACCATTTCTTCCCACGCACGAGCTGACGAAGCCCTGCACCGCCAGATTTTACCTGGTGTGGAACCTCCCCTCTGCAATCATTTACATGAGCTCCATGATGCATCTGATCTACTGACATACCCCGAATCACATGCCACTCCATGAGAACTATCGCAGCTTGCACCTGCGAGTGTGTCACAATAATGCACAGCATCTGCGATTGTGCCACAGGTCTACAAAAGGCGAGATGCCTCCTCATTGTGTTATCCTCATTCTGTTCCTGTTGATCTCCAGATCCGACTCTACCCCCTTATGTTAATTTGAGAACATGTTCTATGCCATTTCAGATTAGGGCACAAAATACCAATGTGGAAAAAGTCGAAGTCGGGATTAAATCGGCGACAGTCCAAAAGTTGCAAAACTCGATAAAGTCGGGAGTTTTTAGAAAAAGTTGGCAAAAAGTCGGCAAAACTAAAAGATACAAAAATATTCATTTTTGGAAAAAATCCCGATTTTTTCAAAAAAAATTTAAAAAATTATTAAAGAAACTACCTCACTCACAACTTTGTGGAAAAAGTCAGCAACAAGTCGGGACTTCGAGGATAAAATCGTGAAAAAGTCGGCCGATAAAGTCGGCTCAGGGAAAAATTCGGGATTTTTTCAAAAAGTCATGCCGACTTTTTCCACACTACAAAATACTTAAGCAGATAGAACATACTAATAAATCGATGAAGACAAGCCAAAACAGAGATGATGAATGGTGGCGTTACGGTGATCAGCAGGATGCTTCTACCAGCAAAGTCTCCAATAGGTCATTCAGCCAAGTGTGTCACACACAACCCCAAGAAAACCAAGACAAAGAATACTCCACAGATACGCAGCACCAAGAACGCAGCTCCATCGCCTTCAAGACAGAAGAAAATCCTCCACACATTGTGTGTCTAATGAACTCCAAGTCTCTCCAATATATAGGCATCTTTGGGGGGGGGTGTGACACATTCTTTAAGACATTTAAGTCTATATTATATTCCAGGCCGACCTAGCACATAAGTGGAATAAATTCAAAGTACATGTTCTGCTCATCCGATCGAGATGATCTTTAGATCAATCTTGCACCTCTCCGAAAGAGGAATCCAATAAAAATATTGGGATCGTCGTCTGAGCAGCACAACCCAAAGTTTGGACCTAGTTGCCCAAATTTAACACTCCCTCTCAACTAGGGAGAACTCCGTCCACTAGTGCAATCCAAACATCGTGCGTCATCCCACCGTAACTTGCTTTGCTGGCCTATTATTTCAGAACAGAAGTGGGTTAGTCACAAAGACATCATTCCCGGCAAACAGATTCAGCCCAGAGGTCCGAAACCTCTATAGGACTCACAAAGAGTCTCATACCAACCCGAAATTGATTTACCTGACCCAAAGTCAGTTGGAGGTCTGAAACCTCACTGGGACTCAAGAGAGTCAAATACTAACCCGAAGTTAGTTACACTGACCCGAAGTCAGTTGGAGGTCCGAAACCTCACTAAACTTGATCCCAGATCAAGTGGTTGGACACGTGCTATCCTAGACATAGAGAGTACGGCAATCTTCGATGCGTCCATCAGTCTTGCTATGGTCTCTATTCACATTTCCCACCTCTTTGGCCAAATGAGAGGTGCTTCCCATGAGTTCGAAACTCCATGGATAGGATGCATACAAGGCACAGATCAAAGAGAGGTAAACCATCTCAATATCATCACAGTGGGGTAGAAGCACACCAACTAGGTTTGGCAAGCCTAGCCTTGTGGTTACTTATAGCACCAAAGCTATCCCCAAAACCCCCTTGGAGCTCCCAAAGCTCATCGTCCAACAGGACCCTCCAAATAGGATCGTTCCATGATTCCAAGATTCTCACGGAAGGTTAGGAACATGACCTTCCCCAAGGACATTGTGAGAATATCCACGACCTGCTCATCAATTCCTATATGATCGAGCCTTACAGCACCTCGTTGTACTATATCCCGGATAAAGTGGTACTAGCCATCAACATGCTTGGATCAATCGTGGAACCCGGGATTCTATGACAAATGAATCCCCCTCTAGTTGTCACAAAGGATAACGGTGGCATCTAGCACATGCTCGAACAACTCACTGAAGAGCTTTAGCAACCAAGTGACTTCACAACGGGCCATACATGCTACAATGTATTCGACCTCTGCGGTGCCCAAGGCTACCGACTTCCTTTTCCTGCCCGAAGCAGATCTACTTGTGAAGTAGCATCCAGATGTGCTCTTACGATCCACCACACTGCCAGCCCAATCGGCATCAGTATATCCAAGGAGTGTCATGCTCCCGGCAGTTTATCTCAGCGCATGGTTTATCGTGCCACAGAGATATCTCAAGAGTTTCTTGGCACCAACCCGATGAATGTTATGATCAACCATGTGTTGACTCAAAGTGTTCACTGCATAACATATGTCTGGACGGGCATTTGCTAAGAACATCAGAGCCCCTACGAGTTGACGATACTCAATAAGATTTGCTAACACGGGCCCAGCAGCGCTGCCACTCAACTTCTTAAAGTTGAGCTTTATCGGTGTCGACAAGGACTTACAATCCACCATATCAGATCTTACCAGAAGCTTTCACAACGTAAAATCTTGCCAGGGCTCTGCCAGACCTCCAAGCCTAGGAAGTAGTGCATCAGTCCTATGTCCTTCATCTTGAACTCAGGAACGAGCTCCCCCTTGCACTGATGAATGAGAGGGTTAGCATCTGTCAAGAAGAGGTCGTCCACATATAGCACCAAAATGAGAGGCTTCTCTCTATCAACCTTGAAGTAAAGGTTTGGATCAGCATTACTATGAGTGAAGCCCAGCTTCATCAGGTAGCTATCTATACTCTCATACCAAGCTCTGGGTGCTTGCTTTAGCCCATAGAGGGCTTTCTTCAACTTGTAGACATGCGTGTCCCAATCCTGGACTTCGAACCCCAGAGGTTGCTCTGCATACAGCTCTTCCTTTATCGCACCATGCCAAAATGTGGTCTTCACATCCATCTGATGAAGATTTCGTCCTTGCGTAGAAGCAAGGGTAATAATAGATTATAGGTACAATAATAATCAGTGCCTTCCTAGAGAAGTCTCAGGCAACACATTTTCCCATCAAATCCATGCTTGATCTTATATCGAGGTGACAACAGCTTTGATCTATGGTCTAGGAACCATATCCCAGACATCACCCTCGCATCCTTGCAGACTTTGATGCTTTACGGTTTCTTCAAATGATCCAGGCTCATATTGTACTCATGGCAGCTAGATACCCCTGGTATTTATATGGCTTCTTGGTTTTCTTCCGAAATTTCCCCCTCTGAAGCCATATGTCTTTGAGCCATGAGGACTTTCGTTCAGCAATGATATTAGCTCAGGAGCATATATAGTTGAATTCTCCCTCTTAATGCCAGCTTCTCTTGAGAGAGAAGACATCTATTTTAAATGAGGGCATCCCAGACATCATTTTGGAAAGGAGTCCTATTCTCCCACAATCAAAGCCATCCAAGACTTCATAGGCTTTTGCTAGTCATGGTTCAAGACTCCAACAACATGACTGAAGGCTGCAAAATACTTCTCAGTTCACACTTGCAAGTTTATCATTACGCTCCAATGTAAGACTAACACTGTCACAAGCTTACAACTATTATGAATTTCGTAAACATGGGTGTCTATCAATGTCACTGTCATAATGACAGTGACATAGAATCACAGATTTAGAACTATCACCTTTGTCATATCGCTAATTACGGTGTTGCCATAATTTTATCGTACCCATCACGATCTTCTTCATCATTGTCATACTTACAACAACTACCTATTATACTATGGAGATCTATTGTAGCTTCCTCAAGCAGCTTTTTGCGATTTTCTTGAACTAGGGATCCCAATATGCCTTCTAACATATCATGATTCCTTCTCTCATGATCCTGCACTTGAGGGCTTCATCTACTACATTTGGCATTGCATTCTGCACTGCTTCTTATCTTCCAGATCTGCCCAACTACAGTTAATGGTTGACTGATCTAGGGCTTCAAATCTTCAGATCTCAGTTCTGCAGTTTGTCTCCTAAATTCGCACAAGATCTAGGAACCAATCTTACAGATGTTCCAAACACATAATTTACCCTTCTTCATGTCAGTCCATACCTTATATGATACCTTTCTCTTATGCAGATCTAGCACAGTCATAAGGGTACTCCTGCTCATTAATGTTTCATAAGGGTACAGGACAATCTTGCTCATCAATGTTTCTGCCCCAATCATCCAGCAAGATAAATCTGGTCAAGACACTTTCTAAGGTCACTGCCAATAGGTTGAGTTCAGGTATATGCAGGTTCACAACACTGCCCTTGCATGTACAAATCTTACAGCCTTTGTCAAGTACACCAATTTGCCTTACTAAATCAGGTCTACTTATCTCAAGTCATCAATAAATGTTACATGTGTGTCTTTGTTTATGCACAGATCTCGGCCACTTAGGGATAAAACTTCAGCTTCCCTTGCACATAAGGAACCCTCAATTAGGGCATCAAGGATCTATGTCCAACTTCAGTTTGGACCAGCGGCCGCCTCAGGTGTGTGGTCAATACAGAGTGAGCACACAGTAAAAAGAAACTATGATAACCGCCTGCAATTTACTGCGTTGATCCTTGAGGAGACTTTGCCTTTACTCGGCCTTCACACTGACATGGAAGGACCATTAAAAAAATGCTCCACTTCAATCCTTCTTAAGGTCTCGAGCTAGAAGGGACACTTTTCCTTTACGCTGAGGGTAAGGATTAAAAAACAACTCTTAAAATGACCCATACAAGCCTTGTTGTTGTGGTATGGCCTGCGGCCTACCACAACACTTCCTGAAGTGACATGTTGCCCTCAAACAATATTGCGACCTTTGTAATATTCACACAAAGCACCCTACAGGTGGCTGTCCTAGACAGCAAAGCAAACTAACCTTAAAAAATCAAGGAACAAGACCCTGAATGAGTTGCGGCCTCCTAGTGATGACAGCAGCTGAGATGGAGGAGCTTTTCTAGCCTTCCCTTACCTCCAGACAGCCTTCCACAAGCTGTCGAAGCTTCAGCTACCCTTGCGTCCTGAGCAGAACATCAAATATGTACATAAAACAGATTTCAAACTTACCTCTGATGCAGACGTCAAACTGTTGTTTTATTGTAACTAGTTAGGGCACATTTAGCCTTCAATCAGCCCTCAAAATAACACTCCTTGGCAAGGTAATTTAGGTTTAATTTGCCCAAAATCGTAAAGCCCAAATTGCAATTTTAATAGGCCGCAAATCCTTGACGTGATGGCTGCAAATTCACCCTAGAGAAGAACCTCAGATTTATGCATAGGACTTGTCAAAAGATCGAACTATGAATTTATGTGTGTACAGTGTTCGAATTGTGTTAAAAAAATAGCAAGACTTTGCTGATATAAAGCAAGGGCAGTAGATAGATGGTTAAGTTAGATCGCAGATAGAGGCTTTTAGGTCTCTGCCCTAGACACAAAGTGAGCTTCAGATTTTAGCGTTTTCTCCATGAGACAACCAAAGAACTTGCCCAGATTTGACCAACCAAGACAACAGATCTTAAGACGTTAGGTTTCAAATCAGAGCTTCCAGAGCTCTTCTTTTCATTGGTGTAGAAATAGTAAGGTTTCAACTGATCCAAAACAGTGCATATACAATC
The DNA here is from genome assembly GCA_034641835.2 of Pinus albicaulis. Taxonomy (NCBI): domain Eukaryota; kingdom Viridiplantae; phylum Streptophyta; class Pinopsida; order Pinales; family Pinaceae; genus Pinus; species Pinus albicaulis. The sequence continues at coordinate 1,250,461,738 of CM076584.1, forward strand.
CTCCAGGTGAAGAGATTCTGAAGCTGATTTCGTGCCCTGGTGATTTCATGCACTTAAGCTGATTTAGGGCTTGTTAGTATGTTGCTACAGCAGTCTTTTCATGCCTTCCAAACCTCAAATCTGGCCCATAATTGCTCCCCTTTGCTGTGGTTGTCCTTCAATGGGAGGTTGCCCCTCCATGCTGCTCCTTTAGGGAAGTTACAAGCCCTTATACACAAAGTTGCCCTCCTATTTGATAGCGGCATCCTACAGGTATACAAATAGACTTGCAACAACCTCTTATGAGGGCTATCCACCCATCAAACAATCCTTAAAACAGGCCCTTTGGCTGCGGTCTTCTTCCAAGGGACCTCAGCCTCTCTTTCAGCGTTTGGTCACCCAAAACAGACTTCAAATAGCACTATAAACCCTTCGTTGTTCTGTCCTTTTGTTGCTGCAGCCCCTCATAGATTTCTTAACCTTCAACGAGCTCTTCTCTTTGTAAGTGTTGCACTTGTTTCAACACAAATTGGGCTTTGTCTTCACCTCAGTTAATTTGAGAACATGTTCTATGCCATTTCAGATTAGGGCACAAAATACTAAAGCAGATAGAACATACTAATAGATGGATGAAGACAAGCCAAAACAGAGATGATGAATGGTGGCATTACGGCGATCAACAAGACGCTTCTACCAGCAAAGTCTCCAATAGGTCATTCAGCCAAGTGTGTCACACACAACCCCAAGAAAACCAAGACAAAGAATACTCCACAGATATGCAGCACCAAGAACGCAACTCCATCGCCTTCAAGAGAGAAGAAAATCCTCCACACATTGTGTGTCTAATGAACTCCAAGTCTCTCCAATATATAGGCATCTTTGGGGGTGTGTGACACGTTCTTTAAGACATTCAAGTCTATATTATATTCCAGGCTGACCTAGCACATAAGTGGAATAAATTCAAAGTACATGTTCTGCTCATCCAATCAAGATGATCTTTAGATCAATCTTGCACCTCTCCGAAAGAGGAATCCAATAAAAATATTGGGATCGTCATCTGAGCAGCACAACCCGGAGTTTGGACCTAGTTGCCCAAATTTAACACCTTAGCTATTATGTTGCTGCCTCAGTCTCTTCGAGTGCTCCACCAACTATGTGCCCTCCCTCCTGCACGCCTCCATACTAGCGCTAGGTCGTCGCGCACCTACCTTGCAGCGCGCTCCCCCCTGAATTTCCCTGCCTTCACAGATCCTCCTGGCTGCACACATTCAGCGGCAAGCCACTCCGCTGCGCCCCCCCCCCCCCCCTCCAAAACCTGCGCGCCCCCCTCCTGCACAGTGCTTAATTGCGCACATCCCTGCCCTGCTTCTCTATTGAGCACTCCCCTGAAGAGCATGTCTTCGTTCGTGAACCGGCCCCCACCCCTTTACTACTCCTCCACCCCCATGGCTTCGCATCAGCGCCAAAGGACCATCAAGGGAGGCCAAAGAGGCACGTTCCTGAGACGCTATCAGTGAGGTCAAGACAATCGTTTGGAATTCTTCGAGGGCTCCTCTTCTGGTAGCCATGACAGGGAGGCACCACAGTGCCCTGCGCGCACCCTGGAGGAGGTTGCCCCAACTCAAGAGACTTGGGGGCAGAAGGGGGCCTAGGAAATCCACCTCGCCCACCCGGAGCAACCCACTCCTCGCAAATCCGAGCCTCTTCCGGTACAAGAGGTTGCGGGGGAAGATATCGATGTGTGGATTATGGACTCGGAGGGTGTTTGGATGCGTGTACCGGATGTTGAGTACCCGGTCGCTCCCATTCTCTGCGCACCTGCTTCAAAGCCCCCGCGCTTGCCCATTGCCAAGGAGGAGGACATAGCGCAGAAGCACGGTTGCCGCATCGAGGAGGAGAACCCTGTCACCGAGGATGATGCAGGAACACCATGACTGCGCAGCCGCTCGGCGCTTTTCTGTTTTTTGTTATTTCAGCGCATACTATAGAACTTTTGCTTTTCATGTGTCACGGCACACCTTGTAATTTTTTACTGTCTGAAGCTACTACAGGGTTGGTTTCCTCCCAAGAGGCAGCCCCATACCTGCGCTACTCTCAAAGCAATGAAGGCTGGGATTGGATTAGCGCAACTTACCATCTCAACCCGTCGCCTATGTAAAGTTTCTCTTTGATTTAATATAGTTTAACCTAACTTACCAAAAAAAACAAAAAATTACAATATTATCATATTTATGTATTATATATATAAATTATAAATTATAATATACCACCGACAAACCCACGCACCTTGTTTCAAAAAATGATGTACCCGTCTTCGTCCCCGTCCCTAAACCCATGTTTCCTAGCAACATCGATTAAACCATATAACATCAATCATCTAGTAGTTATAATTTTAATCAACCCAATTCCTGATGGGGGTGTGGGGGGGGCTTGTTGAAAATAGTACCAAGGAGGTGTTTCCTAGGCATTTCTCCTTTGGCCTAGGGAGGCACATAAATCACCTTTTGTCTAAGTGATATTATGAGTTTATTAATATCAAGGTGGCTAATTTACTTTTTATGTGGAGATGTACGAGGTACTTCATTATTAAAGTCACATGTGATTTAAAAGTTAATGCATGTAAAAAAGTACCAAGTACACTTTATTTATTAAAGTGACTTTTATAATGTAAAGTGACTTTATAAAGAAAAAAGTGACCATGGTACTAAAACATTAAAAGTACAAGGGAGGCTCATTAATAGAAAAGGGACCACGTGAGGATGGGTCAAGTGGGGGACTCATCTCCACCTTAATCTAATGGTTAAATCTCAACCATTACATCTTAGGGAAAGGGTTTCTATCTTATTGGAAAGACAAAATAGGAGCTCATACTTCACTTCATACTTGAGCGAGAAAGAGGAGAAGAGAAGAAGTGAGAACAAGGAGAAAGGAGGAAGAGGCTGCTACAGCCACCATTTGCAGGAGAACTTAACAGTAGAGAAGCTTCTACAACAGCAGCCTGAATTTTGGGGAGCCCGAAAATTGTGGAGGCCCGAGATTTGTGGAGGACCAAAATTGTGAAGGTTCCAAAAGTGGCTCATTAGCTGTAGCAGACAAAGAGGTTTGATTCCCCGTGTGTGAGAGCTGCCAAGAGAACGAATTCCTAGCTGGAAGGAGGATGACTGTGTGAAATTATCAGTCTATGATTTCTGTGTAAATCTGAAAGTTCAGTGAGCACAATCTCCCAAGCAAATCAGCATTTAATGCTACAACTGGTTGTGAGATAAGTACTGAGTTATATGTACTTAAAATTTATTTCCTCAAGCAAATAAAATCCTCCTTAGAAGATTGGCTTTCCCCAAGAGGCTGTAAAGTTTTTCCAAGGTCAGTTTGACCAAAAAATAAGTGTCTCTTATGTGATTAATGCTTGCATTAATTTTGCATTAATTATCTGCTGTTAGGAAAGTGAAAAAGTGTAGATACACTCTTTATGTTTGCAATAAATGCATGTAGAATTTATATCAGCATGTCAAAACATGTGGGTTGGGCCTAAACAAACATTTGCAATATTGTAATTAGGGTTAAGGGTGCAGAGCATATAAATTTTTTACGGGGCTTACCCCCAAAAATATTGTTGCAAGGGGATCAACCACCCTGGCAGGGATTCGAGGGCACAGCCCTCAAAAGGAAATTTTTGAGAAAATTGCCTTGTAAAGTATTGTAATTTTGTAGTCAATCTGGATTGCTCATTAGGAAGAAGATTTAATGATAGAATTTATTTTAATTTAGGGTTTGTTTTTCCTAAGAAGGCAGCCCTCGGTTTGTATGAGAATTGTATTGCGGCTAGGTATTATTTTGTATCTCGGTTTGTATGAGAATTGTATTGCGGCTAGGTATTATTTTGTATCTATTCCTATCATTTGCTAGCACTTGATCACAAGTTTTGACTCATATAGTCTTATTTTTATCACATGGCATAAATCTTGTAGAGAAGCTTACACAAGTATATGAGCTAGTGTAGGTTGACTTACAATGGGAGCATGTAAATTTGTTGTTCCAACACTTTTCCTTCCCATTAGCTTTGTCGCATACTTTTTACAAGGGTGTTGAACAATAGAGCGAAATTATTTTGCGAAGAAAAGAAAAGAAATCTATTAGGGAGCGAAAAAAAATTGCGAGAACACTAGTGTTGCAGGATTTGGGATTTGGGATGTTTGTTTTGAATATAAATGCAGAAAAATATTTAAAAAAAAAAAAAAATGTATATATATATATATATATACTAGACGCTTTTGAAATGCTTCGCTTCCTAAATTTTTGGAAAATGATGCTTTCGCATCCCCGCTTCGTGCAACGTTGGAGAGCACACTCCCAAAAATCGCTCCCAAACTAGAGCAATTCGGAAACGCAATTCCGTTTAGAGCACGCTGCGAGAGCAGGTGATGGGGGGTGCACTCCCCCACAACCCTGCCTAAGACTTCCTTGCCAACCTATGTTGGAGCCTTGGAATGGTAGTGGCACAACCAAACCAGCTGTAAAGGCAAAGAAGGGGGTGCACTACCTTGGGTTCTGCACGTTCATGGGGGATGAGGGACTAGAGGTTAGAGTGTTGTTTCCATGTTGGAGTTTGGTACCTCGGCTAGAGACAACTACACTGTCAACAGACTCATAGTTTTAGTTTGAGGGTGACCCACTGCTAAGAGTGCATGAACGGTGAGGTATATGGCTGGGTGAAATGTATGAGGTCTGCAACCAGTTAATGATTTATGAAATATAAGTGTTTTAGTTACATTTTATATGCTTCTACTATGTATATTCTTATGTTTTTGCATAATTATTATGTTGTTATTGGCATGTAATATGCTACATAACATGTAATATGCATTAGGCTTTCATGACAAGGAAGAGATATGGTACCAGGGGTACTTTAATGCAAATTTCGTCCTAGTAGAGTGACTAGGATATGTTGCAAAGAAATTAAAGTAATTATGGTTGTTATAGAAGCTTAGGTGGGCGTAATAACTTAAGGTATATGAGGCTATAATAGCCAGTTTGAAAGGAATTTCGAATTATGGTATCAGAGGAAGTGTGATAGTAGCATTGCCCAGTTGAGGTGGTTGGGGGCTATGTCACACGGTTCGGGTTCGAATTCGAGTTCGGCAACGATTAAGTTCGATTCGAATTCGAATTTTCCGATGAGGTTCGTAATGAGGTTCGACTATATATATTTTTCAATATATATATATATGGCATAAAATAAAATAAATCAAAATCAATTAATAAATTATAAAACTATGAGTACGAATTTTGATTAGTAAAAACTATGAATAACAAATTTTTATTAGTAAAATGGACTTTGTTAAATATAGAAATGATAATTTATGTTTAAAAAGTCATAAAATTTATTAAAATCGAGCTTCATGGAAAAAAAATCATAAAATTCGCCTTTATGTTCGATTAGGTTCGCCTTTAGGTTCGATTAGGTTCGGCATTAGGTTCGACATCAAGTTCGGCATCAGGTTCGACATTAGGTTCGGCGAACCTGATCGAATTCGAAATTTTTTTTTAGGTTCGCCGAATTTCAAACCTCAAGCTTCAGGTTCGGTGAACCTTGTGACATAGGTTGGGGGCATTACAAAGTGGTATCAAAGAATGTGTGGTGGTAGCATTGCCCAGTTGGGGTGGCTGGGGGCCTTACAGGAGGCTTCCAAATGAGAATTAGGTTATTGTAGATGGTATGATGTTAATGATTTGCAATATGCCTTGGAGTTCAAAGGAAGGGAATTAGATCTTTGTTAAATTATATTGGTTGTGCTGAATTTAAGGTTCAAAATTCATGTAGGAATGATAGCCTGTTAAATTTGGACAACTAGGTCCAAACTCCATCTTGTGATGCTCAGATGAAGATTCCAATATTTGTATTGGATTCCTCTTTCAAAGAGGTGTAAAATCGATCTAAAATTGATTTTAATCTAATGAGCAGAACATTTATTTTGAATTTATTATTTATAATAAATTTAAGTGCAGGTCGGCCTTAAGGTTTTTACCCCCAGCAGATGTGCCACGCACCTCTCATGATTGGTATTTATAGGGTCAACGTTGGAGCATTTTCCACTCATCTCAACACACATCTCCTCCTCTTATACGAGCATCTAAGGAGCAAGAAGGACGAAGTTTACCGCAGCAAGAAGGACGAAATTTACTGCAGCCAGAAATCTGCGGTTAGGGTTTCTGGGGAAGTTTGACCAGCGTTGACTTTGGTCAACGCATGGTCCGATTGGGCTGAATTTTGGAGGAGACTTCGATCTAAGGAGGCCGTACTCTTTGGCACAGAAATCGAGGTCAAAGGTTGACCAGAAGTTGAGCTGCGTTGACTTTTAGTGCTGCTGCCCTGCGTTGACTTTTCTGGGGCAGCATTGACTTTTCTGAGGTTGACTTCTGAGTTGACCGTGTGACTGTTTTGAGGACTGTTGTGACACATGCTGGGTTGGCTGACCGTGAAGTCTTTGTTGGTTGAAGCATCCTGTTGACCACCGTAACGCACCATCACCTTTATCTATTTCTGACTTGTCTTCTAAAGGATCACTGGTATGTTCTATCTGCATTTTACTTGTAAATTCATGTGATTGTTGTTGATAAAAGTAAAGTTGCATCAAGCATAGAACATCTACATAAATTTACATGGTATCAGAGTTGAAGTGAAGACAAGCCCAAACTTATAGCAATCACCAAAAGAGAAAAATGGGTTCCACAAGTTATGGCTTCAAGGAGGATGACAAGCTGACTGGAAGGGATGACTTCCATGCTTGGAAGATGATATTAGATCTCAAATTAGAAGACCATGATCTCATGGACTATGTACTGGGTAAGATACAAGAACCTCCATCCACTGCTACTGCTGCTGCTAAAACCAAGTATAAGAAGGGGGAGATCAAAGCAAAGCTAATGATCGGGGAATCCATACATAAAAGTCTGGTTGCCTACATATCTGAGCTAGGCACATCCAAAGAGATGTATGATAAGCTGATACAAATGTTCAAAGTAAACAATGCAAACCAGGTGTTATTCTTCAAGAATCAATTGAAGAATCTGAAGAAAGGCAGGGATGAGTCTGTCCAAATATACTTTCTGAAACTGACCGAGATTAGGAACAATCTACTGGCTATTGGGGAGACAACAGCTAATCGTGAGATGGTACTCACCGCACTTGGAGGGCTCCCATATGAATGGCAAGTATTCAACACTACCATTCTCAATAATAATATAATTCCTAACTTTGACGAGCTACTGTCAAGATGCATGCAAGAAGAGACAAGAATGAAGGAATACGAAAATGACAGAAATGCTGCCTACGCTGCTCATTCTAGAAAGAAGAACTCTAGTGGTTCAAAGAACAAAGGAAGAGCAGGGGCCCAAGGAAAGAAGGGCAAGTGTTTCACTTGTCATAGGCCAGGTCATCATGCTAGAGAATGTCCTTTCAAGAAGAATTCTCTTGATAGTGATGACAACAACAACAACCGGAGGAATGGAAATCAAAGAAACAACAAGTCCAAAGGAAAAAGGAAGGCTCCCTTTAGCGAAAACAATCAACCTTTCAAAAGGTCCAGAAACTCCAGGTATGAGGAGTTAGATGTTGTTGATAAAAGAAATGAATACATTCTTGTATCTGCGCTCTCTGTTGCATCCCCGCCCGACACTATTGATGTATGGCTGATAGATAGTGGTGCCTCAAGACACATTACTGGGTTCAAGGAAGCACTTTCTGACATGGTTGAGAAGGATACTAATTTGGAAATTATCCTTGGAGATAATGCCACATATCCCGTGAAAGGGACAGGGACTGTGACCCTCCACTTGTCTCAAGGACAAGTCCTACATTTGCAAGATGTACTCTATGTACCAAAATTGAAGAAAAACCTTGTGTCTATATCAGCCATCAAAGACAAAGGCTTCAATGTGGCATTCACTGATGGAAAGGTGCGCATGTGGAAGAAGAATCTCAAGGAAGCTATCTTGATTGGTTTTAGAGTTGGAACACTCTACTAGGTTGAAGGAAGTCCACTAGGAGCTATGACATGTGATACTCTCCGAAAAACTGAACTATGGCACCGGAGGTTTGGACACCTTCATTACAAGGCCCTTTCCGAAGCAAGGAAGGTGGTGACAGGGATGCCCGATTTTGGAAATAATCATGAAGGTGTATGTAAGGGTTGTGCCGAAGGAAAGCATACAAGGGGACCTTTCCCCTCAAGTGTCACAAAGACATCGATATTTTGCAACTGGTCCATTCTGATCTATCTGGTATGCTACCCGTGACATCCCTGGGAGGATATTCTTACTATATGACATTCACTGATGACTTCTCCCACAAAACCTGGATATACTTCTTGAAGAAGAAGGATGAGGCTTTCATGTGGTTCCGTACCTTCAAAGCCTTGGTGGAAAATATGACAGGGAAGAAGATCAAGATTTTGAGGATCGACAATGGCACTGAATATGAGTCAAATGAGTTCAAGGACTTTTGCAGAGAAGCTGGCATTAAGAGGGAGACTACTACTGCCTATACTCCTGAGCAGAATGGCGTTGCTGAACGAAAGAACAAGACCATTGTGGAAGCTGCCCGTGCCATGCTATGTGACCAGGGTCTACCGAAGTTTCTGTGGGGAGAAGCTGTGAATACTGCTGTATACATTCAAAATCGATGCCCTCATTCCGCCCTGGACTCCAAAACTCCCGAAGAGGTTTTCACTGGTAAGAAACCTGACGTCTCACATTTTAGAGTTTTTGGATGTCCTGTTTATTTTCATGTGCCAAAAGAAAAGAGAAGTAAGCTAGATGTTTCTGGGAAGAAAGGAATATTTGTGGCCTACAGCGAAACTTCTAAGGCCTATAGAGTCTATGTACCTGGTCAAAGAGAAGTAGATATATGCCATGATGTCACTTTTGACGAAGATGCTTCCTTGAAGAAAGTAGTAGATCTTCCGAGATCTGAGGAAAATCATGAAGTAAGGCCTAGAAATCAAGAACCGCAGGATGAGACAATGCTTGATGCTAAAGGACCAATGGACCCAATCGATCCATCTCCTTCACTGAGAAAGAGACCATCATGGATCAGGGACACTCTCGAAGATGCTAAGGGACATGTTGCCCCGAGGGGGACATTCCGAGAAAGCAAGAAGCCGTGTAGATACCAAGGGTATCTAGCTACCATGAGTATTATTGTACAATCTGAACCTGGATCTTTTGAGAAAGCCATAAAGCATCAAGTCTGGAAGGATGCTATGCACGAAGAATATGAGTCCATAATGAAGAATGATGTCTGGGATGTGGTTCCAAGACCGAAGGACAAATTAGTTGTCACCGCAAAATGGCTCTACAAGATCAAGCATGGATCTAATGGAAGTGCTGAAAAGTTCAAGGCAAGATTTGTTGCCCGTGGCTTCTCTCAAAAGGAAGGAATAGACTATGATGACATATTTGCACCTGTGGCACGATATACCACCATTTGATCAATCATTGCCCTTGCTGCTACGCAAGGATGGAGTCTTCGTCAGATGGATGTCAAGACCGCTTTTCTGCATGGTGCAATAAAGGAAGAGGTGTATGTAGAACAACCTCTGGGGTTTGAAGTGCAGGATCGGGACACCCATGTCTGCAGGTTGAAGAAAGCCCTCTATGGGTTGAAGCAAGCACCCAGAGCTTGGTACGAGAGGATAGATAGCTACTTGATGAAGCTGGGCTTCACTCGAAGTAATGTTGATCCGAACCTTTACTTCAAGGTTGTCCAAGGGAAGCCTCTCATTCTGGTGTTGTATGTGGGCGATCTCTTCCTGACAGGTGCTGACCCTCTCATTCATCAATGCAAGAGGGAGCTTGTTGCTGAGTTCGAGATGAAGGACCTAGGACTGATGCACTACTTCCTAGGCCTGGAGATCTGGCAGAGACCTGGCAAGATTTTCCTTTCTCAAGGAAAATACAATATGAAACTTTTGGAAAGATTTGGTATGGTGGACTGCAAGTCCGTGTCAACACCAATGGAACTCAACTTCAAGAAGTTGAGTGGCAGCGCTGTTGGGCTGGCAGTGTGGTGGATCGTAAGAGCACATCGGAATGCTGCTTCACCCTTCATTCTGCTTCGATCTCATGGATGAGCAGGAAGCAGAAGTCGATGGCTTTGAGCACCGCTGAGGCCGAATACATTGCAGCAAGTATGGCCTATTGTGAAGCAGTCTGGTTGCGAAAACTCTTCAGTGAACTGTTCGAGCATGTGCTAGATACCACGGTGATACTATGTGATAATCAGAGTGGGATTCGCTTGACCGAGAATCCTGTGTTCCACGACCGATCCAAGCATATTGATATCAGGTACCATTTCATCCGGGATATGGTACAGCTACGCGCCGTAAGGCTCGATCATATAGGAACTGATGAGCAGGTCCCGGATATTCTCACTAAGCCCCTGGGGAAGGTCAAGTTCCTAACCTTCCGTGAGAGACTTGGTATCGTGGAACGACCCTATGATGTGGGTCCTGTTGGACAATGAGCTCGAGGAGCTCTGGGGAGCTTTGGGGACAGCTTCTCGGAGCTATGAGCAACCACAAGGCTAGGCTTGCCAAACCTTGTTGGTGTGCTTGGACCCCACCATTGTGATTATTGAGTTGGTTCACCTCTCATTATTTGTGCCCCGTATGCATCCTACCCATCGAGTTCTATTAAATTTGGACAACTAGGTCCAAACTCCATGTTATGATGCTCAGATTAAGAGGCTAATATTTTTGTTGGATTCCTCTTTGTGAGAGGTGTAAAATCCATATAAAATATGTCTTAATCCGATGAGCAGAACTTATATTTTGAATTTATTATTCTTAATAAATTATATGTGCAAGGTCGGCCAGTTTTTTAATGTAGGCTCACATGCCCAACAGATGTGTCACACACCCTCATTGATGGATATAAATACAGGAAAAGTTGGAGAGCATTTTCATCATCAACACAACTCACATCTTCCTCTCTCATCAAATAGTACGAGCTACCTGAAGGACGAATTTCAGCCACACGTGTGAAGGACGAAGAGGACAGACCGTACGGCTGAGCTGTAGTACGACTTTCTGCTGCTAGGGTTTCGCAGAAAGTTTGACCAGCGTTGACTTTGGTCAACGCATGGTCCAATCAACCTGAAAACTTGTGGAAGGTTCGATTTTTGAAGGCCGTACTACCTGGCACAAAAATCGAGGTCAAAGGGTTGACCGTTTTGCTGCTGCGTTGACTTTTAGCTTGCTGCCCCTGCGTTGACTTTTCCAGGACAACGTTGACTTTTGTAGAGTTGACTCATCTACTGATTGGAGGGCTGTTGTGACACATGCTGGGCTGACTGACCAAAGGAGACTTTGCTGGTTGAAGCATCCTGTTGACCGCCGAAACGAACACACACATTTTTCCTGTTTCTGATTTGTCTTCTGTAAGATCTGCTTATATGTTCTATCTGCATTTTGCTTAACTACTTGTATGATTGCTGTGAGAAAAGTGAAATTGCTCCTAGCATAGAACATCTACAAAACTTTACATGGTATCCGAGCTCGAGGTGAAGACAAACTCTATCTATAGCAATCATCATCGAAGGAAATGGGTTCCACTAGTCTTGAATTCAAGGAGAATGACAAGCTGACTGGAAGTGATGACTTCCATGCCTGGAAGATGATATTAGATCTCAAATTGGAAGATCATGATCTCTTGGATCATGTGACAGGGAAGATTCAAGAACCTCCATCAAATGCCTCTGCTGCTGTTAGAAACAAGTATAAGAAGGGAGAAATCAGAGCGAAGCTGCTGATCAGGGAATCCATAAATAAGAGTCTGGTTGCCTACATATCTGAACTAGGCACATCCAAGGAGATGTATGACAAATTGATACTTATGTTCCAAGTAAACAATGTGAACCAAGTACTATTCCTCAAGAACAAGTTGAAGAATATAAAGAAGGGCCGAGACGAGTCTATTCAAACTTTCTTTATGAAGTTGACCGAAACCAGGAACAATCTGCTAGCTATTGGGGAGACAATAGCTGATCGTGAGATGGTTCTCACCGCACTTGGAGGACTTCCATATGAATGGCAAGTATTCATAACTACCATTCTCAACAATAATACCATTCCTAACTTTGATGAGCTTCTGTCTAGATGTATGCAAGAAGAAACAAGGATGAAGGAATTCGATAATGAAAGAAATGCCGCCTATGGTGCTCATTCCCGAAAGAAGAACTCTGGTAGTTCTAAGGACAAAGGAAGGACAAAGACTCAAGAGAAGAAGGGTAAATGTTTCACCTGCCATAGGCCTGGACACTATGCTAGAGAATGCCCCTTCAAGAAGGATTCTCCTGATGGTGACGATAACAACAACAACCGAAGGAATGGGAATCGAAGAAATGACAAATCCAAAGGAAAGAGGAAGGCTCACTTTGGAGGAAACAATCAACCTTCTAAAAGGTCCAGAAATACCAGGTATGAGGAGTCTAATGTTGTTGATAAAAAAAATGAGTATATTCTTGTATCTGCTCTCTCAGCTGCATCTCTGCCCGACACTATGGATGTCCGGCTAATCGATAGTGGTGCCTCAAGACACATCACCGGATTCAAGGAAGCACTTTATGACATGGTTGAAAGGGATACTAATCTAGAAATTATCCTTGGGGATAATGCCACATATCCCATGAAAGGGACAGGGACTGTGACCCTCCACTTGTCTCAAGGACAAGTCCTCCGTTTGCAAGATGTACTCTATGTACCTAAATTGAAGAAGAACCTTGTGTCTGTATCTGCCATGGAAGACAAAGGATTCAATGTAACTTTCTCTGATGGAAAGGTGCTCATGTGGAAGAAGAGCTTCAAGGAAGCTATCTCAATTGGTTTTAGGGTTGGTACACTCTATCAGGTTGGAGGGAGTCCGTTGGGAGCTATGACTTGTGATACTATCCGACAAACCGAACTATGGCATCGAAGATTTGGACACCTTCATTACAAAGCCCTTCCCGAAGCAAGGAAGGTGGTGACAGGGATGCCTGATTTTGGAAATAATCATGAAGGTGTATGTAAGGGCTGTGCTGAAGGAAAACATACAAGGGGACCTTTCCCCTCAAGTGTCACAAAGACATCCGAGATATTGCAACTGGTCCATTCTGATCTTTCCGGTATGTTGCCTGTAACATCCCTGGGGGGATGTTCTTACTATATGACATTTACTGATGACTTCTCTCGCAAAACCTGTATATACTTCTTGAAGAAGAAGGATGAGGCTTTCATGTGGTTCCGTACCTTCAAAGCCTTGGTGGAAAATATGACCGGAAAGAAGATCAAGATTTTGAGGACTGACAATGGCACCGAATATGAGTCAAATGAGTTCAAAGACTTTTGCAGAGAAGCTGGCATTAAGAGGGAGACTACCACTGCATATACTCCTGAGCAGAATGGTGTTGCTGAACGCAAGAATAGGACTATTGTAGAAGCTGCCCGTGCCATGCTATGTGACCAGGGTCTACCAAAGTTTCTGTGGGGAGAAGCTGCAAATACTGCTGTGTACATTCAAAACCGATGCCCTCATTCCACTTTGGACTCCAAAACTCCCGAAGAGGTTTTCTCTGGTAAGAGACCTGATGTCTCACATTTTAGAATTTTTGGATGTCCCGTCTATTTTCATGTGCCGAAAGAAAAGAGAAGTAAGCTGGATGCTACTGGGAAGAAAGGAATGTTTGTGGGCTACAGTGAGACTTCTAAGGCATATAGAGTCTATGTACCTGGTCAAAGGGAAGTAGAGATAAGCCATGATGTCACTTTTGACGAAGATGCTTCCCCGAAGAAAGTAGTAGATCTTCCTAGATCTGAAGAAAATCATGAAGAAAGACCTGGAAATCTGGAAGAACCCCAGGATGAGACTATGCCTGATATTGAAGGGCCAATGGACCCTATTGATCCACCCCCTTCACTAGGAAAGAGACCATCATGGCTCAGGGACACCCTCGAAGATGCTGAGGGTCATGCTGCCCCAAGGGGGACATTCCGGGAAAGCAAGAAGCCGTGTAGATACCAAGGGTATCTAGCTGCCATGAGTACTATTGTACAATCTGAACCTGGATCTTTTGAGGAAGCCATCAAGCATCAAGTCCGGAAGGATGCTATGCATGAAGAATATGAGTCTATTATGAAGAATGATGTCTGGGATGTGGTCCCGAGACCGAAGGACAAATCTGTTGTCACCGCTAAATGGCTCTACAAGATTAAACATGGATCTGATGGGAGTGCTGAAAAGTTTAAGGCAAGGTTTGTTGCCCGTGGCTTCTCTCAAAAGGAAGGAATTGACTATGACGATATATTTGCACCTGTGGTACGATATACCACCATCCGATCAATCATAGCCCTTGCTGCTACGCAAGGATGGAGTCTTCATCAGATGGATGTCAAGACCGCTTTTCTGCATGGTGCAATAAAGGAAGAGGTGTATGTAGAACAACCTCTGGGATTTGAAGTTCAAAATCGAGACACTTATGTCTGCAGGTTGAAGAAAGCCCTCTATGGGTTAAAGCAAGCACCCAGAGCTTGGTACGAGAGGATGGATAGTTACTTGATGAAGCTGGGCTTCACTCGAAGCAATGCTGATCCAAACCTTTACTTCAAGGTTGTGGAAGGGAAACCTCTCATTCTGGTGCTGTATGTGGACGACCTTTTCCTGACATGTGATGACCCTCTCATTCATCAATGTAAGAGGGAGCTTGCTGCTGAGTTCGAGATGAAAGACCTAGGACTGATGCACTATTTCCTAGGCCTGGAGGTCTGGCAGAGACCTGGAGAGATTTTTCTTTCTCAAGGAAAATATATTGTGAAGCTTCTGGAAAGATTTGGGATGGTGGACTGTAAGTCTGTGTCGACACCGATGGAACTCAACTTTAAGAAGTTGAGTGGCAGCGCTGCTGGGCCTATCTTGGCAAATCCTACTGAGTATCGTCAACTCATAGGAGCTTTGATGTTCTTAGTGAACACCCGTCCGGACATATGTTTTGCAGTGAACACTTTGATACTTTGGTGAGATGGTTGAGCCTCATCATTTTCTTGGGTTGGTGCCAAGAATCTTTTGAGATATCTTCGGGGCACGATAAACCATGGTGAGATACACTCGGGAGTGGTGCCTAAGGTACGTTATGCGATGCGGGTCAGGTTTGGCAGTGTGGTGGATCGTAAGAGCACATCGGGATGTTGCTTCAATCTTGGTTATGCTTCGATCTCATGGATGAGCAGGAAGCAGAAGTCGGTGGCTTTGAGCACCGCGGAGGCCGAATACATTGCTGCTAGTATGGCCTGTTGTGAAGCAGTTTGGTTGCGGAAGCTCTTTAGTGAGCTGTTTGGACATGTGCTAGATACCACTATGATACTCTGTGATAATCAGAGTGGGATTCGTATGACTGAGAATCCTGTGTTCCACGACCGATCCAAGCATATTGATATCAGGTACCACTTTATCCGGGATATGGTACAGCGAGGCGCCGTAAGGCTCGATCATATAGGAACTGATGAGCAGGTCGCGGATATTCTCACTAAGCCCCTGGGGAAGGTCAAGTTCCTAGCCTTCCGTGAGAGTCTTGGTGTCGTGGAAAGACCCTATGATGTGGGTCCTGTTGGACGATGAGCTCTGGGAGCTCTGGGGGGCTTTGGGGATAGCTTCTCGGAGCTATAAGCACTCATATTGCTTCTGCCCCACCCTTGTGATTATTGAGCTGGTTCGCCACTCATTTATCTGTGCCCCGTATGCATCCTACCCATTGAGTTCAGGGCTCATGGGAAGTACCTCTCATTTGGCCAATGAGGTGTGGAAAAGCTAGAGACTATTAGCAAAGACTGATGGACGCATCAGAGATTGCCGTACTCTCTATCTAGGATGGCATGGTCCAACCACTTGATCTGGGATCAAGATTTGTGAGGTCTGGGACCTCTGGACTGATTATGTCAGTCGGGGGGATGATGTCTTTGTGACTGACCCACTTCTGTTCTGAAATAAAGAAGCCAGCAAAGCAAGTTTCGGCGGGATGACGCACGATGTTGATTGCACTAATAGATGGAGTTCTCCCTAGTTGAGAGGGAGTGTTAAATTTGGACAACTAGGTCCAAACTCCATGTTATGATGCTCAGATTAAGAGGCTAATATTTTTGTTGGATTCATCTTTCGGAGAGGTGTAAAATCCATATATAATATGTCTTAATCCGATGAGCAGAACATTTATTTTGAATTTATTATTCTTAATAAATTATATGTGCAGGTCGGCCTTAAGGTTGCACGCCCCCAGCAGATGTGTCACACGCCCCAATAATGGATATAAATACAGGAAAAGTTGGAGAACATTTCATCATCATCACAACTCACATCTTCCTCTCTCATCAAATAGTACGAGCTACCTAAAGGACGAGTTTCAGCCACACGTGTGAAGGAGAGAGAGGACAGACCGTACGGCTGAGCTGAAGTACGACTTTCTGCTGCTAGGGTTTCGCAGAAAGTTTGACCAGCGTTGACTTTGGTCAACGCATGGTCCAATCAACTTGAAAACTTGTGGAAGGTTCGATTTTTGAAGGCCGTACTACCTGGCACAAAAATCGAGGTCAAAGGGTTGACCGTTTTGCTGCTGCGTTGACTTTTAGCTTGCTGCCCCTGCGTTGACTTTTCCAGGACAACGTTGACTTTTGTAGAGTTGACTTGAGTTGACTCATCTACTGATTGGAGGGCTGTTGTGACACATGCTGGGCTGACTGACCAAAGGAGACTTTGCTGGTTGAAGCATCTTGTTGACCGCCGAAACGAACACACACATTTTTCCTGTTTCTGATTTGTCTTCTGTAAGATCTGCTTATATGTTCTATCTGCATTTTGCTTAACTACTTGTATGATTGCTGTGAGAAAAGTGAAATTGCTCCTAGCATAGAACATCTACAAAACTTAACAAGTTCAGAGCTCATGGGAAGTACCTCTCATTTGGCCAATGAGGTGGGAAAGCTAGAGACTAGTAGCAAAGATTGATGGACACATCAGAGATTGCCATACTCTCTATCTAGGATGGCACAGTCCAACCACTTGATCTGGGATCAAGTCTAGTGAGGTCTCAGACCTCTGCCTGACTTCGAGTCAGATGAACCAACTTCAGGTTGGAGACTCTTTGTGAGTCCAATAGAGGTTTTGTCCTCTGGGTTGAATCTGTCAGCCGGGAATGATGTCTTTGTGACTGACCCACTTCTGTTCTGAAATAAAGAGGCCAACAAAGCAAGTTACGGCGGGATGACGCACGATGTTTGATTGCACTGGTGGATGGAGTTCTCCCTAATTGAGAGGGAGTGTTAAATTTGGACAGCTAGGTCCAAACTCCATCTTGTGATGCTCAAATGAAGATTCCAATATTTGTATTGGATTCCTCTTTCAAAGAGGTGTAAAATCGATCTAAAATTGATTTTAATCTGATGAGCAGAACATTTATTTTGAATTTATTATTTATAATACATTTAAGTGTAGGTCGGCCTTAAGGTTTTTACCCCCAGCAGATGTGTCACACACCTCTCATGATTGGTATTTATAGGGTCAACGTTGGAGCATTTTCCACTCATCTCAACACACATCTCCTCCTCTTATATGAGCATCTAAGGAGCAAGAAGGACGAAGTTTACTGCAACAATAAGGACGAAGTTTACTGCAGCAAGAAGGACGAAATTTACTGCAGCCAGAAATCTGTAGTTAGGGTTTCTGGGGAAGTTTGACTAGCGTTGACTTTGGTCAATGCATGGTCCGATTGGGCTGAATTTTGGAGGAGACTTCGATCTAAGGAGGCCGTACTCTTTGGCACAGAAATGGAGGTCAAAGGTTGACCAGAAGTTGAGCTGTGTTGACTTTTAATGCTGCTGCCCTGCGTTGACTTTCTAGGCAGCATTGACTTTTCTGAGGTTGACTTCTGAGTTGACTATGTGACTATTTTGAGCACTGTTGTGACACATGATGGGTTGACTGACCGTGAAGTCTTTGTTGGTTGAAGCATCCTGTTGACCGCCGTAACGCACCATCACCTTTATCTGTTTCTGACTTGTCTTCTAAAGGATCACTGGTATGTTCTATCTGCATTTTACTTGTAAATTCATGTGATTTCTGTTGATAAAAGTAAAGTTGCATCAAGCATAGAACATCTACAAAATCTTACATAGCCCCTACCACAAATAGGATTCAAACTTCATGGAGTTACGATAGCGTTGAGCTTGTACAAGTTCTAACCAAGCTTATTGTGACCTGAGGTTCATATTAGTCTTAGGAGTCAGGACTGTGGCCGATGCATTTATGGCTTAGATGTGAAGCCTAGGTCTTCAAAAATTAAGTATTTGCTAGAGGCTACAGAAAGCTTTATTTATCACACAAATCTATGACAAGGGCTTCGACAATTGGCCAATATATGTCTACAAATAAATTCCTAATCCTCACTCCTGTTGGTATAGATCTCAAAGAAACATTGATTAAATTTTATTTCATAGTTTAAGATGGCAATGTGTCTTGCTGAGGAGAGACTAAAATAGCGTAATGCAAATCTTCACAAAAATGATACTAATTGTTTAAATGTCCCGATAAGCCAACTTGTTTCTACGCTTGCATAACCTAAGCCTTGGATGCATTTGATAGCTATGTTCCCAAGTCTTTGTCATAGACTAAAAACGAAATCATCTAGTTTAAGATGTGTTGCAAATAACTCTTAGGACCCAATCAATCTATTTGGATGTAATAGCAAACTCTCAAATACATCAGCAAATGCATTTGTATGATTTTACACAAGCTTCGATTTAGCAATCCATGGTGAATGAAACCCTTCTTGGCATCATCTCTCATTTTGCATTAATTTTTTATTGTGCAGCCATAAAAGAGTTACATGATCAAGCCCTGAGGGTTAGTTCAGTTGGTCAGAATCCTCATCGTTAAAGCACCTCTGCTATTGAGAGGTCACTGATTCAATTCTCCTGACAATATCAGGGCCAAGCTTTGTGGTTGAGCCGGCAGAAAGTGATCCTTTCAGGTGGATCTGCCTAGCACAAATATTCTGTGGACGTAGTGGACACTGATCTCCAGGACCATGAACCCCATTGGAACAAAAAAAAAAAAGAGAGAAAAGAAAAGAAAAAAGGAGTTACATGATCTCCCCCCATTCTTAGAATTCTGCAGCAAGAAATTTGATAGAAGCTTCAAGCAAGTTTTCGAATTTGTTCCCTAAGAAGTAGTACCCAAATTCTTCAAAATATTGCATTTCTTCGAAATGCGGTTGCTTAGAAGGTAATATGTACCCTAAGAAGTAGTACCCAAAATTCTTCCAAACATTTGCGGTTGTTTAAAAGGTCCTATATAATGTTTGCTTAATAAGAAACCGCCAGACAAGAGCTATGAACACAATTGCAATGTCACGAGCGTGGAAATATTTTTTACAGCATAGACATCCAAAAACACAAAGAATCCTTAAACGGCATGACAAAGAACCACTTACCCTTCGGTGAATTCCTTCCCTCTGTTCCCCCCTGCCCGCTTCCGACGCATTCTTATAGCGTGATCTGAGAGTCACAAGTAACAAATCGAAAACAAAAATATGTTTTAAATTGCATGTTAATAATCAAGCTTGTCTAATTGAATGAAGACGGTACAGCAATTGATCGTTGAAAATGGAAATCAGGCCCTCTGTAAACCGTGGAGCTGCTTTGAACATATTGGTGAAGGTACAATTGTCATTCAGGCATACCATGTGAAAGGGTTCGCTTGTAGAGTATTTGTTAATGCAGAGTATACATGCAACATATACTGTAATAATAATAATACACTACATGACACAACACAGATAAGCACAAACCGAATAGACGTACGAAGCATCACATCCATACGGCCAGCGATGCTGATGATAATATCATACCATCACATCAAACTGTGGTCTTGCAGTTAGAATTCAGTCGTGAGAAGAAAGTGAAGGCATACATAATATTTGCAGTCAACATGTAGTGATGAAAAGGGAGAGAGGGCATACATACCTTCCGGTGCCAAATATATCCGGAGGATCTCCCCATACTGCGAAAGAATTTGTCGGAGTTTGAGCGGCTTCAAATGGGGAGGCACGCGGCTCAAGTAACACACTCCTCTCTTCTTCAATTTGGCATTTTCCTCGAATAATTTCTTCCGTTTCTTCTCCTTAATTCGCCTAGCCTTCTCTTCTTCTACGTCTTTTTCCTCTTCCTCCTCCTCTTCCCTAGGTTTCTGTTCAGCTTCCTCATCCATCATCTCGCTGTATCTATACCTATCGGGCTGAAGTGTATTTACAGAGCGATGAATTACAGAGCTACGGAAAGTTGAGGGGAACAACGCAAAATTTCAAATTTGGGCAAAGCTGAAAAACCACATTGATCGATCAAATGAAGTAAAGCGAAGCTGATTTTGCCGAGGCTTTGGGCAACGCGCTGATCCTTCCCTACAATCACAATCACTTGCCGCTGTTATGCATCTGTTGGGGTTTTGGGGTTAGGCACAATGGGTTTCCGAATTCTTGCTCGTGTTCTTATTTTGTCGGGTTAGGTTATTTATGTAATTCTCAATTGCCGCGGATGTTTTTATTTTTTTTTTTAATTGGTCAGGTTTTTTAAAGTTAGTTATTGGTTTTCCGATTGTAAATTATTTTTATTTTTATTTTTTATAAATTAAATTATATTTTATTAAATTCTATTAGTATCTTGTTTTACCTCTCCATATTTAGGTAAACAATTTATCTCACTCTATTATTATGGTAAACAATTTAAAATATTAGTAATGGATCTGTATTTGGTAGAATTTTAGCCATTGATTTGTTTTTTTTTTTAATGGTTAATTATTAATATTATTTATAATATTTAATTTTGGAAAATGAATATTTATTTTTTAATATTATTAAAAAATAAATATGTAATTGGATCATAATTTGAAAGTTTTATTGTAGATTTTGCACAATATAATATTATAGGATAATTGTTTTACATATTTTATGTTTTAATTTATGGAAATGGTTGCAATATTCTTACATGATTTTGATTTTTAGATGTTTTTAGTGATAAATATTTATTTTTTAATATTATTAAAAATATATATATTTGATTGGATTATAATTTGAAAGTTTTATTGTAGAATTTTCACAAGTTAATACTATGGATAATTGTGTCACGTATTTTATGGCTTAATTTATAAAAATGGTTGCAATATTAGTATATGATTTTTAGATGTTTTTAATGATTTTTTAATTTTGAAGAGAAAGCCATTCAAAAATAAAATCTTTGAAAATAGTTCATACTCACATGAATAACATATTTACCATAATTTCTCAGGATGACCAGCAAGTGGCCACTGCACGCCCTCCATATACCCATGGCATGTGAACCTTTCAAACAGCAATGCTCCCTGATTCCAGGCCCATTAGTTGTCACTCTGCAACCTGACTATAAGATCCGGCAGGGAATGTTTCGAAAAGGTTATGAACTCCATTAGCATGCAAAGCTTTGTCTTGTTCCAAAGTGAATATTATGTTGCCTGCAAGCATACTCCCCTTGTCCAGATGGTACGCGAACATGGCCACCCTCGCCTTATAGGTTGTGGTGGGGATCGACCCCCGCTTCCACCATGGCACTCCCTGGGTGTTGTTGGAAAGGTAGAGGATATAGAACAAAAAATAACATAAATACTTCACACACGAAACACACACAAGTTGTGACTCTTCTATTAATCACACGAACTTTAATCTCGCTGAATACAATGAACCCAGTGAAGTGTATTTATCCTAACTCGCTTGACATGCACACACTTACATAACTCGACTTGACCATCACTCACTTAACGAACTCTCTAACTCACTTACCAAATTCATCTATCACGCAACTCAACTTACTCAACGCTTACTTAACTGACTATCTAACTCTACATGCAGGAGTTAATTAACTGTTTTAACACTCCCGCTAAATTACGACCACTAAACTAAAACATTAACTCATGACAACTCAAACATGCCTACTGGTCTATGTCTCAACTAGGCTTACAACACCCAAGTTTATTCTGTGAAACTCAAACGCATCTATTGCTAATGGCTTTGTAAATATATCAACCAATTGATCACTAGATTTACAAGGCTTTAAGTAAACTTCTCCATTGCTCACAAGTTCTCTAATAAAGTGATATATAGTATCAATATGCTTGCTCTTTTGATGAAACACATTATTCTTGGATAGTGCAGTCGTTGATGTGTTGTCACAGTATATCGTTGTTGATCCTTGTTGTTTCTACTTGAGTCCATCCAATACTCTTCTTAACCATACTACTTGACATGCTGTTGAAGTTGCTGCTACATATTCTACTTCTCCTAATGATAGTGTCACAATAGGTTGCTTCTTAGATGCCCATGAAATCACACCTGAACCAAGATGGAACACATAACCGGATGTGCTCTTCTTATTATCCAAACTACCTGCAAAATCACTATCTGTAAATCCAATCAAATATTTATTTTCTATACTTGCATACATTATGCCACAATCTCTGATTCCTGATATGTATCTTATAATTCTTTTTCCAACACTCCAATGTGTCTCCATGAATCTGGAAATCAAATCTGGTCTTGTAGCTGTGAGATACATGAGGCTACCAAACCAATATATTGAATAGAGTTGGATTGACATCTGATCCTTCATCATCCTTGCTTAACTTTGTACCTATTGCAACTTGTGTAGGTACAGGTTTGCAATTATCCATCATGATTTTTTTCGGCAAATATCTAGCATATTTATTTTAGCAAATAAAAATTCATTTTCCAGATTGCTCAACTTCTATGCCAAGAAAATATTTCATGACACCAAGATCTTTCATCTCAAATTATTTCATCATGGCTCCTTTAAATTCATCTAACTCAAGATCACCTGTAAAAATCATATCATTAACATATAAGCAAACAATCAAAAATTGTCCATCTCATTTACCTTTGTGTACAAGGTAGGCTTAATTTTGCTTCTGCAAAATCCATTCTTAATCATGTAATTGTCAATTCTGTTATACCATGCTCTAGGTGCTTGCTTCAGTCCATAGAGCGCTTTCTTCAACTTGTAAACTTTATCTTCTTTACCTTCAACTTCATAACCTAGAGGCTGCTACACATAAATTTCTTCTTCTAGAATTCCATTCAAGAAGGCTAATTTGACATCCATGTGATATACTTTCCACTTGTTATGAGTTGTTGTCGCTAGAAATGTTCTTATAGTATCCAATTTGGCTACCGGAGCAAACGTTTCTCCAAATTCTATTCTCGGTTGCTGTGATAATCCTTTTGCTACAAGTCTTGCTTTCAATTTCACCTCTATCTTTCAACTTAGTCTTGTACACCCACTTCACACCAATGAGGTTTTTATCCTTTGGTTTTTATCCAATGAGGTTTTTATCATTCTTTTCAATAGAATCAATCTCTTCATCCATGGCTTGCACCCAATTTTCATCTCTGATTGCTTCTTCAAACGAAGAAGGTTGGAATGGCAACAATGCAAAATTTGAACTAACATCCAAATCATCATAAATATCTTTTAAACTTGTCATCTTTCTCTTACCATTGTTTGAATCATCACCTGGTTGGTTGCTTAGAGAATTCTGGTCTGTTGATCTGCTTGAAGATCCACGCTGCTCTGAAAATCTTGGAGTCCTTACTGGTGTGACTCTGTTTGGTGTTTGCTCTTTTGATTCTTGCTACTCCTTTTCTGCTACAGCATCCTCTTCCATTAATGGTGCTTGTACATCGGTTGTTTTGTCTACAGTCCCATTCCATGACTCGTGTTCTTTGAACACAACATATCTGCTAATTATTGTCTTTTTGATGACAAAGTTATACAATTTGTAAGATTTTGACTGCTCACTATAACCGGTAAATATATATTTTTCACTTTGATCATCCAACTTTCCTCTTATCTGCTTAGGCACATGTGCATATGCTACACATCCAAAAACTCTAAAATGAGATACGCTTCATGACATACTTGACCTACCTCTTCTGTTACTATGTTCATCACACTCTTTGTAGGAGATCTGTTTATCACATGAACAACACATGCAACTGCTTCTACCCAATGCTTATTACACAATTTTCTTGCTTTCAACATGCTCCTTGTCATGTTCATGATTGTTTTTTTCTTTCTCTCTGTTACACCATTCTGCTACAGTGTGTATCTGGTTGTAAACTGTCTTCTGATTCCATGTTGCTTACAGTACTCATGGAATGTTTTCGAATCATATTATCCACCACGATCTGATCTTAACACCTCGATCTGCCGATCACTTTGGTTATCTACTAAGGCTTTGAACTCTTTGAACTTTGCAAAAGTTCCAGACTTCTGCTTCAAGAATTAAACCCACAAGTGAGGAAGTAACAACTTCCACCAATTGACTGTGTCCTCGTAGGTCCACACAAGTCTGTATGCACCAACTCAAGTGGTTTCTTTGCTCTGTATGAAACTCCCATTCGGAAAACTTTCACGATGTTTCTTTCCCAAGATGCAACCCTCACAAGTAATAGCAGGTTGTTTGATGGGAGGTAATCCTCTGACCATCTATCTGCTGCAACAATATTAACCCAGAAAAATGCAAGTGTCCAAACCAAAAGTGCCATAACCAGTAATCATTAGAACATGAAAATGTAAAGAACTGACCTGATTGTTACAGTTCATAATTAGAGGAAATAGTTTGTTCCTCGTCATCTTCACCTTTGCTATCAGCTGCTTGCTTAGAGGTTTGTCATAAATAACACACTCTTTCCCTTGAAAAATAACTTTGTATCATTTCTGTGTCAATTGACCAACACTTACCAAATTATGTTTGAGATCGGGAACATAATATACCTCTGAGATTATCTTTGGCTCCCCCTGCTTGGTCAAAATGTTGACCACTCCTTTGCCATCTACATCCACAATCTTTTCAGTCCCCAACTTTACCTCTGTCTTCACAGATTGATCCAAATTTGCAACCAAATTATTGTTTCCCATCATGTGGTTACTGCAACCACTGTCTAATAGCCACACCTTATTAGACGGTTCATGCATGTTGTTGCATGCTAGGAACATGGAGTTAGTATTCTCTGTACTAACATTGGCTCTTTGATTTCATTGATTAGCTATCTTCTCCGGCAATCATGAGCACAGTGACCAAATTTATTGCATTGATTTGTCAAACCTTTGATTATTTTTGAAGCTTATGCCATTGTTGCTTCCACTTTGATATTCATGCTCTTCTCGGTCATCTATGTGACCACCATAGCTTCTGCCTCACCCTCTGCCTCTCGATCGACCTCTGCCTTGACCTCTTGAAATAGAAACTTGACTTTTGAAAACAGTTTCTAAAGTGGAATCCTTATTTCTGTCTATCCTTGCCTCATGCGATAGAAGTGATCCCATCAAATCATCAACTGTTAGTTTTTCCAAATCCTTGGCTTCTTTTATGGCTGCCACAACATCAAACTTGGTAGACAAAGATCTAAGGACCTTCTCAATCAATGTTCGATTTTTAGTTTCTTCACCATAAATTTTTAACTGATTTACTACAAACATGATCCTATTCATGAAAGAATCATTGTCTTATGTCTCTTTAATCTGCAGACTTTCAAAATCTCTCATAGTATTCTGTAATTTAACAATAATGACTTTGGCCATACCTTGATAGCTTGTCGCCAAAGTTTCCCATGCTTCTTTTGTTGAATACGTGATCATAATCTTCTGGAACACCGCTCGGTCCACTCCTTGTTGGATAAGAAGCAACACTTGTGCATTCTTCCTTTTGTCTTTCTTCCATTGTTCTCTCTCTGCATTACTAAGGGCTCGTTATTCTGCGTCATTTTGAGGTTCTGCAAACCCAAACTTGACATGATCCCAAACATCATGCGCTTTTAACATGGTCTCCATTTTAATGGTCCACACATCATAATATTTCCTTATGAAAGAAGGAAATTGTGGCTAAAAACTTGATGTTGCCATCTTTCTTTAAAAAAAATCACTTCTATGATAAAACTTTAATTTTATTTATTTTTTAAATAATACCCTTTCAATAAAACCCTAATTTTTTTTTTTTTAATAATAAAACTCTTTTTAAAATTATATATATATAAAAAAAACTTTTATGATAAACCTTTTTAAAAAAATATATTTTAAAAACTTTTAAAAAATAAATATTACAAAAATACTTAAAAAAAAAATTATATAAACTTCTTTATAAAAGCCCTTTTTCAATTCCAATACTCCTCTTTTCAAATCCTTAAAAAATTATACATATATCAAATCCTTTTTAAACAAAAGGTTGGTACGATTTCAGAAAGTAAACCACCCCCCTGACTCTTAATTTAATAAAATATGAAACCGTTTCAAAAAAGCTCTCATGTATCACTTTTGAACCTTTATTTGACTTTTTTAAAACATGCTATCAGGTTTGTTCAAAAGCTTACCCTGATTGTGAGTCAAACAAAAAACTGCGGAAATAAACTTGATTTTCAAAAATCGTAAGTTTCACGATTGTTGTGCAGTTTTTCAACCAAAAAGGTGCGGATCTACGTGTTTTTTTCACTAAAAATGTGTGAATCTACACTCTTTATCTGTTTCAACGATTTCGCAAATTAAAAATATAAAAATAAAAATAAATAAATAAATAAAATAAAATAAAATAAATAAATTGGTCTTTTGCTCTTGGCCCTCTTCTCACAGGTTCTGCACGCTCGCTGAATACATGAACCCGGTGAAGGGTTGACTAACTTGACATGCACACAATTACATAACTCGACTTGACCATCACTCGCTTAATTGACTCTCTAACTCACTTACCAAATTCATCCATCACACAACTCGATTTACTCAACGCTAACTTAAACAATTGTCTAACTTTGCATGCGAGTGTTAATTAAATATTTTTAACAGGTGCATCGTTGACCTTAATCACTCACTTTCGAAATGAGCATAAGGCGTGCTTTGGGATATGGTTGGCCCCCTGGGCATCCCCCTGCACTCGTCGTTAATTTCATCCTCTCCCTCAGCTTCGCCAAGCCCAACAGCCACCACGGAGTATGGTTCCAGGCCTTCGGAAGGGAGTGGCAGTGGCCATTGACATGGCACTACCCAGACGACTCCACCTTGTTTTTACCACCCTCTTGCAGCGGACATTCCATCCATGTCAGCACTTCCAACCAAAGCTTCACGTGGGTCCAAAGATCGCCACCAATCAGGAGATGATGATTACTATGGCCTAGTGCCTATCGAGGAAGAGACTCCAAAGTTGAAGTTGCATAGAAAAATGACCTAAGCAGTTGCCCCAATACCACCTAGCTTGTCCCTGCTTTCTCCTATTGGTTTTGCATTATGTTTGCAGAAATGTCCTTCTTTTACAGTCAATCTCTCTACTATATACTGGCACCAACTAGTTTTTTTGGACAATTTTGATGTCATTTTTGTATCACATTATTATTTATGTTTTTCTCAACACTTATGTAGATTGTAAATGTGTAGAATTTCTAGTGGTTACTACCCACCGAATTTTATGCAAGTCTTTGTACGAAACAAACAATTAAATTATCCGCTTCACATCTCAATTTATTAGTTCTATCGAAAGTAAGACTAAAAGGTTTTATTTGTGTATTGACCACCATTAATTTAGCATTCACCAAATAGATGATAATTTTTTATGCAAAATTTATAAAGCATAATTTCTAACTTTAGTGGCATGGACTAACTGCTGCGATTTTTGGTTTGTCATATATTTTTTCTAAACATTATTAATTGATATTTTAATTGACATTATTTTAATTTGTAGTTATGGCAGAGATGTTGTATAGAGATGTAGCCTTGTTGTGTCTTGTTTAACATTTTGATTTGGTCAAACTAAATAAAAATAAACTAATAATTAAAGGAAAATATTTAATTTAAGGTTGACAACTCATTTTTGGACTCTAGATTTTGAATATAATATTTTTTTTAGTAAAATTATTCATTTTTCATTGGGAGGTGCTCTCGAGCCAAGTGTGCTAGAAATGTGCAATGTAACATAATGTAATGTAAACATTTTGACTTAGTCAAAATAAAATTAAAATTAAGATTGAGATTAAAATATGGTATAGATGCAAAAATGGAATATCTATCTCAATGCTTGTCCTACAAATAACAAGGAGCTAAAGAATTTTTTTATGGAGAAGTTTCGTAAACGGGTATGGGATAAAGACTTGGGTAGAAAGAAGAAGTACTACATTGAAGAATTCAACCCTACTTATGTTCTCCAACAAAACAAGTACATTGGAGCTAACATTACGTGGAGGGAAATGGTTCTTATTGCTCAATTAAGAACCAACTGTTAAGTCCCTATATTACTAGTATAGTCCCTTATTGTTGTTAGTGTAACCCCCTTATTGTTATTATTGTACCCTTGTAACCCCCATATTGTTATTATTGTGCCCTTGAATTATTATTGTTAGGTCGGCTAGGATTACATTGTCGCCCCACTAGGATTACATTGTGGCCCTATGGACTCCTATATATAGAAAGGAGGTTTTGTAATTTGTATCATCCAAGAATTGTTCATTCATGTAATGTATTAGAGGTTTCCCCCTCAAATTGGCTTATTTCTAAGGCGTTGATATCTCTTTCTTCTATTTTTGGAGCTGGTTTCACAACATTTGGTATCAGAGCTTTGGATTCTAGGGTTTTCGCTGCTCCAAACCAGTCATCGTGGAATTTTCGCTGTAATTTTTTTTTTTTTTACGAAAGTTCAGAAGCTGAAATTTTTAGAGTGTGAAGCCGAAATCCTGAGGAACGTCGTCGCAAAATTTTAGAGCTTGGTTCACAATATTTTCAGAGATATCATCTGCGGAAGTTAGGGATTTTTGCAGGCTCCTGAATTTAACCTAAACAGGTCATCGCGAAATTTGCGCTATAACTGTTTTTCTACGAAGTTTCAGAAGCTGAAATTTTTAGAGAGCTAAACCGAAATCCTGAGGAACATCATCACAAAATTTCAAATCTTCATTCGCATTAGTTTCAGAGATATGATCTGTGGAAGTTAGGTCATTTTCAGGCTCCCGAATTTCATCTCAATGAGGTTATCATGAGAAAATCTTCATAACTC
The DNA here is from genome assembly GCA_034641835.2 of Pinus albicaulis. NCBI lineage: Eukaryota > Viridiplantae > Streptophyta > Pinopsida > Pinales > Pinaceae > Pinus > Pinus albicaulis. Next base: position 1,250,490,865 of record CM076584.1, read on the forward strand.
TCTCTCTCTGAGCATCGGATTGGAATGATGTAAAAAGTGGCCACAATTACACGGACTGTAGTTTCTTATCTATTAATTTCAGAACCAAAGGAGGAAACAATGACACGTGGCAACTCATACAAGTTCGCTCTATTGAACTAGTCCATAATTGGGTCATTGTGGGAGATTGGACATAACTTTGCCTTGAAGAACCCAAATCAGGTCAAACCTGTGACATTTGAGAAAACGATACTGGGCCGCATTTCGGATATTAGGATCTACAATTCTGAGAGAGATGATCAGATTTCAATATGAGGCTCCTCAAAAGCAAGTAAAGGTGTGTGTTTTTATATATATATATATATATATATATATATATATATATATATATATATATATATTGTATACTATTTTTATTTTTCAAATTGCCTCGATCTTGTTTGAAGATAGTTGATTGATTTGAGGGCATAGTGAATATATATCGGTATTCGTTCTAAGTGACCCCAAAAAGATTAACTTACCCATTAAGCCTTTAGAAGGCTCTACTCTGACTCATGAAGATGAAGAATGGCAACATGACATATCAAAATTACAAGAGCAAATTTCGCTCTCGCAAAGAACAACAAAAAATGAAATGGAAGTTTTGAAGAAAGGCGTGGAAACTAAGATGGATGGGTTGAAGAAAGGCGTGGAAGCTAAGATGATTGGTTTGAAGAATGGCACATGGAAATAAGATAGATGGCATGGAAGAACGCATGGAATCTAAAATGGAAAACATGAAGAATGATCTAAAAGCAGACATGGAAGGTTTGACAAAGTTGATACAACAAATGTTTCCTAATGGTGAAAAGATAGTAGAGGAAACTCATGATGAGAATAAAATAAATGCTAATCGTGATTTCATAAACTCTAATGTTGGCGGGAAGAACCACCATATTCCAAAAATGGATATGAGGAAGTTTGATGGAAAGGATCATGTAACATGGATACTACAGATGGAGCAATATTTTGATCTCAATAATGTGCAAAACACATAAAAGGTACGCATTGCAACTTTACATTTAGAACAAAATACATTTATATGGTATCGATGGCTTTGCTCTCGTAAAAAAATTGTCACTTGGTCAATTTTTACGGAGGAAATGATAGCACATTATGTGGATACAAAGAGCAACACCTTCTTTAGCCAATTGATAAATCTCAAACAAAAGGGTTTAGTGGGGGAGCACATTGAGGACTTCCAAAAATTGAATATAAGGGTAACTGATATTCCAGAGGAACACAGGATTGATCTCTTCATAGGCACTTTAAAGGATAACATCCAACATGAAGTTTACGTTTTGGAACCTGATTCATTGGAGAAGGCATTCAGGTTGGCAAGAAAAATTGAATGTAAAATTATGGCGACAAGGAAGCCTACCACTCACTTCTATAAAGAGGGAGGTGTTGCTACTCCTAGATTTCCACAACCTACAAGGTTGACACCACAACAATTGGAAGAAAAAAGAGCAAAAGGGCTTTGCTACAGTTGTGATAGCAAATACACTAAAGGTCATAAGTGTGCTGAGAAAAAATTATTTTACATAGATTGTGAAGAGGAAGAAGAAAATGAACAAGAAGAGGATATACACCAGGAACCAGCCCCAGAAGAGGAAGAAATGAATCCAACCATATCGTGTAATGCACTGGCAGGAATTACCACTCCTCAAACTTTCAAGATAAAAGGACAAATCAAGAAGAGAAAGGTAATAGTGTTGATTGATTCAGGTAGCACCCATAATTTTATTCATTGTAAGGTAGCCAAGGAATTAAATTGTTTCCTATACCCAGCACCAGAATGTCAAGTGATGGTTGCAAATGGAGGAACTATAAATTGCTCTGGAAAATGCCATAATATCAAGCTAACCATGGGGAGATATGTATTGAATAGTCCAATGCTTTCCATTCCTATGGGAGGTGCTGATGTTGTACTAGGAGTACAATGGTTACAATCTTTGGGGACGGTAGCTTTTAATTTTCAAGAACTTTTCTTGAAATTTTTTTCAGAAGGAAAGGAAGTCGAATTACGGGGTATTGTGGGGAAGCCAGAAAGGATAATAAGCTCTAATGTCATGACAAAGCTTCTAAAGAAAGAACAGCGAGGCGTAATTGCACAATTATGCTCACTAGAAGTTCCAACATCAAAATCACCTATTTCTGCAGATCTCCAACAAGTCTTGGACAATCATTCCAAGGTGTTTGAAACTCCCAAAGGACTCCCACCTATTCGTGATCATGATCATGCTATTCATTTGATTCCGGGAAGTGTTCCTCCAAACATCAGGCCTTATAGATATCCTTACTTCCAAAAGAGCGAAATTGAACGTATGATTGCAGAAATGTTAGAGGCGGGTATAACTCAACCTAGTCAAAGTTCTTTCTCTGCTCCTGTAGTATTGGTACACAAGAAGGATGGATCATGGCGAATGTGTCCGGATTATAGGGAGCTCAATAAGCTCACCATTAAAGACAAATTTCCCATTCCTGTGATTGATGAATTATTTGATGAATTACATGGAGCAATTTATTTTACCAAGTTGGATCTTCGTTCAGGATATCATCAAATTAGAATGAAGACTGAAGATATTCCAAAAACAACATTTCAAACTCATGAGGGTCATTATGAATTTTTGGTCATGCCTTTTGGCCTTACCAATGCACCTTCTACATTTCAAGGGTTGATGAATTCCCATTTTCAAACCCTTCCTTAGAAAATTTGTGCTAGTATTTTTTGATGATATACTAATCTATAGCAGGTCTTGGAAGGATCATGTTGAACATGTTGACAGGGTGCTCAAACTATTGCGGGAGAAACAATTATATGCAAAAACATCCAAATGTTTCTTTGGAGTACAAGAGGTGGAATATCTGGGTCATATTGTATCTCACGAGGGTGTTAAGGTAGACCCTAACAAAATTAAAGCCATTAAGGAATGGAAAGTCCCCACAACCATAACGTAGTTGCGGGGATTTCTCGGGTTAACAGGGTATTATTGCAAGTTTGTTAAGAATTATGGGAGAATAGCAGCACCTTTAACAACATTATTGAAGAAAGATACATTTTCATGGACTCCTGAAGCAACTAAGGCCTTTGAACATCTTAAAGAGGCAATGTGCCTAGCACCAGTCTTAGCTATGTCGGACTTCACAAAAACCTTTATTGTGGAATGTGATGCGTCAGGAAATGGAATTGGTGTTGTTTTAATGCAAGAAGGAAGACCCATTGCTTTTGAAAGTCGTCCAATCAAAGGAAAGTATTTACAGAAACCTATTTATGAGAAGGAAATGTTAGCAATACTGCATGCACTAAAGAAATGGAGAACTTACCTAATGGAAAGACACTTCAAGGTAAAAACTGATCATGATAGTCTTAAACACTTTTTGGAACAAAGACTATCTTCAGAAGAGCAGCAAAAATAGGTCACAAAGATGTTGGGTTATGACTTTGAAATAATCTACAAAAAAGGAAAGCTTAATGTTGTTGCAGATGCACTCTCAAGAAAGAATGAAGAGGTGGAAGCATTGCTTTGTGCCATTTCTATTATCCAACCCGATTGGATAACTGAAGCAAGAGATGAATGGAAGAAGGACAAAGATGTATGGATACTCATTCAAAAGTTGCAGCAAGATCCTAGTACATCTGATACATTTAGTTGGAAAAATGATTCCTTATGGTACAAAGATCGCTTATATCTTGGTAATAATTCCCAACTAAAACAAAAGATTCTTCTGGAATTGCACACTTCTCCTTTAGGAGGACACTCAGGATTTTTAAAAACTTACCACAGGGTGAAGAAATTTTTTTTTTGGGATGGCCTTAAATATGATATTCAAAATTTTGTGGCGGAATGTTTGGTTTGCCAGCAGAATAAAGTGGAGACAATTAAGACCCCGGGACTTCTACAACCTTTATCCATTCCAAGTCAACGTTGGGAGGAGATTTCAATGGATTTTATCATAGGTTTACCTAAGTCCGAAGGAAAGAGTGTCATCATGGTGGTAGTTGATAGACTTACCAAGTATGCACACTTTTGTGCATTATCTCATCCATTTAAAGCAAGTACGGTTGCTACTACATTTATGGATAGAATTCAAAAGCTACATGGAAGCCCAAGGGTTATTGTGAGCGACAGAGATCCCATTTTTACTGAAAATTTTTGGACGGAGTTATTTTCTTGTTTGGGTACTCAATTAGCTCATAGCTCATCTTATCATCCTCAATCTGATGGTCAAACTGAGATAGTAAATAAATGTTTGGAATGATATCTTCATTGTTTTGTATCTGATAAACAAACACAATGGGTCAAGTGGTTACCTCTCGCTGAATGGTGGTATAACACTTCCTTCCATACTCCAGCAAAAATGACCCCATTTATGGCACTTTATGGATATCATCCACCATCCATCACATCATATTTAAGAGAAAATTCGAAGGTTCAAGCAGTGGAAGATCACATCGAGCATCAACAAGAAGTTCTTCAACTCTTAAAGGATAACCTGAATTTGGCACAAAATCGAATGAAACAACAGGCAGATCAACATCGCAGCGAGAGAAGTTTTGATGTAGGAGATTGGGTATTTTTACGGCTACAACCATATAAACAAATGTCCCTCAAGCAAGCTAACAAGGATAATAAATTATCGCCAAAGTACTATGGTCCTTACAAGGTGTTGCAAAAGATTGGTACTATGGCATACAAATTGGAGCTTCCTGCTTCTTCACGAGTGCATCCAATTTTCCATGTTTCATGCTTAAAGAAGGTTATAGGTGAAAATCTTCTAGTTCAAACAATATTTCCAGAACTTGATGAGGAAGTAAAAATCATATTGGAACCTGAAGCGGTCACGGAAACCAGAACTCGACAACTACGGAATCAATCAATTTCAGAGTATCTCATCAAGTGGAAGAACTTACCCACTGAAGATTCTACATGGGAGGATGAGAATTTTATACAGAAGCACCCAGAGCTACTCAAGCGTTGAGGACAACACTTTTTTGAAGGAGAGGGGCATGTTAGGTCCCTATATTACTAGTATAGTCCCTTATTGTTGTTAGTGTACCCCCCTTATTGTTATTATTGTACCCTTGTAACCCCCATATTGTTATTATTGTGCCCTTGAATTATTATTGTTAGTTCGGCTAGGATTACATTGTGGCCCCATGGACTCCTATATATAGAAAGGAGGCTTTGTAATTTGTATCATCCAAGAATTGTTCATTCATTTAATGTATTGGAGGTTGCCCCCTCGAAGTGGCTAATTTCTAAGGCGTTGATATCTCTTTTCTTCTATTTTTGGAGTTGGTTTCACAACACCAACTCGCATCAACTTTGGTGTGAAACACAACAATGGAAAAGGCCTAAAGAATTTTGGGAAGAATGGGTGTGTACATTTTGCACGTCTGGGACAGTGGAATCGGAAAAACATTTCATTTTGGAATGTGATGCATTCAAAGACATCAAAGAATGTTATGAGAATATGTTAACATCGGTTTCTTGGCATTGTCTTTTTAGCAAAGGGATTGTTGAAAGGTCGGGCCAGCTCATCATCAATTTGAATAAGAAAGGGAATGAATTGCAAAAGGTGAAATATAGGGAACCGATGGTCCCATAGACTATTTTTAGTCTTATGGACATTAAAATATCACTTCATTTCATTTCATAATGTAACTTAATGTAATATAAACATTTTAACTGAGTGAAAATAAATCTAGCCTAGATCTCTCTTAACTTTGAATCTACCAAGCGCCGCTATGGATCAAATTCCTTGAGATACAAAACTTTTTTAAAGTGAAAAGAGTTTTGCACCTCAAGTGACATGACTAAGCTACCTTGCAACATTTGTTTTGTCATATATTTTTTAAAACATTATTAATTGATATTTAATTATCAGTATTATAATTTATAGTTACATTTTATATTTTAAACTGAACTCAAACAGGTTAGATACAAGCTTGCACTCATGAATGTGTTGTTTTAGATCAAAATGACATATAAAATTTAATTTCAATAAAATGTTTAAAGAAAATTTACATTGCCAAAGTTAAAAGTTTATTTTTTTAAGTGAGAATATGTTTTGTATAAACAAATCTATAATCATATTGAACTTAAAGTATTTTTTATAGTTGTGGGAAAGGCTATAGATTATTTTTCAAAGGATATTAATGTAATAATTGATTATCTTAAGGAAGGGTTCATAAATTGTTTATGGGAATTTTTTAGTAAAAGTAATGGAAGTTTTGGGTTATTAGTTTGAGTTTTATTTTAAGGGATATGCGTGGCCCATTGTGATAAAGTTTCAAGAATAGGCGCTCTCATCCATGTGATGCCTTATATTTCTACCCCAAATTTTACTGATTCACCATGGTTTAAAAAAAATGAAACAATAACATGTTATTTTAGTTTGAGGATATTAACGCAAGCATGTAAAAAGGTTCATTGATCAAATTGCAAAATGTTTGCAAAACATGTTATAGCTTCAAGTCATCATAATATATCATCCCATGAGACCCTCTTACTAAAGAAAAAAGGGACTAGAAAGCTTTTCTTTTTAGGAACTCTAGGCATCAGATAGCATCCACCCACACCCAAACTAAATTCATGGTTAATGGAAAAATAAAGGGGCTTATCTTCTCATTATTTTGGCCCTTCTCCCAAAACATCTAGTTAACAAAGAGAAAAAATAACATTGTTGAGGGACATTTTCCAACCAAAGTGGCATGACCATGGAAGTAATGTGAGCTTATGCTTCAATATGGAAGTAGAGGTATTTATGTTGCACTGTGCTCAAGACAATTTCCAATGGTATATTCTTGATTCCCTTCTATCTTAAGCTACAAAAGGTTATGGTGCAATTCCCATTGTGTTGATGGTCAAAATTGACCATGTTCAACGTTAAGGAAATCACCAAGTCAGGGCCCCAATCAGACCCATTTTCCGTTTCCATGGTGATTTCGACCAGTTATGGGCTCGACTGCCACCTAAATTATTTGCTCCAAAAAGGAAATTTGTTGAAGATTTTTTATCTCCTAAATGCAATCCTAGGCTGTTATGCGGAAAATAAAATAAATTAATTTGTCTCTACCCTAAGCCTAACCTATCTCGATTAAGGAAAGGAATAGTCCCAACCTTAATCAAGGGCAAAGATAAAATGGACTAGGATTGATCATAAGGTTAAGGTGAGCTAACAAGTCATAAAAATAGTTCACATGGCTTATAAAAATTCAAGTATATATGCATATACAATTATCTCATAAATAGTTATTAGATCCCAACATTGCATATACTTAGATTCAAATCACCTTGATTTCACTCATACATGTTATATACATAAATAGTTATCGTAATATAATAATAATTAAAATTAAGACAAGCATGAAATTAAAATGATAAATAGATAACAACTAACACATACAAGCTTGTGAATCATGGAGAAACATGCTAGGGTTTGGGTGGAGACAAATAATGGGAGGGATGAAGGTTAACAATCCCTATACAAATGCAAGATCACGGTAGATTCAAGAAAACATCTAGATCCTACATGGCAGCTTAGCAGTTTACCTAGGGACGGGAGCTTCTTGGAAATGGGAACCATACTCACAAAACTCTTATGGTTTATCCTCGCTATTTTCTCCTTTTTATTGTTAGTGTTTTTTATCTGCACCTTGTGACTGGGTTTCATAGCGGAAACGGGGGCAATTACTGTTATCTCTTTAACTCTCAAACAACAACAATGGTCAAACCTTAAAAATATGTCGACTTTGAGCCTGAGGCAGAAGATATCTTGTCAATTTGGGGCTTGGAGCCAAATCAACAAAATTTGGCCAAGGTGATTCTTCTAGCTCGATCTCCAGGTGGCAAAAGGGAAACCTCGATTATTGGCTGGAATTTGAAAGGTGGTTTAGGGTTTTTGGAAACAGGTAAACCATGTGGTTCAAAGGCGGACGATTGGGGCTCTGACGATAATCTCCTAGATTCTTGGGCAACATTGGTGGATTTTGCGGAACAGATGGATTTAGAGAAGGTAGAAATCCAGGTAAGTAAAAATCCCTCTACGTTCCCCCTTGTTTTTGGTATATTTTCAAGTGATTTGGAAGATATTTTTATCAATAGTAGCCTTCAAAGAATTGAAGTGCTAAAAGCCTGTTTGGCCAAGGAATGGCTACCAAATGACCAGGTGGTGAGGCAAAATCTGAGCAGTGAGCTCGCATGTAGGTTAGTGAGCCGAAAGGCAAATGAGTTATCTTTTTCCTTGTAGAACCCTAGCCTCGAGGAAGAAAATGGAGAGGGTATTTTTCAGGAGGGTTCAGAATAGAAGGAAAGTTCTGTAAAATTTATTTCTGACACCGGTGGGTAGGAATAGGTGGGTGACCCATCTTATACATTTCTAGGTTTTAATTATGAAGGCCTTATTGAATATGAAACCCAGTTTGAGGGGGAACGACCTCAGAATAATACCTTAGATGTGGAGGAGTGGCTTCTAGAGCCTGGGTATCTACTATTCGGAAGGAACAAGTGGAGGAATGGCTAGGGTCGCTCGAGGAGGGCGAAATTCATGGGCGGCAGAGTCAGTCTTGTTCAGGCGCGACGAGAATGGAAAGAATCCTAGCTTCAAGAGGAAGAAAGGGAAGTAAATAAAGAAGAAAGTAGAATACCATAATATAATCCTTGGGATCGATATCTAGATAGATAAGGTAATGGATGCCTCATAACTTATTTTGGTTGGAAGAGAAAGAGGGAATTTTTCTTCTTCTGCAAAGTATATTTTAGAATGGATAGATAAATCTTGGAGTGGGGCTCTGGGTACTCACGTGGAAGTTCTGACCCTAGCTAAGGGTTGGTTTATGGTTTGTTTCAATAAGGGGGAGATGTAGGAATGGGTTCTGCAACGTAATTGGTGTTTATGTATTTCAGCAATTCTATTCAAGAAGTGGACACCCCTTTTTGATGCTCGGAGAGAAAAGGTGGAAGAAATTCTGGTATGGGTTCGTCTACCGACCCTTCCCCTGCAACTATAGACAAAGGATGTTTTCAAAGCCATAGGTAATACATTAGGCCTATTTCTGGAAGTGGATATGTCTTTTGTGGAGACAAAAAGTAGGAAGGTGGCACACATCGTGGTTAGGCTGGACCTAAGAGAAGGTTTGGCAGAAAAGATTCAATTACAACTACAAGGATACTCTCACCTGTCAAATTATCGATTATGAGCATATGCCCTTCAAATGTCACAGATGCCACAAATATGGTCATTTAGCTCGCGATTTCCCTTTGGGCTCCAGAAAAAGAATAATGCAGAGTAAAGATCCTAGGACTTAGGATCGACATCAGGTGGAAGTGAAGGTGAATGAAAAAATGTAAGGGAGGGGCCTCTCAAAGAGGTGGAACATGTGTCGATGGAGGTACAAGAAGAACAATATGTAAGTCCAGGTTTACATTCAGTGCGAGGTCAGGATCCCCTCCAAGGAGTTCAGGAAGAGAAGGGAACAATTAATCTAGCGCCTCCCTCGGTGGGTACTTGTTCTCTCCCCCTATCCTCTATACATGATTCTCTTCATTCTTTGCTAAATGAATTGACTAAGTATGGTCCTTCCAGGCTCTTTGTGTCTAAATCTCCTGTTTTATGCAATATGTCACTCGCTTTGGATAATATTATTACATCCATCCCACCTCTCTCCCTTGTAATGCCATCCTCGACCGGCCATGAACCTTCCAATTTACCTGTGGACTCTCTTGAGATCCCTCCTTAAAATTCGTGCCCTCGGGAAAAAAGGGCTTTATTTGCTGATCCGATAGTAGGATTGGGAAGCATTATTGAACACTCAAGGCTGTGAAATATTCATGGCAGGAAAACCGACATATCTAAAGCTTGGCTTAAATCTAAGTTGGACATTGTTGATGGAAAACAATTATCCCTCAAAGGGGCGCTTAGAGCAGTGCAGGCCCGTGTTAGGGTTACCAAATGATCCTTTTGTCCTTTAACTATTGTGGCTTTAATTGTAGAAATTATATAACTTATGTGTTATATATCCAAGATTCTCCTGATCACACACTATTTTAACTTCATGCACAATACAGAATCTATTCCACCATTGATCATCACATGCGGAAATTAAATCAATTGCAATGCACACGTGAAACCATAAAAATTCACACACATATGAACACAGTGTTTAACGGGAAATCCTGAAGCTAAAAACCCCAACTATCTGTATATAATATATGTCATAGAGATCATGTAACAATCCTCATACAAAGATGATCATATCAAGCTCTCAGTACAATACAATCACTACACACTAATTAGGCTAGATCTTGCAAATCCATGCACCGATCTCTGCCACCTGCTAGCCTGCCTCTATTGCACAATCCCTGCTGAAGAATGGCTCTAAATGAACTCGAATCCACCAAGCTTGCACTGTGCAATCCTCATTGGCATCTCCACTGAGTGTTGGATGCAATCAATGCATCACTATAGTCACAACTGATAGTCACACTTGCTCTTTCACCTACCTCTCCACTGAAACTGTCCATGCACTGTAGTTAACTGATGTATTCTTCAGTTGATTAATGAGTTATTATTTAGTGAATTAATTAACTAATTAATTCACAACACTCTCACTAATGTATCAATCAATTAGACTAGATACAACTAGCTCAACTGAGTCTAACTGAGTTAAACTAAATACAACTCCACCAACTACTTCTATAACTCCACCAAACTCTGTCACATGAGTTCTAACTGAAGTCCTCATGCATTAGCGCTAGTAAACCCTCGGGAATAGCGTAATTCCTTCTGTCAGCTGCTGTGCCACATCTTTGCACTTAACTGAAGTGCTCCAAGAGAATAAGATAATGTTTAGAGTCCAAATATTATTAAGAGCTAATAATATTCGACATATCTATTTTTAGACTGGAAATCTAAAAATAGATTCCACCCAGTATGTCTAAAAATAGAAGTCCATGTATTTTTTCCCGACTTGACCAACCATCCACAAATAGCATCTTGCAACTCATAGAACATGATCCATATGTCTAAAAATAGACATAGTCTAAAAATAGACTTTGCGCCAAAAATAGCATGTGGGCCCACTTAGTGAAGGCGACTTCTTTCCACTAAGCTCATCATCTTGTTGCAATCTCAACACTCCCTCTCAACAAGATAAGGATTATCTGCCACCCCTATCCTGCCTCTGTGGTATTCGAATTTGCTCTTGGTGAGCGCCTTCGTCAAGATATCAGCATCCTGATCCTCCGTAGGAATGTATGAAAGTAACATGATCTTCTGCTGCACACAATCTCTGATATGATGATACCGGATGTCAATGTGTTTAGATCTATCATGAAATACTGGATTAACCGAGAGTTTAATGCAACTCTGATTATCACAATATATCATAGTAGGATCTAAGTGTGAACCGAACAACCCGACCATGATCTTCCTCATCCATATAGCCTCGCATGCAGCCAAACTTGCTGCCATGTACTTGGCGTCCACTGAATTGAGTGCCACGGATCTTTATTTTCTGCTGTACTAAGAAACTACTGTAGACCCAATACTGAATATCCCTCCAGATGTGCTCTTTCTGTTTATTGAGCTCCCTGCCCAATCTGCATCCGTGAAGCCATGCAGCTTCAACTCATTTGATTGTCTGTACCACAATCCATATCTCGATGTGACCCTGAGATATCTTAGGACATGCTTGCCTACCTTCCAAAAGATCTTGGTAGGCTTAACCATAGCTTGTGAAATCTGGTTAATAGCGTAGCATATGTCCAGTCGTGTATTGACTAGATACATGAGCGAACCAACCAACTGTCAATAAACAGTGGCATCCACTACCTCTGCCAATGTAGCATCCTCTTTCCTCCAAACACCAGGAAGAGGAGTGTCGATAGGCTTGCAGTCTTGCATGTTGAACTTCTCCAGTATCTCCCGGGCATACTTGCCTTAAGACACAAACAGTCCACCCTTCCACTGCCAAATTTCCATTCCCAGGAAATAATGAAGGAGGCCCAAGTCCTTCATCTCAAACTCCTTTGCAAGATCTGCCTTGCATGAGTGTATCAACAGTTCATCACTTGATAGTATCAAATCATCTACATAAAGTACAATGATTAGCAACTTACCCTCCACCACAATCTGGTATAGGTTCAGATCCGCCTCACTCTTGGTGAATCCAAGTCCGGTGAAATAATTGTCTATCTATGTGTACCAAGCACGAGGTGCTTGTTTCAGCCCATACAACGCTCTTTTGAACCTGCACACATGCGACTCACTGCTGAAGATTTTGAATCCTTCAGGCTGCTCTATGTGCACCTCCTCCTCAATGATTCCGTTGAGGAACGCAGTCTTCACATCCATCTGATGAATGTGCCAACCCATTTGCGCTGAGAGAGCAAGGATGGTCCGTATGGAAGAATACCTTGCGGCAGGTGCAAAGCTTTCTTCATAGTCGATCCCCTCGATCTGTGAGAAGCCCCAGGCAACAAATCTTGCCTTGTACTTCTCGACGCTCCCGTCAACAACTTGCTTCACTTTGTGGATCCATCTCGAACCTACCACTGATTTCCCTTCCGGCCTTGGGACAATCTCCCATGCACTTTTTCTGAAAATCAAATCATACTCTTCCACCATGGCATCTACCCATGCGGGATCCTCCACAGCTTCCTCAAAAGAAGATGGTTCTGTCACGATACACTTGCTCATCAGAGCCATGTATCCAGTAAATCGGTTAGGTGACTGTCTCTGTCTGCGCTGTGATGTAGGTGCTCCTTCATTCTGCGCTGCATCAAGATTCAGTCGCTCAACTTCTGTAGTGCGCTTCCACCCTATGATGTTTGGCACTGCATGAGTGGTTTCTTCCACTCCATGAACCTCCTCTTGTGGCTGATCCACATCCATAGGCTCATCTTTAGGAACTAGTAGCTCCTCATCTGCATGCAAGTGTAGCTCCCTCTCAAGCAACAACTTCATGGCTTTCTCCTCATGAATTTTGATATCCCGTCGCACAACAGTCATCTGACTGTCTAGCAAATACACACGATAATTATGGGGTGTTTTTGTGTACCCCACAAATATCCCAACCTCTGCGGTCGGCTCCAGCTTCTTCCTGGCATCCTTCGTCACATGAATGTAAACAGGTGAGCCAAAAATCTTCAAATGAGAAATATCAGGCTTCTTACCAGAAAACGCCTCTTCGGGTGTACTCATGCCAAGTAATCTATGAGGACAACGGTTTTGAACATAAACCATAGTGTTGCATGCTTCAGCCCACAAGTGTATGGGAAGGCCCTGATCATGAAACATCGACCGTGCAACACCCACGATCTTTCTGTTCTTTCTCTCCATGACCCCATTCTGCTGCGGGTTATGAGGCGTTATGAGCTCTCTTCGAATTCCCTCTGTGCTGCAAAAGTCTTTGAATTCGCCAGAGATGTATTCACCACCATTATCGCTCCTAAGAGCTTTCACCTGCTTCCTCGAATTTTTCTCAAACAACGCCTTGAACTCACAGAACTTTGAGTATGTCTCGCTCTTCTTCTGCATGAAGAATATCCAACACTTACAAGAAAAGTCATCAACAAATATCACATAATACCTGTGCTTTTTTGTCGAAGCTACTGAGAAAGGTCCACACACGTCTATGTGAATTCTCTCAAGGTTCGTCGTGGCATGACTATCCTTCTCGTGAAAAGTGGTCTTCACAAATTTTCCCAAAGTACATCCCTTGCACTAATCAGACTGTGCAAGTGTACCCTTGGGAAGCCCGGTAGAAATCTGCTGCAAAATTTTCAAAGCGCCATGGTGAAGATGGCCCAATCTCCTGTGCCACAATTCGCCCTCATCCCAGCTCACCACTCTTTCTACTTTCCTTGCCATTGCTGCGCAACCATCTACCTGCAATTGATAAAGGTTCTTAACTCGAACCCCTATCCTCCGGGTCTCACCAGTTGCTTTACTGCGCACGAAAGCCTTTCCCTCACTAAAAACAACATCATACCCCTTGTCTTCCAACATCGCCACAGAGATGAGATTCTTCTTCAATCCTGGAACATGCATGACATCCTTGAATATGAAAGGTTTACCAGACTCCCTCTCAAAGGAAATGGTCCCGATACCCGTTGCACTATATCTACCATCATCACCCATCTCGATGTGCACTCCAAGATCCTTCTCATCCATATCACTAAACAAATATTTGTCTCCGGTCATATGGAAAGACGCACCACTCTCAAGAAACCACACTGATCCCATCACACTTGAAACCAAGCATGAGATCAGCGAAAAATCCAACTCAAACTGCGAGGCTAAGGCCTCTCCAGCCGCAGATCCAGTAGCCTGCTTATTTTTCTTCTTTTGTAGATAATTAGTGGCGTAATGTCCATGTTGGTGACAGTGAAAGCACTTCACCTTGGACAAGTCCTGCTTCTTGCCTTTCGCACCGGATTGAGAAGGATTTTTCTTTCCCTTCCCTTTCCTTGCTTTGGCATCCAAAGTGCAATTTTCTTCATCTTCATTCTTCGATGAAGATCCATCCCTGGTACCCCGCCTTATCTCCTCCTGCACAAGATCCGACCAAAGTTGCTCCCATCCCGACAGTTTCCCGACCATTGACAGAGTCCTCGTAGCTATGCCAACTCTTCAGAAGCCCAAGGAGAGCCAAGCTCACCAAGTCCTCTTCATCTACAGTAACCCCCACACTTCCCAGCTCATCCCTTCACTGGACAAACTTCGTGAGGTACTTGGGTATACTTTCGCCTTTCTCCATTTTTATTTTTTTGAGCTTGTCTTTAAGCGCCAACTTCCTTTGGTCGCTTCTGCTTTGGAACAAGTCTGTCAAAGCTTTCCACATCAAAAATGGAGAAGCTTTACCATGAAGGCTGGACACTATGTGATACTTCACACCTTCCAACAGAATCCTTCGACATTTTGTTGTCTTCTTTTTCCATGCGTCATGTGCGGCTGCATCGCCAGAAGCAGGTTTTGGAATTTCTGCATCTATGAACTCCTTCAACCCATTATCATCCAACACAGCCTCCATCCTATCCTTCCATGCAATATAATTCGAGCTCCCATCGAGGGCATACTCCAATCACAATCCGTTGAAAGACATTTCAATGAATGCTCAACTTCGACACCAAGAAAACATTGTAGAAAATTCGAATTCCACCAGCACAAAACTCAACCGCTTCAATAATTGCAATATGATCTGATCAATATCGCTCTGATACCATGTAGAAATTATATAACTTATGTGTTATATATCCAAGATTCTCCTGATCACACACTATTTTAACTTCATGCACAATACAGAATCTATTCCACCATTGATCATCACATGCAGAAATTAAATCAATTGCAATGCACACATGAAACCATAAAAATTCACACACATATGAAAACAGTGTTTAATGGGAAAGCCTAAAGCTAAAAACCCCAACTATTTGTATATAATATATGTCATAGAGATCATGTAACAATACTCATACAAAGCTGATCATATCAAGCTCTCAGTACAATACAATCGCTACACACTAATCGGGCTAAATCTTGCAAATCCATGCACCGATCTCTGCCACCTACTAGCCTGCCTCTACTACGCAATCCCTGCTGAAGAATGGCTCTGAATGAACTCGAATCCACGAATCTTGCACTATGCAATCCTCATTGGCATCTCCAATGAGTGTTGGATGCAATCAATGCATCACTATAGTCATAACTAATAGTCACACTTGCTCTTTCACCTACATCTCTCCACTGGTCTCCACTGAAACTGTCCATGCAGTGTAGTTAACTGATGTATTCTTCAGTTGATTAATGAGTTATTATTTAGTGAATTAATTAACTAATTAATTCACACCACTCTCACTAGTGTATCAATTAGTTAGACTAGATACAACTAGCTCAACTGAGTCTAACTGAGTTAAACTAAATACAACTCCACCAAAATTTGTCATATGAGTTCTAACTGAAGTCCTCATTCATTAGCTCCAGTAAACCCTTAGGAATAGCGTAATTCCTTCTGTCAACTGCTGTGCCACATCTGTGCACTTAACTGAAGTGCTCCAAGAGAATAAGATAATTTTTAGAGCCCAAATATTATTAAGAGCTAATAATATTCGACATATCTATTTTTAGACTGGAAATCTAAAAATAGATTCTGCCCAATATGTCTAAAAATAGAAGTCCATCTATTTTTTCCAACTTGACCAACCATCCACAAATAGCACCCTGCAACTCATAGAATATGATTGACATGTATAAAAATAGACATAGTCTAAAAATAGACTTTGCGCCAAAAATAGCCTACGGGCCCACTTAGTGAAGGTGATTCTTTTCGCTGAGCTCATCATCTTGTTGAATCTCAACATTAATAGCAGCCGTAAGAAGCTAGCTCTAAAAATTGTTTTCCAAAATTACAATCTTGATGTCGTTATGTTGCATGAAACCCTTGGATCTGGCGAAGTGGTGAGGCTATCGCTTTGTAAAATGATGCCAGTTTGGACTTTTGTTACAACTGATGAGAAAGGTAGATCGGGAGGCCTAACCCCGGGTTTCAAAGATAGTTGTATGAAGTTGAAAAACTCATGGGATTCAGAACTAGTGTTGGGGGTTGAGTTATACTCATCTGAATTACACTCAGATCTATCTCTTGTCAATATTTATGGCCGATTTCAAGATAGGGTTTCACTAAGGAACAATTTTTTTCAAAGTCTTTTATGAAATTTCCTAATATGGTGGTGGGGGGGACCTCAATTTTTCTTTGGTTTTGTCTGAGGCCTGGGGTCCCTAGGCCCATGCTTACCCTTTGGAAAACTTCTTCCTTTCTAAGATCAGGTAACTATTTCAAACAACTTCAGACAACTTCAGTGTAACTATTTCAAACCAATCTTTTGACTGAGGCTTAGCCTCCTCAGCCTGAGAGGGCTCTCTCAAGGGTTAATGAAACGGAATAAAGATATAGATAGATGGCTAATCTATGAATTAAGTATTGATTTTTTATATTTTTAGGTTGAAAAGATGAAGGTTAATACTACCATTGGGCTTATGGAGTCAACAAATCAGTAGGTTCAGTGGCAAGGTTTCTTGACATGGAAGCTGAGGCAAATAGGGGTATTAAACAAAGAAAATTCACTCAAGAACATAGGTCAACACAGTCATTTCATTACTAAAGGAAGTCAAAGCATAGAGTTATGAATGATGAGTAATATCAATGAAATCTACTACTAGTGGTTCAAAGGCAATTCACTCATAAAACACAGAAAAACATAGTCATCTCATTACTAAAGGAAGTTAGAGCATAGGGTTATGAATTCCTAGTAATAGCAATGAGATCTACTGCAAGTAGTTAAACATAATAGGTAGATCAATAAAGCATTAAAACCCCATGAGAATCTCAGGTCTGTTATGAAGAAAAACTTCTCTGCATTACTGATCATAGTCAATTACATAAAGCAGCAGCTTTTGCCAAAAAGTCTACAACCCTTTGCTAATTCGACCTCTTAGTCTTTAATAGACCATTGAAACATGAGATGAACTCATCTTCTGCTAGATACTTTGAATTCCTATCTCTTGACACCTTGCATAACCATAAAACATCAAATTTATGACAAACAGAGACCTATCCTACTTGACAATCCTATTTCAACTAGGACTCAAACTCTTCATTATTATCTTTAATAACCTTATCCTAACAAACTTATCTATTTGAAATTACATCATTGACAAGTTTTTCATCACATGTTCAAATTTGGATGATGGGCTTGAGCTCTTCATGACCACTTTGCTGACCTCCACATAAGCAGGAAACCAAACCCTATTTTTTAGGCATATGGTATTTTGCATTCATTGAACATTCTGACCATCAAGTACTCTTCATTTCGTGGTCCTTTGCTGTTTGAAGTTGAATTAACACATGCCAAAACTCCTCCCTAGGCTCCATCTGTCCATAACCATCATCAAACTGTTCAAATGAGCTGAAAATAGACTGCGCTACGAAAACAAGACAGTTTCGTAGCGCTTTTCATAGCGTTGCCCTTTAACCCTTTTTTCTTCAAAATCTTGACTTATTTCCTTCAAAATCATCTTCATTACCTTTATATATATCCTCCATAAAAATTTCAAACCTTAATTCATATTTTTACCCCCCAAAATGTGATGAAAAAGGGCAAGAAAAGTTGCTACAGCAGTTTCGTAGCGCTTTTTGCCTTTTTTTACACTGTTTGCGCTACGAAACTGCTGAGTGAGTAGTTTTGTCCAAAATTTTCCAAAATGAAAATTTTAAATGTGCTAAAAACTCAAAATCAATCTTATTTCATCATATCACTTGAAAAACAGAGTCATTCCAGCCTTCTTGAGGTCCCCTCTTCATTTGCAATAGGTTGGCCTATTGGTTTTTCCTGTTTTTCCCTGAAAATTAGGTCTTGGGACAGAGTTTATATCTCTTACTCCATGATGTATTTTGAGAAACTAAAGAAGGTTTGTGTAGGCCATGATATCTTGAATAAAAACCTCTCTTGGGTTTTTGAAACACATCTCTTGCTCTCCAGAACTGCCTTTCAAAAATATGTGTAAAACAGGAAAACTCTGTTTATGAAAATAGGGCTTCAATGAAATCCTTTTATCTCCCAACTGATAACACCTGTGAGAGAATTGAGAGATTTTTTTTTAGCTGGGGATGTTATGAAGACAAACCTCTCTCCAAATTCCAAAATAATTTTGAATTTTTCCAGAAACTGAACTTTAAGTTTGACTATTAAACAACCATTTACAGGACATTTTGTAACAGCAATTTTGTAGCGCATTTTAATTTATCAATTTCTCCCACCTCCTAATGAATTTGAGGAAACTAAGAGGGGTTTTTGTATCTAAGTCTATGAGGAATAAAAACCTCTTTCCGTTTTCCTAAATTCGTTTTCAGTTTCTCATAAAGCGCCTTGGAAGTTGACTACTCAAAACCATAAAACAGAGTTTTTGCTTTATATTGCGCTAGGAAAAGACAATGCTTTCATAGCGCAAAATGAATTTTTTGAACTAGTGGCGCTACGAAAGTAAGGTTTCTTAGCTAATTGTCCAGTTTTGATGAAAAACTTAGGGAAATGAAATGAATGATGAAATGATGAATGACTTGACATAAAAAACCTTTAACATGGATTTGTTTAACACTATGGAAGGTTCAAACCTAAAAATCTAGTACTCCCTTTTGTTCAAATTCATGAAATGACTCCTAAGACCCTATTTTGACCCATGATAAAAAACAAACTTTAAACAATGATGTTTTGAGAATTTTTGAGTGATAACAATGGCTCCACTTGGGATAGTGTGCCCCTGTGGTACACTAAGAACCAGGAGCTCCAGTGCTGCTATCCATTTTCTTGACCAAATCAGAAAGAACTTTGAAATTGCTAAGCTTATCCTCAAGCTTAAATGGCCTTCACCTCGGGCACAAGCTTGATTATCACTGCAGAAGAACTAACTTTGTACCTACTGAAAAGATGCTCATTCACTTTTGAGGTTATTCACACACTCCTACCTACCCTAGCAGCTGCGATCTCCATTTGTAACTCAAGGAATATGAAACTTCCAATGAAGCCAGTCATTGATTTGATCTGACGCTTGAATCTCTTGACTGTGCTTGAACCAAAATTAAACATGATACTGAAATGACCAAGGCAACATGAGATGTAACTGATCTTCATAATGAAAATATAACTGGAAATCTGGATTGTATAACCTTTCCATGTAGTCAGCTATAGGATCAAAGAAGACATGAGCTATTTGATGCTTCTCATGACATTCTGCGGCTTTGGACAACTCATCCATGCTTTGATCAACCACATAAGACTTCAATTTTGTGATATCAAAATGATTTTAAAGAATATTGTATTCTTCCTCCATCTCAAAAGAGAAAGGAAGCAACACCTTCTCTTTGTGTTCTAGCATGGAAAGATTTTGAAAAGATTGATCTTGATCTTGAAGCCTATAAGATTGAAATTTATCCTCTAAAACTTCAATGTCCTTTTCAATGTTCCTAGTAACTTCATCCACAAACTGAATCTTATCTTTTGACTTGCACTCAAATGATTTGAGATTAAAAGACAAGGATAAAGAAAAATTTTCACCCACTTCTTCATTAATGTAATCAACATTTGATGTAGGCTGATGCAAGAAATGACATGAAGACTCAAGTTTTTCCTGTACCTGAGGATTGTAGCAAACATTTTCCAATATTTCTTCTTGTTGTTTGAAATGATTCTCATACTCCTGATGATCAAAAGACTGACAAGTCTGCTGCAACCCTTCATCAAACTCAGAGGATGTATCATAATTTTCATAAATAAACTCCTGCTGGGTTTCATTTTCATCTAAGAAAGAGGCTATTTTTTCTTCTTGGTGATGAAAGGGATTGTCATGAAGGGCTTCTAAAATTTCCTCATCCATGAACTCATCATCTTCATAACAATTCTCCAAATATTCAATAAAACTCACACAGTGTTTACAATAGTCTTTGACCAGCAATAAGGAGGGATGACACTCTTCATACATCTCATAAAATGCAACATGGAAATCAGCAAGAGAATATAATGAACCATTTGGCAAGCTTTCATACCAAGACCGTGCTTTTCCTTTCAAAGTGGCCATAAACATCTTCTTGAGACAATCCTCAGGGAACTGAACCTTAAGACTGTGTACGTGCATATGGAATCTAACCAAATGAAGAGCAACATTATCTTTCTTTTCATCTTTAAATATAGGAATATCAGTTAACCATTCAACCTTTGGCATAGGATTTGGAAACCCAGGGATATGAGATCGATTCATAGGGCCATACCTGGCATTTATTCTCGCAATGGAGCTCATTCTGAAACTTCATCAAGCTACTGATCTTCAAGGAGTGGAGTCACCTTCCAATTGATTATTTGATGTGTGGAGTCGCCAAGGTAGATGCAGCCTGGAAAAGCTTCCTAAGCTCCTGCTACCTTCAGAAGTTCAGCTTCAAAATCTAGGGAAAGTATAATCTTCAGACTCCTGGCAGACGCACCAAAATGTTATCACCAAAATCGTACCTGATTGGTTGCTGATCAGAGAACTTCAGTGTAACTATTTCAAACCAATATTTTGACCGAGGCTTAGCCTCCTCAGCTTGAGAGGGCTCTCTCAAGGGTTATTGATATTGAATAAAGATATAGATAGATGGCTAACTCTATGAATTAAGTATTGATTTTGTATATTTTTAGGTTGAAAAGATGAAGGGTAATACTACCATTGGGCTTATGGAGTCAGCAAATCAGTAGGTTCAGTGGCAAGGTTTCTTGACATGGAAGCTGAGGCAAACAGGGGTATTAAACAAAGACAATTCACTCAAGAACATAGGTCAACACAGTCATTTCATTACTAAAGGAATTCAAAGCATAGAGTTATGAATTATGAGTAATAGCAATGAAATCTACTGCTAGTGGTTCAAAGGCAATTCACTCATAAAACACAGAAAAACACAGTCATCTCATTACTAAAGGAAGTCAGAGCATAGGGTTATGAATTCTGAGTAATAGCAATGAGATCTGCTGCAAGTAGTTAAACATAATAGGTAGATCAATAAAGCATTAAAACCGCATGAGAATCTCAGGTCTGTCAAGAAGAAAAACTTCTCTGCATTACTGATCGTAGTCAATTACATAAAGCAGCAGCTTTTGCCAAAAAGTCTACAACCCTTTGCTAATTCGACCTCTTGGTCTTTAATAGACCATTGAAACATGAGATGAACTCATATTCTGCTAGATACTTTGAATTCCTAACTCTTGACACCTTGCATAACCATAAAACATCAAATTTATGACAAACAGAGACCTATCCTACTTGACAATCCTATTTCAACTAGGACTCAAACTCTTTATTACTATCTTTAACAACCTTATCCTAACAACCGTATCTATTTGAAATTACATCATTGACAAGTGTATCATCACATGGTAGAATTTTGATGATGGGCTTGAGCTCTTCATGACCACTTTGCTGACCTCCACATAAGTAGGAAACCAAACCCTATTTTTTAGGCATATGGTCTTTTGCATTCATTGAACATTCTGACCATCAAGTACTCTTCATTTCGTGGTCCTTTGCTGTTTGAAGTTGAAGTAACACATGCCAAAACTCCTCCCTAGGCTCCATCTATCCATAACCATCATCAAACTGTTCAAATGAGTTGAAAATAGACTGCGCTACGAAAACAAGACAGTTTCGTAGCGTTGCCCTTTAACCATTTTTTCTTCAAAATATTGACTTCTTTCTTTCAAAATCATGTTCATTACCTTTATATATATCCTCCATAACAATTTAAAACCTTAATTCATATTTTTACCCCCCAAAATGTGATGAAAAAGGGTAAGAAAAGCTGCTACAGCAGTTTCGTAGCGCTTTTTGCCTTTTTTACACTGTTTGCGCTACGAAACTGCTAAGTGAGCAGTTTTGTCCAAAATTTTCCAAAATGAAAATTGTAAATGTGCTAAAAACTCAAAATCAATATGATTTCATCATATCACTTGAAAATTAGAGTCATTCCAACCTTCTTAAGGTCCCCTCTTCATTTGCAATAGGTTGGCCTATTGGTTTTTCCTGTTTTTCCCTAAAAAATAGGTCTTGGGAAAAAGCTTATATCTCTTACTCCATGATGTATTTTAAGAAACTGAAGAAGGTTTTTGTAGGCCATGATGTCTTGACTACCTTTGAAAAATATGTGTAAAACAGGAAAACTATGTTTCTGAAAATAGGGCTCTAATGAAATCCCTTTATCTCCCAACTGATAACAACTGTGAGAAAATTGAGAGAGGTTTTTGTATCTGGGGATGTGATGAACATAAACCACTTTCAGAATTCCAAAATAATTTTTC
The DNA here is from genome assembly GCA_034641835.2 of Pinus albicaulis. Lineage (NCBI taxonomy): Eukaryota > Viridiplantae > Streptophyta > Pinopsida > Pinales > Pinaceae > Pinus > Pinus albicaulis. Next base: position 1,250,513,769 of record CM076584.1, read on the forward strand.
ATTTGGACAGAAACTGAACTTGAAGTTTTACTACTAAACAGCCATGTACATGACATTTTGTAACAGTAGTTTCGTAGGGCATTTTAATTTATCAATTTCTCCCACCTCATAATGAATTTGAGGAAACGAAGAGAGGTTTTTGTAGCTAATTATGTTAGGAAGAAAAACCTCTTTTCGTTTTCATAAATTCGTTTTCAGTTTCTCATAAATCGCCTTGGAAGTTTACTACTAAAAACCATAAAATAGAGTTTTTGCTTCATATTGCGGTATAAAAAGACAACGCTTTCGTAGCGCAAAACGACTTTTTTGAACTAGTGGCACTACGAAAGTAAGGTTTCTTAGCTAATTGGCTAGTTTTGATGAAAAACTTAGGGAAATGAAATGAATGATGAAATGATGAATGACTTGACATAAAAAACCTTTAAAATGGATTTGTTTAACTCTAAGGAAGGTTCAAACCTAAAAATCTAATACTCCTTTTTGGTAAAATTCATGAAATGACTCCTAAGACCCTATTTTGACCCATGATAAAAGATAAACTTGAAAAAATGATGTTTTGAGAATTTTTTAGTGATAACAGTGGCTCCACTTGGGATAGTGTGCCCCTATGATACACTAAGAACCAGTAGCTCTAGTGCTGCTATCCATTTTCTTGACCAAATCAGAAAGAACTTTGAAATTGCTAAGCTTCTCCTCAAGCTTAAATGGCCTTCACCTCAGGCTCAATCTTGATGATCATTGCAGAAGAACCAAATTTGTACCTACTTAAAAGATGCTCATTCACTTTTGAGATTATTCACACACTCCTACCTACCCTAGCAGCTGCAATCTCCATTTGTAACTCAAGGAACATGAAACTTCCAATGAAGCCAGTCATTGATCTGATCTGACACTTGAATCTCTTAACTGTGCTTGAACCAAAAGTAAACATGATACTGAAATGACTAAGGCAACATGAGATGTAACTGATCTTCATAATGAAAATATAACTGGAAATATGGACTGTAGAACCTTTCCATGTAGTCAGCTATAGGATGAAAGAAGACATGAGTTGTTTGATGCTTCTCATGACATTCTGCGGCTTTGGACAACTCATCCCTGCTTTGATCAACCACATAAGACTTCAGTTGTGTGCTATCAAACTGATTTTCAAGAACATTTTATTCTTCCTCCATCTCAAAAGAGAAAGGAAGCAACACCTTCTCTTTGTGTTCTAGCATGGAACGCTTTTGAAAAGAATGATCTTGATTTTGAAGCCTATAAGATTGAAATTTATCCTCTAAAACTTCAATGTACTTTTCAATGTTCCTAGTAACTTCATCCACAAACTGAATCTTATCTTCTGACTTGCACTCAAATGAATTGAGATTAGAAGACAAGGATAAAGAAAAAATTTCACCCACTTCTTCATTAATGTAATCATCATTTGATGTAGGCTGATGCAAGAAATGACATAAAGACTCAACTTTTTCCTAAACCCGAGGATTGTATGAAGCATTTTCCAATATTTCCTCTTGCTATTTGAAATGATTCTCATACTCCTGATGATCAAAAGACTGACAAGTCTGCTGCAACCCTTCATCAAACTCAAAGGATGTATCATAATTTTCATAAATAAACTCCTGTTGGGTTTCATTTTCATCTAAGAAAGAGGCTATTATTTCTTCTTGGTGATGAAAGGGATTGTGAAGGGCTTCCAAAATTTCCTCAGCCATGAACTCATCATCTTCATAACAATTCTCCAAATATTCAATAAAACTCACATAGTGTTTACAACAGTCTTTGACTAGCAATAAGGAGGGATGGCACTCTTCGTACATCTCATAAAATGCAACATGGAAATCAGCAAGAGAATATAATGAACCATTTGGCAAGTTTTCATACCAAGACTGTGCTTTTCCTTCCAAAGTGGCCATAAACATCTTCATGAGACAATCCTCAGGGAACTGAACCTTAAGACCGTGTACATGCATATGGAATCTAACCAAATGAAGAGAAACATTGTCTTTCTCTTCATATTTGAATATAGGAAGATCAGTTAACCATTCAACCTTTGGCATAGGATTTGGAAAACCAAGGATATGAGATCGATTCATAGGGCCATACCTGGCAATTATTCTTGCAATGGAACTCATTCTGAGACTTCATCAAGCTACTGATCTTCAAGCAGTGGAGTCACCTTCCAATTGATTATTTGATGTGTGGAGTCGTCAAGGTAGATGCAGCCTCGAAAAGATTCCTGAGCTCTTGCTACCTTTAGAAGTTCAGCTTCAAAATCTCGGGAAAGTATAATCTTCAGACTCCCGGCAGACGCACCAAAATCTTATCACCAAAATCGTACCTGATTGGCTGCTGATCAGACAACTTCAGTGTAACTATTTCAAACCAATCTTTTGACTGAGGCTTAGCCTCCTCAGCCTGAGAGGGCTCTCTCAAGGGTTAATGATATGGAATAAATATATAGATAAATGGCTAAATTTATGAATTAAGTATTGAATTTGTATATTTGCAGGTTGAAAAGATGAAGGCTAATACTACCATTGGGCTTATGGAGTCAACAAATCAGTAGGTTTAGTGGCAAGGTTTCTTGACATGGAAGCTGAGGCAAATAGGGGTTTTAAACAAAGACAATTCACTCAAGAACATAGGTCAACACAGTAATTTCATTACTAAAGGAACTCAGAGCATAGAGTTATGAATTTTGAGTAATAGCAATGAAATCTACTACTAGTGGTTCAAAGGAAATTCACTCATAAAACACAGAAAAACACAATCATCTCATTACTAAAGGAAGTCAGAGCATAGGGTTATGAATGATAAGTAATAGCAATGAGATCTACTACAAGTAGTTAAACATAATAGGTAGATCAATAAAGCATTAAAACCCCATGAGAATCTCAGGTCTGTCAAGAAGAAAAACTTCTTTGCATTATTGATCACAGTTAATTACATAAAGCAGCAGCTTTTGCCAAAAAGTCTCCAACCCTTTGCTAATTCGACCTCTTGGTCTTTAATAGACAATTGCAACATGATATGAACTCATATTCTGCTAGATACTTCGAATTACTAACTCTTGACACCTTGCATAATCATAAAACATCAAATTTATGACAAACAAACACCTATCCTACTTGACAATCCTATTTCAACTAGGACTCAAACTCTTCATTACTATCTTCAACAACCTTATGTATTTGAAATTACATCATTGACAAGTGTATCATCACATGGTCGAATTTTGATGATGGTCTTGAGCTCTTCATGACCACTTTGCTGACCTCCACATAAGTAGGAAACCAAACCCTGTTTTTTAGGCATATGGTATTTTTCATTCATTGAGCCTTATGACCATCTTGTACTCTTCATTTCGTGGTCCTTTGCTATTTGAAGTTGAAGTAACACATGCCAAAACTCCTCCCTAGCCTCCAGTTGTCGATAACCATCATCAAACTGTTCAAATGAGCTGAAAATAGACTGCGCTACGAAAATAAGATAGTTTCGTAGTGCTTTTCGTAACATTGTCCTTTAACCCTTTTTTCTTCAAAATCTTGACTTCTTTCCTTCAAAATAATATTCATTACCTTTATATATATCCTCCATAACAATTTCAAACCTTAATTCATATTTTTACCCCCCAAAATGTGATGAAAAAGGGCAAGAAAAGCTTCTACAGCAGTTTCGTAGGCTTTTTGCCTTTTTTACACTGTTTGCGCTACGAAATTGCTAAGTGAGCAGTTTTGTCCAAAATTTTCCGAAATGAAAATTGTAAATGTGCTATAAAATCAAAATAGATCTGATTTCATCATATCACTCGAATAACAGAGTCATTCTAGCCTTCTTGAGGTCCCCTCTTCATTTGCAATAGATTGGCCTATTGGTTTTTCCTGTTTTTCCCTGAAAATTAGGTCTCGGGACAGAGCTTATATCTCTTACTCCATGATGTATTTTGAGAAACTGAAGAAGGTTTTTGTAGGCCATTATGTATCAAATAAAAAAATCTCTTCTTTTTTTGAAACACGTCTCCTGCTATCCAGAAACTGCCTTTCAAAAATATGTGTAAAACCGGAAAACTCTGTTTCTGAAAATAGGGCTTCAATAAAACCCTTTTATCTCCCAACTGATAACACCTGTGAGAAAATTGAGAGAGGTTTTTGTATATGGGGATGTGATGAAAACAAAACTCTTTCAGAATTCTAAAATACTTTTTCATTTGGCCAGAAACTGAACTTGAAGTTTTACTACTAAACAACCATGTACAGGACATTTTGTAATAGTAATTTCGTAGCGCATTTTAATTTATAAATTTATCCCATCTCCTAATTAATTTGAGGAAAATGAGAGAGGTTGTTTTAGTTATGTCTGTTAGGAAGAAAAACCTCTTACAATTTTCCTAAATTCGTTTTCAGTTGCTCAGAAACCGCCTTGGAAGTTGACTACTCAAAACCATAAAACAGAGTTTTTGCTTCATATTGCGCTACGAAAAGACAACGCTTTCGTAGCGCAAAACGACTTTTTTGAACTAGTGGTGCTACGAAAGTAAGGTTTCTTAGCTAATTGGCCATTTTTAATGAAAAAATTAGGGAAATGAAATGATGAATGACTTGACATAAAAATCCTTTAAAATGGATTTATTCAACACTAAGGAAGGTTCAAACCTAAAGATCTAATACTCCCTTTTGGTCAAATTCATGAAATGACTCCTAAGACCCTATTTTGACCCATGATAAAAAAAAAAACTTGAAACAATGATGTTTTGAGAATTTTTGAGTGATAACAGCTTAATTCTTGTGCGTTTACAGTGTGTCGTAGCGTAGATACATGCTCTGCTTTCATTCTTATTTTCAATGCAATTATTTCTAGATTTTAATAGTGTTGATGTTTAGATTATCATCATTATTTCATTTACTTGTTATCATCATTTCTGGAATGTCATTATGTTAGAATAGATGCTCTGTTTCTCTCATTTAAATAGATTCATTTCCTAGATGGTTAAAACATAGAGATAATTTATCATAAGAGCTTAGCATAGATCAATTTATCATTGATTAAGTTTATCAAGGATTATATTAGTTTCTTTCTATGCAGTAGAAGCTTATCATAGATTAGTTCTTATGAGACATATTTGAAGTAGTAATAGAATATTTCTTTTCTAAGTTTAAATCAATTTTGCCTTGTGAGCTCAAATAGCTTTACTTCATAAAACAATGATTTATTTTCTAAGCATAAAATAGTTTTTAGTAATTCTTTGGGTTAAGTTTAATTCAAAAAATATAAAAGTTAGAATTGCTTTTTGGTTTTAGAATTTTATTTCTTCTCAAAATTGATCCTTAGCTACTAACAAGTTTTGTCATTTCAATTTCTAGGACTTAGTTAAATTTCGATTTAGTTTATTTTTCATAATTTAGTCTCTTAAATTCATTTGAAATAAAAACATTTCAAAAACAACCTTCACATATAAAATCACCAAAATAAATTAAGAAAGGCTTCTAACATATATGGTGCATTTTCACTTCACAATATTACCAACTCTGGTCGATAATTTATGATAACGATTTAAAATAATTAAATTGGCTAAACATTTTGGCATTGTTGTTGGGGAGATGTAAATAGGAGCCTTATCTCTTAATCCAAAAAAATAAAAATAAAATGACATGCGTAGAGAAAGAGATTCTAGAGGTAGATTTGTAGCTAGAGGTAGAAGTTTGATTCCAACAACACCACTCACCCCATCAAGACCTCGTAGTGCCACACCACCCACCCAAACCCGCATACCATTATTAATAAGAAGAAATAGACTCCCTGAGGTATTAAGATAAAAAATTCAACCTAGAGATTCACCAACTTCATCAACTGAAGTAATTGTGGAAGAACAAGATCCCATATCCCCAACAAAAGGAGTAATCTTTCTAACCTCTACTAGAGAAAAAATTTTACCCCAAGAGTTAGAAATTCCTAGTGAGGAGGAAGAAGAAGAAATATTCTTAAATATACCGTTTATAGAAGAATCAAAAGAGTGAGAAGAGGAACAAACAATTCCAAACTTAGAATCCTATATCAGTTCTGAAGAATCTACAATGGCCGGAGAAGGGGAAGGAGAAGTATACAACGTGAATGATGAACATTTAAGACTAGGAGGAGGTGGACCTAGGTTTGGAGGTGGAGGTAGAGGAAGAGATGGAGGAAGAGGAAGGGATGAAGGTAGAGGAGGTAGGGGAGAAGACATGGACATAATAGATCCAAATCCTATTGGATTTCCTATACTTGATGAAGATAGTACTGTCACAATGAAAAATATATCACCCTCTATCCTTCATAATTTACATGGATTAAGAAGTGAATATCCCGAAATGTTTCTTTTTGAATTCGAAGTTTTATGTAGATCATATGACTACTTACTTGATTCTCAAAAATTGAAATTGTTTCCAACAACTCTTAAGGATGCAACATTAAAAAGGTTCACGGGCTTAATAACACATTATATTAGGACATGGCAAGACATGAAGAACGCATTTTTACAAAAATACAAGGATTACTTCACACCTCATAATCAGAAAGATGAAGTTTTTAAGATGATGCAAAGAGAGGATGAAAACTTGGAGGATCTGATTGGAAGATTCAATTATAATCTCAAAAGGGCTAAGATGGAAAAAATGGACGAAGATACTTCAAAGGCTCTCATGTTGAAAGCCATTAAAGATGAATGGATAGATATCCTTAACATGATGGGAAAAAGAGACATTTCTTAGCTATCTTTACCTGAAATTTCTAAATTATGCATACATCTTTCAAGAGGTAAGTCAAGAATTATGAATAATTCAAGAGATCTTGTTCTCTCTAGAATCAATAATTCTGCACCTTGAACAATATGTAGGGATAAAATAGGAAATTTTCTTGATGAATTTAAAATAGATATTTTAGGTAGTCTTAGTTAAAAATTAGACACCTTGAAATTACAAAACAAGCAAAGAGCTGAAAGTGACGCCTTATCTTTCTTTTGTCCTAAGTGCAGAAACATTAAGAGAATGCCTTCTTGATTTAAAAGTCATAGAAACATGTGTCATATGTATAGAAAATCATGAAACAGAGAAGTGTCCTTCCATTCCAAGTCTTAAAGTTGTCTATGAAGAGGAAATAGTTCCAAACCAGTTATATCTTCTTTGCTTCATTGCTAGAAGACCATGGCAAGGATCACAAACTCAAGTTTTCAATACGTAGATATGTACTCAGGCCCCACAAAATAACTGGAATGCACCAATCTCAAGGAAACAACCTTGGTCTCAACCCCAACCTTGGACACACGGATGACAAAATCCTTATGGTAGATACTCTCAATATCACCAATATCCATAACATTATCCAAAATTTCCAGCACAACATTTTCCTCAGACCAATCAACAACCTCAACCTCAATTTCAAAATCAAAATCCACAACTTTCACTACCATTTCCACATAGACCAAACCAACTACCTACTTAACCACTTCCAAACCCAAACAAAAAAAAATGCACAACCTGTTTACAACATGGAGGGACAAAATTTTCAGACTTTTATGATAACTCCACTAGATCTTAATAATGTTCAACTTAGATCTGGTAGAATATTAGAAAAGAAATTACCTTCTGTTGTTATCCAAGAAAGAGCAAAAGGTGATCGTTCTGATGAAGATACATCTCTTCATTAAAATGGAAATCTTCATAACCAAACACATGATACTCCAATAAACTCAACTCTCATCATAGAACAACCTTCAATATCTATATCAAAACCTCTTTTCCCTGAAAGATTACAAATTGATAAAGGGGTAGAAAAATAAATCATGTTTCTTGATTATGATACGTTAGATGAACTAAAGAATGTATGTTTAAAAATTCCTTTGCTACAAGCCATTAAAGAAATTCCAATCCTTGCAAAGACAATAAGAGAGTTGGGTATGTTATCACTCCGCTAGATCTCTAAGGCCGAAGAAGAAATCCCAATAGAGGTAACCACAGACCAAACTTTTGGCTTGGTATCTAGCCCTACCAAACTGGACAAGGCTCTGTCCACAAAGTCACATCCAAGAGGACTGGATGAATTAGGGTTTTAGGCTAGGTATAAGTACAGGGGTTTGATTTGGTTGAATTGGGTTGCTGGATGGATGAATAGGTCAAAGAGGCTAGGTCAGTGCAAATAGGATTAAGGTTGCAGAGATTCAATGGGGCAAGATAGGTAGAAAACCTAACACTTTAGGGTTTCTTGAGTGGGATGGATTAGATTGGTGAGGAGCTAGAAAGAGAAAGGCTAAGCATGAATTATTTCTAAACTGTAGAAGATGGACAAACTATGAAGGTTTTTCCAAAACAGAGCATGAGAGATGTATTCCGTTCATCGAATTAAAAACCAACATATCATAGAAATGAAATGGATCATGAAACAAAACATTCATACATAATGAGACATGAGAAAAACAATGTTAAATTCTCATACCACATGTATCCCAAAGAAATAGCTGCAACCTTTTCATTAATTCCCTGCCAAAATAATTACACTAGAGTCTCTAATCAATGCCTTAACATCCAACAATATCCAACACATGAAATGAGTCAAAAAGTACATTACATAGAATTCAAACAACCTCAGGGCCGAATTCCCAATTTGAGGAGGTGTTCCACCAAAAACTGAGCTAAATACCTAGAGTGTAGGGAGGTCAAACTGACTCATCCCTCACTTTTTGCAAACTAATTCATTACATGTCATCAAAACTTTTCACCTAATGTATTTACCCCTAGGTAAGTCAACCGCATCATAATTAATTTTACATTCATGATTTACATTGGTAAAAATCCCATTAACCAAGGTCAAACTGGAAAAACTGAGAAAATAGAAAAATATCAGCAAACTCAGAAAATGTGTCCTATGCGCAGCGCCAACGTCAAGCTGAGTTTTGGAGGGGTTCCCAATGTCCAAAATGAGCTCAAGATAACTCTTTGAAAACATTATCCAATCTAATTTCGAAATATGTGATTGGTTTGAAGATTTGACTTTATTTGACCTCCCAAAAATTTATTCTCCCAAGACTGCTCTATGCGCAACACCAGGCTCAAAAAGAGGACAAAAACATGAGTTTTTGGGGTTTTTTTGACCTTTTCACTGACCGTTTTTTTCCAAAAAAAACTTAGCAAAGTTGCTAGGGTGCATGTCTTCATCATTATGAATCCAATGTTGGTCTTTTTTTGGCCAAAATATGCCTAAAAAAGTGTGCAGCGCCTAGGGCGTTGCGCATAGGACAATCCAACTGTCACATGACTGTCCAGGTATGCACAAAACTTCAAAAATTTGCAAAAATGTGTCAAAAATTAGAAAAATTTACTGAATAATGGCTGATGATGATGGTTAGGCATGGTGTGTGGCTTCAATAAGGATATCAAGCCTTCTTTTATCTTCTTACATGGTCAAGGTTTCAATTTTTGCATTGGCTTGTTTAATTTTTGACCTTGCAATTTTGTTTTTCTTGGCATAGTGCTTGGTTCTATTTCTCAATATATCATTATCCTTGTTTGCCTTCTCCAGAAGCTTCTTAAGGTGCTGGTTAGCCTTGTCAAGCCATTACTCCTGGTTCTCATTGACAATCATGGAAAACTATTCATTCAAAGTGAGTTGATTAGAAAGCTCAACCTCCTTTTGCCTCTCTAGTTCTAGATCTCTTTTCAGCCCTCTATTCCTAGGTCTTCTTTTTGGAACTTGTTCTTCTGCCTCATTGGTTTCACTATACCTTCCATATGCCTCATCAAGCAAAGCCTTTGCCTTATTTTCTTCTCTTTTTCCCTTGGGAAGCTGAATTTCCATGACGGCCTGCTTGGTTTTGAGTTGTTCATTTTCTTGCTCATGAAATGCAATGACAAACTGAGATCTCTCTAAGTTGGTCTGAAGCTCACTGTTTGGGCATCCTTTTGTTTAATAGTCAATTTTGAGGCCTCATCATCATGCTCATCATCTAAATCAACAAGGTTAATATAAGTCTATGTTTCATGGAGGCCATCCTTATCATGAATGGCTGCCTCATGTACATCCTCTTCTACCATATTTTATTTTCCCTTTTGTACCTGCTTTGTTGGTGAAGAAGGCAGGGCCCCTTCAAATTTCCTTAGAGAAAACACCTGTTTGTGCCCTCTCTGATATGTTTTTTCCAATGTCTCTATCTCAGCCACTTTGGTCTTTTGAAGTTCATTGTTCTTAACCATGCTAGATGACCCAATCTGAGTGTGAAATGGTGATGATGGTGGTGAAATGGGTGAAGTAATTTGAGCTGATGAAGAAGTAGGTACTGTGGGCTGAGATGGAGGAATGGATGTGGAAGGATGAGATGGTGGAGGCACAACTTGAGCATGTTGAGTTATTGTAGCACTAAAGATGTCATTAGCTATGAAAGTGTCCCATGAGATGTTCAATTTATCAAGGTGATTGAGGACAATGATCTTGATGAGAGAGTGGTGAAAAAGACTTCTTATTTTCCGGTCATAATCTCTCTTTTGAACAATGTATGCCAATTTTTTCAATGTCCCCTAAGAGAAAATAAGGTATGTTGAGCATTTTGACCCTTATGAAGTGCATTAATAACCTGATATGGTAGGTGTAGAGTCTAGAGAACATTCCTTCACAAGAAAAGTACCTCATGATGATTTTCATCACAGGGACATACCTATCTAGGAGGTAAGAGAATGGACAAAACCTTTTTCTTTCATTCTTGCACCTTGGCTTGATAAATGGGTCAAAGTAATGACTCTCCAAGTCCTTTGCCTTGCACCATTTTTCACCAACATTTGGAATTCTGGTGGCATCTGCTATGATGGCTGTAGATATTATGAAAGTGACACCAACAAGGGTTACCTGGTTATCATGAAGATTATAAATGAAAAGCCTGCTCAAAATAGGGTGATGTTGGACCTTTTGTATTTTTTCACAAAAGTCAAAGTGTCCTACATGCTTAAAACATGCCACAACCATGGGAGAGGCCATGAGTTCTCTGGTGTTTGTAAGTTCAAGTTTGAGGATATTCCCTCCTTTGTGTGGCCTCCTCTCTTCCCTTTCTTCTTCCTCACTAAATTCTCTGTTTTCTTCTTCCATAGTGTCTTGGATAGAAACCCTAGGGAGATGAATTGGGAGTGAAATGTAGGTTTAGGGAGTGGGGAATGGGATGGAAAAAATTAGGGAGATGGGGGAAGGGATTATTGAATTAAGGGAGGTGACAGGGAGTGGAAATTTTGTGGGATTTGGGAATAGGAATTTTATTACAGGTATGGGGATTTGGGAGCTAAGGAATTTGAAATACCTAGGTCTTAGGGTTTATGGGATAAAGGGGTTTGAGATAGGGATTTAATGATATAGGGGAAGGGATATGATTGATTGTGATGTGGGAAGGGTAAAATGGGTCTTCAAGGATCAAATTTGGGATTAGGAAGTAAAACTAGGGTTTGTAGACTAGAACTCTTCAATTTTTTTCATAAAAACTTAAATACCATAAAATTTTCACTTGAGGAATGGAAAGGGGGTGTATTTGCATGTTACTTACTTGCCAAGAAGTAGTGAAACCCTTTTCCAAATGTTTGGAGGACCCGTACTGAGTTTGGAAGCTTGCAAGTGAAGTTTGCCAGGTGCGCAACTCCTCTAGCTCTATGTGCATCGCCTCTTTCCAGGTGAACATCGCCTCTAAGAATTTTGAGCTTTCACCTCTCAATTTCGATTTTATGAGCTATGTGAGTGATGGCTTGATAACATAGAGGGAAAATGAATATGTTTTGAGGGATTTTATACTTCATGAAGTTGATGATTTGAGCCTTGGGACCCACTTTCTTCCTTTATCATTCACTTAACGATTTTAAACATTACCTTTTCACTTGACTCTTTATTTTGGCAAATTGATCACTTGATATGCTTTGATAACTCTTTGAATTTACATTTTGGTGTTTTGGCTTCTTCGGAACACCATGTTAGCAGCTTGGGATGGTGAAATTATTACATTTGAAAGGCATAAAATTACATAATGAAAATATAATAAAAAAATTACATTTCAACTCAAATTTACATGCTGAAATAATATATTTTCTTCACAAATCATCTTCAGATAGTGAAGAGAAGTTTATTGGATCACCCTTTACTTGCTAGTCTTAGGCAATGGAATGAAGTTTTATTGAACATTGGAAACCCTAATGACCTAATGAAACCTCGAAAACCCTAAAAGACCTAATGAGACCTTGAAGGACTGAATTTCAAGATGACATGATTGATATTGATTTTATGGATGATGTATAGTCAGCAATGTATGAAGATATGCCAACAAGTAATCAAATTTGTGGAAGAGTGATGATTTTTGGGTTTGGGGCTACCATCAGTGACTATTTTTTTGCATGACCTAGTGGAATGATCAAAAAATTCTGAGTGGGACTCCTAAAATGATATGAAAAGAGGATTTTGATCACTGATGGAAGGATGCAAATACTGACCCTAACAAAGTATAAATAAACCTAGGAGAAAGAGAAAATAAGTAAAAATAATACAACTAGTCGGTAAAATTGCAGATATCATGATGGGAAAAAAATAATATAGAAATATTTGGATCCAGGAAGTTCCATTGTGAAGAAACACATTAATGGTATCGAAATCCCAAACACAATGATCGACTTAGGAGCAACCATAAACATCACGAGTAAACAAACTATGGAACAAATAAAACTTCCAAATCTTCAATATACACCAACATTGCTAGAACTAGAAAATAGATATGTAATTAAACCTAATGGTGTATTTGAAGACATTTATGTATCCTTAGATTCTTGGGAATATCCAGTTGACTTTATGATCTTAACTCCCAGTAATAACTTAGGAGGACATACATTTATATTAGGAAAACCTTGGTTAGCTACAACTGGCGCCTTCATGAGTTGTAGATATGGTGATACTTTTATCTCTGATGGAAGTTCAACAAAGAAATTCACATTATACCCTCTAAGAAAAACAATGATAGAGATAGAAAATGAGGAATGGATGGATGATGACAATTACATACAACCTATTTGTACTATCTCCCAAATTAGTGAAGACGATCATATTCTAAATTCAATAGAAAATGATGAACTATCTTCACAATGTGAAGGAATTCAAAATTTTCATGAGCAATGCAATATTGAATATTTATCTTCTAGACAAATGTCTTTATATTCTATGGACGAATTTGAAAATTCTTCAATAGGACTCTTTCAAGGTAAAACTTTAAATGTAAACAAAAATATGGAAGAATTTCAAAAGAAGAAATTAATGGAAACATTACAAAAGCACTCTTCTGCATATGCATGGGAATACACTGACATGAAAGGAATCAACCCGGAGACTTGCATACATCACATATATTGAGGAGAATTTCATACCAATCGGACAACCTTAGAGAAGAATGAATACAAACTTAAGGGAAACTGTAAAGGAGGAACTACAAAAGTTATTGAACATAAATTTTATTTATCCAATATCAGACAGTCAATGGGTTTCACCTTTAGTAATTGTTCCTAAAAAGAATGGAAAGTGGAGAGTAAGTATTGATTATAGGGAATTGAATGAGGCCACTTTAAAAGATAATTTTCCATTACCTTTCATAGATCAAGTTTTTGATACATTAGCAGGGAAGGAATATTTTTCATTTTTGGATGGTTTTAATGGGTATAATCCAATTCAGGTAGCACCAGAAGATCAAGACAAAACCACTTTTACCTGTCCATGGGGTACTTATGCTTACAGAGTGCTTCCTTTTGGATTATGCAATGCAACCACAACATTCCAAAGAGAAGTATTGGGTATTTTCTCTGATTTAAATCATGATTGTGTGGAAGTGTATATGGGTGATTTTAAAATCTATGGAAATTATTTTGAAGAAGCCCTTGAAAATTTGGAAAAAGTTCTCATAAGATGTAAGGAAGCAAATCTCTCATTGAGTAATGAAAAATGTTTTATGATGTTTACTGAAGGAATTGTTTTAGGACACCATATTTCAGGAAATGGAATTAAGGTGGACTCATCTAAAGTTGAAGTTATTTCCAAATTAGCAATCCCAAGTTGTCAAGGAGTTTTCTTGGTTTTACATGATACTATAGAAGATTCATAGAAAACTTCACAAATATTGCATCTCCACTCTTCAAATTGCTTACAAAGGATTGTGAATTTAGTTGGTATCCTGAGTGCCAAAAGGCGTTTGAAACTTTGAAGGAAAATACTTCTGAAGCAACCATCCTAAGAGGACCAAACTAGAAATTGCCTTTTCATATTTCAACTGATGCTTTAGAAACAACTATGGGAGCTGTATTGGGACAAGAAGACTTGAATCCTTATGCCAATTATTATAAAAGTAAAAATTTGACTCCAACAGAGTTGAATTACACTGTTACTGAAAAGGATTTTCTAGTTGTTGTTCATGCCATTAAGAAATTTAAACATTACATCACTGGCTATGAAACTTTCATTCACATAGATCATTCTACAATTAGATATCTAATGAATAAATAAATTACTAATGGCAGAATCACAAGATGGTTACTATTATTGCAAGAATTCAATATCACCATTTTAGATCGACCTGGATAACAAAACACAGTTGCTGAATTTTTGTCTAGAATTCAAAATGATAACAATGATACACCAGTAGAACATAGTTTTCGTGATGATTTTTTTTTTTAAATATCTACTAAATCTCCATGGTTTGCAGACATTGCTAATTATTTAGCTACAGGAAACCTACCATCATATTTGTTTCCTAGAGAAAAGAGGAAAATCATTCAAATATGTGCATCTTATTCATGGGTAAATGAAGAATTGTACAAGACAGGTCTAGATCTCATCATTCAAAGATGTGTACGATAAGTCGAAATACCTGAGATACTAAAATCATGTCATGATGAGCGATGTGGAGGACACTTCACTGACAAGATAATTTCCTACACAGTCCTCCTCTTAGGATATTATTGGCCTTACCTTTTCAAGGATGCCAAGAAATATGTTAAGAGATGTGATAGTTGTAAGAGAATAGGGAAACTTGTTCCTTCAGATGAAATGCCTTTACAACCACGGGTACTTATTGAACCCTTTGAAAAATGGGCTCTAGGTTTTATTGGACCAATCAATCCACCATCAAGACAAAAGAGGTATATTCTTGTGTGCACTGATTATGCCACTAAATGGGTTGAAGCTAAAGCACTTCCTTTTCTAATGAAAATGTTGTAGTTTCATTTCTTTTTGAGGATATTTTTACTCGTTTTGGTGTCCAAGGGAAATTATGACAAATCAAGGAACTCAGTTTACATCCAGAATGGTGCAAAATATCGTGGAACATAACAAAATCAAGCATAGAAATTCCACTCCATATCATCCACAGGCAAATGGACAAGTACAATCCACTAATAAGGTGATTGAGGCAATCCTCACAAAGACTGTACATTTGCATAGAAGGGATTGGGCAGAAAATATTCCAGAAGCTTTATGGGCATACCGCACCACATGGAGAAGTATAATAGGACATACTCCCTATGAACTTGTTTATGGGAAGCAAGTCTTATTTCCAATTGAATTTCAAATAAAAGCTTTCAAGACACCAATTAAACTGAGACTTGACTTGTCATAAGCACAAAGGCATAAAATGGAACAACTCAATGAGCTTGATGAAATAAGACAAGATGCAATTCAAAAGAGCAGCTTAGTTCAGCAACAAAGATCCGGATGTCATGATAAATATATTAAAGAAAGAAAATTTCGAGTTGGAGATTGGGTACTTCTCTTTGATTCAAAGTTCAAGTATTTTCAAGGGAAATTTCAAGCTCATTGGTTTGGGCCTTATGATATTGAGAAAGTCTTTGATAATGGAGGAGTCAAGATTAGAACTATTGATGACGAAAAATTTTCCCTTCTTGTAAATGGATATCGACTAAGGATCTATCACAAACCATTGACAAAAGAGGAATTTGTTAAGATTTTTCAAGATAATGATGATATAAAGTTGGTTAAGAAGAATTCTTCTCCTTCCCCGACTTAGAAGTCTTCTTTCATTTTTGTCAACACACACACACACACACATAATTGTATAAGTATGAAAACCAATCATTGATTGGCATACTTATACAGAAAATATAGGTTGAAAAACAAAAGATCTGTTTTTGGCACCTTACATTTTCTTTATTCCTGTTCTAAAACTCCCAATTATTTGCATCCCTTTTTTTTTCATAAAATAAAAATATAGCTACATAATTGATGAAGTTTTGCAGCTCTAATGGATTTTTGCAGCTCAGATATGACTTTTCCTATTTGACCGAAGTAGTTGAAGAAAACACTGAAGAATACCTGAAGACAAGACAAAGAAAAACAATTGAAGGTTAGCAACATCAAAATTTAGGGTATGAAAATGCAAAATTTTATTGAATAATAAGGATGAAAACACTGACATATGAATTAGATGATCATTTTATACCACCAACTCAAAAAAATTATTAAAATAGCTGATCATGTCAAATCAAAATCAAATCTCACACTCTGCAACTAAACCCTCATCATTTACACGATCTCTCCAACATCAAATCCCGATCTTGTTAGCTGAAATAATCCAACTCATACTTTAACGGTCACTTTTCATTAAACCTCATTCACACTCTCGATAATTCTGAAGCCTTACTCATTCATTCATGCACCCTTACATATCATCCATTTCCCAGCATAATTCACTCACGCCTAGCTCATACTGAAACCCTCAGTCTACCCTGTCAAAGAGGAAGTCTTAAGGTAAAGCTTCTTGGCAGCCATGGGAGTAATTATGAGGACATAACTTGAAGGGAGAAAATTTATGGAAGCTTACCCACAGATAAAGGAAATGTTACAGAGAGCACAGTGGCTCAATTTTGTGGAAAAATTTGTAGGGTTTCATAAGGAGGTTACTAAATCTTTTTCCAGAGTGTTTCATGGAGTGGAGATCGAAATCGAAGATATCAAGTTTACAATAACAAAGTCTTTCATAGCTGAAGCCACCAGAATACTGAAGACAGGAGAAATATGGTTTAAAAATAGAGGAATTGAAGGTGAAGGATGGAAAGATTTCTAAAAAGCCCAGGTATGGATAGGATCATCTTTAAAAAGGGGACTCCTAGCACAAATCTTAAAGGAAAATGGAGGAATTTGTTAATGATAATCCATAAATTCATTACCTGTGAGGGAAGGTTCAGATGCATGTTATTTTACCATGCTAGGTTGTTAATGAATTTTCTTGAAGATAGTGAAATAAACCTTCCATAATTTTTATTGCATAGCTTGAAGAAAATGGCAGGAATTGTTTAGAAGAAAATTCAATTTATATACAATACAATGTATCATCATGGGTTAATACAAATTCTCATTGAATTTCACCTTAAAAGCCTAGGGGACACTTGGGGAAAAAATCCTAATTCAGAACCATTTCCAAGAAGGAAACCAAGAACAACCTAGTTGTAGCAAGGCAAAAAGAGGAAGAAAAAGAAAAGTTGAAAATGAACAACCACTCCAAGAATATTCAGAGGATGAAATCCCCATTATAAAAATTTTGGGAAAATTTAAAAAGCAAAATAATAAAAAGAAGGAGGATAGCATAAAAGGGAAGGGTAAATCCATAAATGCAAAAGAGCTTAAGATAAGGAAAAGTAAGGCCATTATTCAAAATCCTCCTCAACAAGTAAGAAGAAGCTATAGACTTAGAAAGACAGTAAAGGAACTACCTTCAAAAGAAACACAATTTGTTGATTTAGAAGAGGATCCTAGGGTTCCATCACCCACTGCTATTTCACCCACTTAGATTCCAGGTCAAAGAACTCTAGAAAATGACCTAGTGCAATAAGAAATTTATGATTATATTGAGTGTTTGGAGAAGAGAGATGCATGAAAGACATCAATTTTTGAAGACCAATGACATAGTCCACAAGAACCTCTAGTTGAGAATATTCTAAAACAAGAGATATTTGAACTAGAGACACTAAACATGCATATTAAACAAGAACACGAAGCCTTGAAGTTGCAAAACTAGACTGAGAAAACCATACATGAAAATACTTTTCTACATGTGGGTTTATGGTTCAAGAAGAACAAAATGTTAAAAAAGAAGAATAAATAGCTAAACATGCAAGTCATAAACCAGAAATATAAAATTATAATGAGAAAGCCAAGGGTAGTTGTAACCACAAGGAAGCCAAATAAAATGAAATAAGATGTTTTAGCATAGGTCTCCTAGTGGGGGAATGTGGAGCCTCAAGACTGCCTCAATTTTGACACTCCTTTTCACTATCTTTCCTTCTTTTTGAAAACACCATAAGCTCAAACAAGTGTTGAAATGCACATTTTGAGTTGGTGAGGTATCCTAATGATTTATTTTTCATATTTCCAAATTTTCCTTATTATTAGAATGAAATTTGTATTTAGCTACAAAATTAATACAATTCTGCAGCCAAACTCTATTTTTGTAGCCACCGCCATGGTTCGACAGGTTTTGAGAAATTAATGGAGTAGCGAAATATATGGGTAGTTGAAGAATGATCTGGTCATGGATCCTATCCTATCCATCCATCCAGAATCAAGCAAGAAATCGCCAGAAATGTGGTCTAAGGAACGATAAACCAGAAGCCAAAACAAGCGAGCGAGGAAGTCCGAGGCTTCACGATTTGCTCTTCCACGTAGAAAATCGTGAAGCAACGAAATTCTCATTTTTGTTTAGAATTTCAGATAGATTTTTCTTAGTCTTAGAAGGCATAAAAGCCTCAATGACATGCTTTTATAAATATCATGCTGATTAATTGTGTAAACAATACGAATTATTGTGAGACTATGATGTCTTTACAACTTCGTTTTTATTCCCTAATCGAATGAAGAAGTGTTTTGGAGTTCTAATGCGAAGTTAGTATAGAGTAGATTCAAGCCATCTGTTGTGGAGGGCCCTTGCAAAATAAGATGTTTCATTGCGTTTTCGTTATTTCATTTTAATGTTATTTCAAAGCTTAATTCTTATACGTTTACAATTTGTCGTAACATAGATACATGCTTTGCTTTCATTCTTATTTTCATCGCAATTATTTCTAGATTTTAACAGTCTTGATGTTCAGATTATCATCGTTATTTCATTTACTTGTTATCATCATTTCCAGAATGTCATTATGATACAGTAAATGCTCTGTTTCTCTCATTTAAATAGATTCATTTCCTAGATGGTTAAAACACAGAGACAATTTATCATAAGAGCTTAGCATAGATCAATTTATCATCGATTAAGTTTATCAAGGATTATATTAGTTTATTTTTATTGATATGAATGGAATGTATTATTTTTGCTGTGCTAAGTATCCAAACAGTAATTAAATTGTGTGCATAAGGTTCACTGAAGTTTGCAGGTGAAACAAATGGTTTTAATTTAGTTAAATAGATTTCTGTGTGAGGTTAAAGCATGTAACTTAGTTTGTATAACATTGTGCAGCAGTAAATAATAGAGAATAATGCATCACATATGACAATACTCAACAAATTAATGAAGCAGTTCACCCCTCCTGGGCTACATCTGCTAGTCCAGCTCCCAATGGCATGTCCCTCATATCTTATTGCTAAAAAATGGTAAGTAGATGCGATAAAAAGCCTCAAATGGTTGTGCTCTCTATAAAAACAACTTCAGAGTGCTTGAATTAGTCAGGAATGACTATTCATTTGCAAAAAACAGAAAATGGATGCTCAAAACACTGAAAACACCCTAGTGGCCCTAGTGGCTGCTTGACCTCTCCTGAAGCAAAACCTACACAATATGACCTCTGATGGCTCTGAAACCTTTGCCAATGTGTTCAGAATGTTGAAATTAGCCAAAAATGACTATTAGACTCTAAAATTGGTTCTCCCTGGCTCAAGATAGAGCCAAAACCAATTTTGCCCAATGTCCCTTAAGAAACTCCACTAATTGTGGAGGAACTGGAGTTAACTCCAGTTAAAAGTGGCACACCACCAAAATTTCACGCCCGCCATCCTTTTTCGCCAGTTAAACCACAAAATTTAATTTTTGAAACCCTGCCATGTGGCAGGTCTAACTGTCACGTTAAATGTTTGCAACTCCCCAGAACACCTTGGAACCTAGAGCCGTTAGTTCCATAACCGTGACATTAAACGTTTGTAACCGCGTCCATGTGAACGCCTGTTCTCCGTTGCATGTGCTGGAACCCGGAGTGGCAGCATTCCATAACCCGCCACCATAAAGCCATCACACTAACTTCCACATATGAACAGGTGACGAACTGATCGCCGGGGTTAACGTTTTAAATAACTGCCGGTTGAAGGCCCACAGTTCTGAATGGGCGGACATATGGTGGGGGGATGGCCTCCCAAACCCCCGCCGCATCATACATTGAACTTAAAATACATGCACCAATCTATAAGGGTAATAAACAATCTGTGGCGTGACGGTCGGGCGTGTGCGCTTAGTGCTAGAGGTCCTCCATTCGAATCTCATGGTCTCCAAAATTTTTACACGACCATTCGACCTCTGGCCTAGGGCCATGTGGCAGCCTCTGGGTTGGCCACATGGCACTCGCTCATTGGGCCGAAAAAATTTAATTTAAAAAATATTATATATATATATATATATATATATATTTGAAATTTTTTTATACAAAGTCAAATTGGGTCAAAATGTCATTTTTTGGAGTTTATTGGGCTTTTTAAACCTTCATAATTTCTGCATACGACCTCTGTTTTGCGAATTGTTCGCGACACCAGAATCGTAGCGACGAGACCTTTCCGGTCGCTCAGGTTGTAAAAACTTTTGAGCACTTTCATTTTTGAGCATTTTTGAACAATGGACATGATCTCCTGATCACACCCCCCCACTGGGAAGCTTTTGGACCCCAAAAGCTCTATGGAATACTGAACATGAATATGAGGATCCTATGTCCCCACTCTTCCAATCTTAATCCACTGAAATTTCCTTAATTTCATTAATTGGAGCTTTTCATGAAACGACAAAATTTTCCTTGATACCACTGACCAACCATTGCTGTTTTTGACATTGTCATGATACACATTTACTGAACTTGCCTAACAACAACTTAACTTTGTAGTAAACATCATGTTTCTACATTGGTCTATAATCAAAGGAAACTTAAAATTACTTTCACCTTGCATCCTGTCCTTATGGCGATTTTTTGCTGAATTAGCCTTGAACTTGTGTCGATTCCTGACCAAGTTTCCTTGCCATTGTACTATACCTTTCTGAAACCAGTAATGATCATTTCTAAATCCTGTGCCTTCTTTGCTAAGTTCATTTTCCCTCTCTTGGACCTTTGCAACTTCTTGCACTGACACTTTGTTTTCAACACCGTTCGACACCAAAGTTGACTGTTGCATCTTCTTGTCATCTTCTTTCAAAGACAACTTGCTTTCAAACTAAAAAATCTCATTACATATATCAACATTTACATGAAAAGGATTATGTAAAAATTCTCTTTGCTTAATCATCATCAATGTCAAGTTTTGACTTGCATTGATGAGCCTCTTCATCTGCCCTGCATTAACTAAAGAAGAGTCTAGTTTTTTACGATGAGCTCTCACAATGTACTCCTTCCCATCTTTGAATAAATGGTATTTTTTCTCATGGCGATGGAAGAAAGCTTTCCTATCATACAAGTAAGGACTACCCAACACCATACCTGTTATATCAATTGGAACAACATCTAATTCAACTGTGTCAATGAAATTTGCAGTTATTGCAAAGTGCAACATACACTTCTTTGAAAACTATAAGTTTGCATCCTTACAAATCCAACCAAGTGGATATGGTTTTGGATGTAGAATGCTCTCAAGATTAAGTTTCTTGACTAAGTCTTTAGAGATTAAATTTGCTTGCGACCCACTGTCAAACAATGTGTCAACCTTGGTAAGTTTGAAAATGACCCTCACATGAAACAATTCAATTCTCTTTTCTTCACTTGGAGCTTCTATGTGACAGTTAGAAATACTAGAACTGGGTTTATTTTAAATCTCTTTCCCATTCAAGTTCTTTGGTCCCATAGCTATGATTTTTGTTTCATCTCTTGAATCTGACCCTAGGTCTTGTTCGGCTGTTGCAACTGTCTTTCCTTTCTCTTTGGCTTTAAAAATTTCTGGTTTCAACTCTGGATGAAATTTCCAACAATGGTCCTCATCATGGCTTGTTTTAGAATAGTGTTTGCAAAAAAAATTTCCCTTCTCTTTTTTAGTATTTGCATTTCTCTTTTTCTGCCATTTGCCTTTAAACTCACTTTCCTGATTCCCATCTAAGTTTTGTTTTCCCCTTGCCTCTAAATATGTGGCTTGAACACAAACCTCATCTAGGCTTGTAGGGTTAAACATGAGGATTGTATGTCTTAGGTAAGTATGTAAACCTCCTATATACTTGAGAAAGTGTCTTGGCTATGCAAATATACTCCTAGTAAAAGAGCTCTTCTTCTAAATTCTTGAGTATACACTTGTAAATTTTTTCCTTTCAATTGTTTAAAATTTTTCCAGTCCATTATGGCTTTTTGCATGTGAGCTAATGGATAAAACGGTTGTTTTATTGCAGAAATGAAATCAGTCCATGATAAGATAATCTTACCATATTTCTTGATCTCCTCCTTTGTCTTGGCTTCCCACCAAACAAGTGTTCCACCTTCCATTCTCAATGAAGCTAGTTGGATTTTGGTGCCATGATCATGAAAATTTTGAACAAATAGACCTCTAATTGCCTAATCCAATTATCTAGCTTTTCTGCATTAACTTCACCATCAAACTTGGCAATTCAAATTTAACATCAAGTTTTAGAAAAGGATTTTTACCAGTGTTCTTTGACTTGTGTGACTGGTGTACTGAAGATGAAGTAGAGGATGATGAAGATGAAGATGAGGGTGATGATGGCGACTTTCCATTGTATCCATTTCCTCCATTACCCTTCTTGGATTTATCTTCATCATTATGGCCTCCTCACGATCCTTATCCTTCCATGTGAAGTTTGGACCTTTCTTCTTCTAGTCTTTCATTTCTTTCTTAGTAAAGAACTCTCACCATTTTAGTCATGTCAAGGAATGCTTTCCTGAACACTCTTTCTTCCTCCTTGGGATCCATCGTTTCATGGATTTATCCTTCTCTTGAAGTCATGCTTATGGCTTCTTCTGCTTCTCTTTGAGGTGAAATTGAAGGTGGAGATAATGGCACCCTTGCCCTCCTTGGCTGAGGATTACTTTGTACTTTCACCAATTGACCTTCTCCTCTCTTAAGCTTCAGCCTAGTAAGCATTAAAACTCTTGCAAACTGTTAAACAAATCCTTTGCACAAAGATTAAACATAGAAAATACTCTAGCTTAACTCAAGCTCTGATACCAACTTGATATGAATGGAATGTATTAGTTTTGTTGTGCTAAGTATCTAAACAGTAATTAAATTGTGTGCATAAGGTTCACTAAAGTTTGGAGGTGAAACAAATGGTTTTAATTTAGTTAAACTGATTTCTCTGTGAGGTTAAAGCATGTAAATTAGTTTGTATAACACTGTGTAGTAGTAAATAATAGAGAATAATGCATCACATATGACAATACTCAACAAATTGATGAAGAAGTTCACCCCTCCTGGGCTACATCTGTTGGTCCAGCTCCTAATGACATGCCCCTCATATCTTATTGCTAAAAAATGGTAAGTACATATGATAAAAAGCCTCAAATGGCTGTTCTCTCTATAAAAACAACTTCAGAATGCTTGAATTAGTCATGAGTGACTATTCATTTATAGAAAACATAGAATGGATGCTCAAAACACTGAAAACACCCTAGTGGCCCTACTGGCTCCTTGACCTCTCCTGAAGAAAAAGTTGCACAATATGACCTCTAATGGCTTTGAAACCTCTTCCAATGTGTTCAGAATGTCGAAATTAGCCAAAAATGACTATTAGCACTCTGAAATTGGTTCTCCCTAGCACAAGATAGAGCCAAAACCAATTTTGCCCAATGTTCCTTAAGAAACTCCACTAATTGTGGAGGAACTGGAGTTAACTCCAGTTAAAAGTGGCACACTACCAAAATTTCGCACCCGCCATCCTTTTCCGCCAGTTAAACCGCAACATTTAATTTTTTAAACCCTGCCATGTGGCAGGTCTAACCGTTGTATTAAATGTTTGCAACTTCGCCGAACACCTTGGAACTTGGAGCCGTTGGTTCCATAACCATGACATTAAACATTTGTAACTGCGTCCATGTGAACGCCTATTCTCCGCC
The DNA here is from genome assembly GCA_034641835.2 of Pinus albicaulis. Classification (NCBI taxonomy): domain Eukaryota; kingdom Viridiplantae; phylum Streptophyta; class Pinopsida; order Pinales; family Pinaceae; genus Pinus; species Pinus albicaulis. The sequence continues at coordinate 1,250,538,041 of CM076584.1, forward strand.
GCATGTGCTAGAACCTGGAGTGGCAGCATTCCATAACCCACCACCATAAAGCCGTCGCACTAACTTCCGCACATGAACAGGTGACGAATCGACCGCCGGGTTTAACGTTTTAAATAATCGTCGGTTGAAGGCCCACGGTTCTAGACAGGCGGACATATGGTGGGGGGCTGGCCTCCCAAACCCCTGCCACATAATACATTGAACTTCAACTATATGCGCCAATCTATAAGGGTATGAAACAAGCTATGGCGTGATGGTCGGGCTTTTGCGCTTGGTGCTAGAGGTCCTCCGTTCGAATCTCGTGGTCTCCAAAATTTTTACATGACCATTCAACCTCCGACCTGGTGCCACGTGGCAGCGCCCGAGATGGCCACGTGGCACCCACTCATTGGCCCGAAAAACTTTAATATATATATATATATATATTTGAAAAAATATATATATATTTTTGAAATTTTTTATATAAAGTCAAATTCGGTCAAAATGTCATTTTTTTGGAGTTTACTGGGCTTTTTAAACCTTCATAACTTCTGCATATGACCTCTGTTTTGCGAACCATTCATGGTGCCAGAATCGCAGCGACGAGACCTTTCCGGTCGCTCAGGTTGCAAACACTTTTGAGCACTTTTATTTTTTTAGCATTTTTGAACAATGGACATGATCTCCAGGTCATTTGTGTAGTAGAAGCTTATCATAAATTAGTTTTCGTGAGACATATTTTAAGTAGTAATAGAAGATTTATTTTCTAAGTTTTAAATCAATTATGTCTTGTGAGCTCAAATAGCTTTACTTCATAAAACAATGATTTCTTTTCTAAGCATAAAATAGTTTTTAGTAATTCTTTGTGTTAAGTTTAATTCAAAAAATATAAAAATTAGAATTGATTTTTGGTTTTAGAATTTTAGTTCTTTTCAAAATTAATCATTAGCTACTAACAATATTTGTCATTTCAATTTCTAGGACTTAGTTAAATTTGGATTTAGTTTATTTTTCATAATTTAGTCTCTTAAATTCATTTGAAATAAAAACATTTTAAAAAACAACCTCCACATATAAAATCACCAAAATAAATTAAGTAAGAAAGGCTTCTATCATATATGGTGCATTTTCACTTCACAAGATTACCAACTCTAGTCGATAATTTATGATAGCAATTTAAGATAATTAAATTGCCTAAAAAATTATTTTGAATCGACTGAAGCCAATACTATCGAGAAACATATCCAAGGAACGATTTGGTTTCCTTGATGGAAAACAGATCCATGAAGCCATCAAATTTGCTCAAGAATCAATGCACAACATACAGAAAAACAAAAGAAAAGGCTTGAATGTAAAAATTGATTTGTCAAAGGCGTATGACATGATCAGTTAGTTATATCTTCGACAACTAATTACTCACCTGGGCTTTCACATTGGATTTATAAATTGGGTCATAGTGTGAATATCCAATGTGTCTTTTGTTGTCCTCATAAATGGGGCAACCTCATCTTTCTTCCACAATCAGAGAGGGCTTAGACAGGGATGTCCTCTGTCTCCTCTATTTTATTTATTGGTAGCAAAAGGTCTAAGGCAGTTGATCCTAATTGCAAAGAGGAGAGGTGAATTAAAAGGAATTGAAATAGAAACAAATATGTTTATCAATCATTTTCTATTTGTGGATGATATCATCCTTTTTAGTAATGGATCTAGGGATGATATACAAAAGTTGAATTTCTCACTTGATTTGTTCCTCAAGGAAACTGGGATGTGCATTAATGTCCAGAAATCCTCAATTGTACGCGAAGGATTTTCAGTAACTGAAGTAGTTATAATTACTTCTATTCTCCCTTTCTAATAAAATTCCATGGGGGACAACTTGAAATACCTAGGGTTCCATTTAAATCCTAATTCATACAAGAAACATGATTGGAATTGGCTTCTGGAAAAAATTGAGAACCATATAAAACTATGGAGTTTTAAGTGGCTATTGAGAGTTCCCAGATTGGTACTCATAATATCTGTACTTATGGCTATATATGTATATTGGATCGCTCTTACATGGGTTCCAAAGGGAATTCTATCCAAAATTAGGAAATTGTGTAGTTGTTTCCTTTGGGTAAGTGTAAAGGAGGACGTGGTACTTCCCTGGGTCACTTGGGACCAAATTGCTCGAACCAAGGCATGGGGAGGATGGGGGATAAAGGAGCTCCAATATTTTGCATTGTATTTGGCAGCAAAGTCGGGGTGGCGGTTGTTAACTATGGACAAATTGTGGATTTTTGGGGTAAAAAGGAAGTACATCGAACCAGTTCCTTTGGATGAATGGATGCGGAGGGCTGATAAAAAACCTTTAAATTCATTAGTAATATGGAAATCAACAATAGACACACTTAGAATTGTGGAACAGGGACTAGCCTAAAATGTAGGTAATGGATAAAAGCTCAAAATAGGCATTGATCCTTGGGTGGGGTGTAATGAGGCTTATATACTCTCAAGGTGGATTTTGGAATATCTCAATGGCCAAGGTGTTGTGTTCCTGAATCAGATCGAGAAAGCCGAAATTTTAACTTATTGGCATCACAGATGGAAGTCTGTCGCAGATCTTTTCTTAGACCCACAATGGGGGGATGAGTGGAAGAGGTACATAGGAGATTTACAGTGCACAAATGTTAGGATCAGGGATCTCCTAGACTCTATTAGATGGGGTCATGCTCCATTAAGCCATTGCTCCCCAAAGTATGGATATAACTTATTGATGTATATAAAATCTTGGGGGGTACAACAATGGTGGTGCAAACTGTTATGGAAATTGAAAAGACTTGCAAAAGAACGATTTTTCTTCTGGTGCATTCTAAAGAATAAAGTTCCTGCTTGGGACAACCTTCAGAAACGAAAAAAAAACTAGGACCAAGCTGGTGTATCCTATGCAAAAACGTTGTAGAAGCCGCTAGCCACTTATTCTTAGGATTCCCTTTCATCTCCAAGATTTGGGAATCCACTTTGAGCCTTTTGGAGATCAACTTAAACTAGAATGGGGAAAACTTTAGGGAAGCCTGGTAAAGCTGGTGGAATTCTACCTCTGATGAAAATTGAAGAAATATCCCTCTAATTATCTCTTGGGGAATTTGGCTAGCTAGAAACAAAGGCATTTTCCAGGATCCTCCAACTTTTCCATATATGATTGTTGCAGAGTGTGCCTCGATTTATGCCCTTATTCTTGTTTCTACTACATATTAGACCTCCAGGATCATACATGAAGAACAAATCATACCTGATATTCCTTGGGCATACTTTGATGGGGCTTCGAATTCTCACCATAGGTGCAGGTCGAGGATGGTTATCCACATGAATGAAAATATGTTTTACAAAGCTTGAGTGGGCCGTGGTTAGGGAACTAATAATTATGTTGAATTACAATCACTAAAAATCTTAATGTGTTGGATAAAATATTTGGGATTGGCTCAGTGCAATTTTTTGGTGACTCATTAAATGTTATAAATTGGTACAACAACTTCCAGAGATGTCAAAATCATATTTTGATTCCACTCTTAGATGCAAATTTTGAAATTAAAATGACATTTGATCACATATTTGTTTGCCATATATACAGGGAGTGGAATACAACAACGAACCTCCTTTCTATGGAGGGTTTACAACAGGATCTGGGCACATGGCATATAGTAGAACATGTAGATGGCATGATCTATGTTTCAGATCAATAGGCATACAATGTCAAAACCGGTCCTTTTAGTTTTTCTTCACATATCAGTTTTGTCTGCTTTTGTACTTATTGATACTCGTCTTCACACAAGTTTTGTATGTTTGTAGAAAACAATTACTTTTTATATAAATTGGTATTTATATGGGTCGTTTTGTCCTTAAGGGGAGGCCCAAGACACGGGCAGGATAATTTTTGTGTCGGAATTGGGGCTATATTTATTGCTGAGTTTCGCTGTGGATTTTTTCCTTCATCACGACGGATACACTACTTTCAAAATGCTTAATCGCATCTACTTGTGTAACTTTTTATTCCCTTAATAAGAAATTTTATTTTTTCCTCGAAAAAATTGAGAAAAAAATAAAATAAATAAATAAACACAAACAAAAAAACAAAAAACCACACATACAAGCCCATGTAAATGCAATATTCAGTTATGATTTCACAAATGACCAATTATATCAAGATAGATTTATATTAATTCTAAATAAATATCAATTGGTACAAAATTAACAAGTGTTAAAATAACCAATAAACGCTTATGTGGAATAGTAAATAAATCAAAATTGAAAAGTATCTTTATTCATAAAATATAAAAGTATCTTTATTGATTACAAAGTAGAGTGTTTTTTGGGCCTGGTTGAGAAGGAAGCCAAATTTCTCCTAGAAAATTCTCCTATAACAGTGCAAAATCCTCCTCTGTAGAAATCAGAACTCCCTCTCATTTACAGAGTTATTATTTATAATCATCCAATTCAATTCCAAAATAGAGGGTTGTTTCAAAACAGTTAAATGAAGATTTTTATTTTGATTATAAGAGTTGGAACATTCTCTTCTTTTTCTCTCTATAATTCCAATCCAAGATTTTTAAGCTCCAAATTGTTATTGCACTCAACAAACTCTGCAAAATATTAATAAAATTATGGTTAAAAACATATTAAAATTGCAAATGAAACCAAGAATTTAAAAAAAAAAAAAAAAACTTCCAAGAGAAAGTCAATCAATTAATTAATAGAATCTGAATCTAAGTTCAAAATTGTCCTTGTTGTTGTATTACTGAAAAATAGATATTTTGGAGATGAAATCCCAGCAACAAGATGTCCTGACAATCATTTTTTTTTTAAACACACTCAGAAAGCTCAATTACTTGCAAATTCGTAATAATCTTTCAGTTGAATTTTAGGAGTGTTTAACCTACAAATTTCCAAATATAAACTATTCTAGGTCATTCTCCTATGTTTTATCTTTCTAACAAGGTTGATTTTGTCCCCTTGATCTCAAGATATGACCTATTAAAATTGGTGACCTATAGTTGTTTTATGTGCATTTTGTAAAATAATTTGCGAATTTGTAACATGGTTAAAATTCAAGAACATAAGTCCCACATGGATGGGAAAAGTGACATTGTGGTATTTATAATACACAATGGATATAACATGTCATGTAAAATTTAGTGGAGAGCATAAAGGAGAATTCCATAGGTAATATTTTGACCCATGAAAACCATAGAAGTAAATAATATAAATTAAAATCAAATGTTTGTGAGGTACAAGGTCCGGCCCCACCCAATGCTTAGGTGGATTAAACATGATTAAAATAATAATATCATGACCCTTCCCTTCAGATGTATTAAGAAATGTTGACCGAATTCAACCTGATACCACGACAAGTTTCATCTTGATAACAAAATATGAACCATGCCAAGAGGTCGATGCCTGAAGATGAAAATCAAATTGCCATCTCCCAATACAGTTAGTTGACGGATTCCATGACGGAAGTTTCATCTTGATAACAAAATATGAACCATGCCAACCATGCCAAGAGGCTGATATGAACCATGCCAAGATTGCGATGCCTGAAGATGAAAATCAAATTTCCATCTCCTAATACAGTTAGTTGACGGATTTCATGACGGAATTTTGATGTTAGATATAAGAATTTTTTGATCCATAATAGATAGATGTATTTCAGATTAATCACACTGTTCCGATGTTAAACATATTCGGTTAATCACTAGATCTTGGGTTCGTTAACTAACAAATCTTGAAACAAAGCATTTATGCACCCTTTTGAACCATGGAATAAAAACAAGTCAAGGTAAGATGTTAGATATAAGAATTTTTTGATCCATAAAATATATAGATGTATTTCAGATTAATCACACTGTTCCGATGTCAAACATATTCGGTCAATCACTAGATCTCGGGTTCGTCAATTAACAAATCTCGAAACAAAGCATTTATACACCCTTTTGAACCATGGAATAAAAACAAGTCAAGGTAAGAACCTGCATCGGGATGTGGGATGTGAAATCATCAACAGACTTTCCTTGCCACATAACATAATACTAATACATTTTATAAAAATATTCTTATACATATTATGTATGATTTATTACAGTGTGTTGGTTGTGTCACATCATATTTATAACATGGTGGTTTTTAGTCCCTGTCGTCCGACGACATGGGACTATAGTAATCGATTTAGTTAGTTAATGTTAGTACATTTAGATATTAGTCTAAAAGTTTAAAAAAACTTAGTTTAGATATCATTTTTGGGATTCAACTGCGTTAATTTAGTCATTCATCTATGACCATTTTCATGAGAGGTAGTCGTAACTGACTAATTTCTTATGTTTTTGAATAGTCCACTTAGCACTCATTGCATCAGGTGATGCTCACAGGGGTGAAGAAGTGGAATTGAAACTAGTGAAAAGAATCACATAGCATCAATCATCACTTCCGGGGCTTGCACCCGATAACCAGGACTTCCCGGGAGGTCATCCATCCCAGAACTCCTCTGGCTCAAGCACGCTTAACTGTGGAGTTTTCCCCACAATCAAGCCCACTTAGCTTGCTACCCCATTTGCAAAACCTTAGCAACTATTGTGCCTCATGAACCATTCAAGAAGAGATCCCTTTACTCTTAGTATTTTAATTATGAGGGTTTTCCGCAGTGCATTATATTAGATATCATTTTTGGGATTCAACTGCGTTAATTTATTCATTCATCTATGACCATTTCCATGAGAGGTAGTCGTAACTGACTAATTTCTCATGTTTTTGAATAGTCCACTTAGCACTCATTGCATCAGGTGATGCTCACAGGGGTGAAGAAGTGGGATTGAAACTAGTGAAATGAATCACATAGCGTCAATCATCACTTCCGGGGCTTGCACCCGGTAACCAGGACTTCCCGGGAGGTCACCCATCCCAGAACTCCTCTGGCTCAAGCGCGCTTAACTATGGAGTTTTCCCCACAATCAAGCCCACTTAGCTTGCTACCCCATTTGCAAAACCTTAGCAACTATTGTGCCTCATGAACCATTCAAGAAGAGATCCCTTTAATCTTAGTATTTTAAGTATGAGGGTTTTCCGCAGTGCATTATATTAGATATCATTTTTGGGATTCAACTGCGTTAATTTAGTCATTCATCTATGACCATTTTCATGAGAGGTAGTCGTAACTGACTAATTTCTCATGTTTTTGAATAGTCCACTTAGCACTCATTCAAAGGTGATGCTCCACGGGGAATGAAAAAGAGAAGTAGGTGAAACTAGTGAAATGAATCACATGGCGTCAATCATCACTTAGGGCTTGCCGTGGCTGGAACTTCTAGGAGGTCACCCATCCCAGAACTCCTCTGGCTCAAGCGCGCTTAACTGTGGAGTTTTCCCCACAATCAAGCCCACTTAGCTTGCTACCCCATTTGCAAAACCTTAGCAACTATTATGCCTCATGAACCATTCAAGAAGATATCCCTTTACTCTTAGTATTTTAAGTATGAGGGTTTTCCGCAGTGCATTATATTAGATATCATTTTTGGGATTCAACTGTGTTAATTTAGTCATTCATCTATGACCATTTTCATGAGAGGTAGTCATAACTGACTAATTTCTCATGTTTTTGAATAGTCCACTTAGCACTCATTGCATCAGGTGATGCTCACAGGGGTGAAGAAGTGGAATTGAAACTAGTGAAATGAAACACATAGCGTCAATCATCACTTCCGGGGCTTGCACCCGGTAACTAGGACTTCCCGGTGTTGGGTATGTGTTATATTCTTTCCACGATTAGCCCCACGCGTTGTATGTTGCGTTGGGCGTAGCTGGGGGGTCACGAGGGGCGAAGCAGTCCCCACCGTTGGGGTCCGGGGTTAATGGATTGGGCCCACTCATAGGCGGATCCGCCCATGGTTTTGTGCATGGTTTTGCACATGGTTTTGGGGTTTGATGGTTTTCGGCCCCTGGTATTTTGTAGATCCGGTCAAGGGAACTACGGTTATGTTCTAATCCAGGGTTAATGGATTGGGGTTTATGTATGCTTCGGCATGTATATATATGTGTTGTAACACTAAAAGGAATATAATGAAAAATCAAGCTGGTCGTCCCGATTTGGGATCCGAGGGAAAATCTCTATGTTTATCTGTTTTATGTTTTATGCTCTCACTATTGTTTATTTTTATACATTTATAAGAATCGTGTGTAGATATTTGTTCGGGATTAAAAGCTACACCCTAGGGAGGTCACAATCCTCAGACTCCTCTGGCTCAAGCGCGCTGCTTGTGGAGTTTTCCCCCACAGTAAACCCCTTAGCTTGCTACCCCATTGCAAAACCTTAGCAACTATTGTGCCTCATGAACCATTCAAGAAGAGATCCCTTTACTCTTAGTATTTTAAGTATGAGGGTTTTCCGCAGTGCATTATATTAGATATCATTTTTGGGATTCAACTGCGTTAATTTAGTCATTCATCTATGACCATTTTCATGAGAGGTAGTCATAACTGACTAATTTCTCATGTTTTGGAATAGTCCATTTAGCACTTATTGCATCAGGTGATGCTCACAAGGGTGAAGAAGTGAACGGTGTTTTCAACCTGTTTTGAACTTATCAAATTGTTGTAATAATTTGAAGATCAATAAGACGATTAATGGTATTATTGGCCTCTTTTCGAGGCAGACCAACCATATCACTCATATTCTTCATAGGATATCTTTGTTGGATGCATTTAAGTTTCTTAAATTGAAACTCTAATGCTAGCATTAGTTTATGAACATTTAATATTGCGCTATAATCATGCAAACAAGCTAAGGAGACGTCTTATTAACTCTGTGTCAGATGAGCCTCCTAGTGACAATTTACACCTATTTTTCATGCAACACCTATTTTTAAGGCTCCCAACATTTTGTCATGCATACAGTCACGCACACAACCCTCTGGCCCTGGCAAGCGATGACTAAGTTTACTTCACGCATTCACAAGCTATATCTTCCTATGGCATATACTTGTAAGATCGTTAATTGTTTGCATCTGCCCTTGCTTGGTCCATAAATTCTTTTATGTCAAATATGGATTCCTGGTCGAGCTCATCTCTCATCTGAAAAAAAAACCAAACTCTCTTGCAAGTTCAAGGTTGGAAGTAGCAATTGCAGGTAATCCCTTCGATTCCCTTCCTTTATAAAGAGTAGTTTCCCCACCCCTGCACGAGTGAAAACAATCCTGTTTATGGCATATGAGGAGATATTATGTATACGAAGTGGTATATAATAAGAAAGTATATGGAGGCCTGTGGGGCTTGGCCTAGTGGTCAGCTGACGTTCTGTTAAGGTGTTCGCACTGTTAAGCAGGTCACAAGTTCAATCCCCGACCTCGGTCGATAACTCGGGAAGCGTGCGTGCAGGCCTTGCGTTCTCCCCTAGGGGTTATAGTGGTAGCCAGGGGATTCGACTTCATGTTAAGTGAGTACGATACCTCCGCCGTTGCCGATTCCTCTAGACACCAAAAAAGAAGAAGTCTATGGCAGGCTATAAGATACTCATAAGGAAATGTATAAGCCAATCAATCAAGCAGATAGGCGCGGTTGGATAGCGAAGGAAATCCAGTACACAAATCTTGTTCATGCATGAAATCTCGGGAATCACAGAAAAAAATATGGGGTTTATACAATTTGTTCATATTTTCTATTCCCTTCCCTTCGTAAAATGGCCTTGCATCCAAAAATACGGTGTTTATGCAACTTGTGTCCTTTTGATCCTAGGGAAAGGGAGAAAGATCCTCAACAAACTATTGAATAGTAGGGGAATCTCATCCCTCGCTTGTGCTTAGTCCCACTCTTCCTTCTTCTGCCGATTATGCTTCTTCTGCTAGCTATATTATTTCTTCTCCTTTTGCTATTACTTATTCGTCTTATCCTTACTTTTTCATAACTATTGCATTTAATCCTTATTCTTGGTATTCATTATTCTCTGCTATTGATTCAAAGTGTAATAGAGATCGTCATCAAGGTAAAGAAAGATAGGATCCTTTAGTTGCATAACTAGTGAGAGAGGCAGAAACATCTTCGCGTACAATTGGATGGCAATGGCTTGACAAGTTTGATTGCTTGGTTCAGGAACATTAGTCGGGGTTGAACTGAACTGAAGCGCTTCATTAGCATTAGTCGGGACACTCTGTCTTAGCTCTGTCCAGCGCTGTTTAGCTCTGTCTCTTGTAAGGCTCTCAAGCTATTCTAGTCTCTAAACCGGTCTATAGAATCTAAACCGATCTATAAAAGCTATTCTGGAAATCGTTCATAACGTTATAGAAGTTGGGTAGCTATAGAAGCTATTCTCTCTATACAACTAAAGCTATAGATGTTATAAAGCTGCAGTTCTCCTGCATAAAGTTGTTATCTTTAATGCCTATATATTGTCTCTTTTAATTGAGGTAAACGAGGGATTTATTGAGCTTGGTTCAATAATTAAGAACATAGTCCTTTTTCTGTCACTCTCGAGGAGGATCATGAAGAACGTGTTGCCATCAAAGTAACTAAGTATAGGACTATATTGAAGAGGCAAAGGGGATTACCTGACAAGAATCTCAAATTCTTTCTCCAGCAAAACGCATGTCTGTATTCATTATCCCATTTGCAAACAAATCATGGTTGTATTGTAATAAAAATGATATAAGAGAATTCGACGTGGGTGGGCGATACCTGTAAGCAAGGACGGCTTCGGCATACCTCCAACACATCCAAAACTGTACCTAAATAGCGGACCCAGGCGAGAACTTCTGGAGACTCATTGCAACTTTTGCTGCGAGCAAAGGCGCCATCGACGAAATTTCATTCTCCATTCTGTTTGTGGTCGTTTTTGCAGTGGGAGAGAGATACGTTTATGTGAAGCACAGGGCTAAGCTTTCCATTAATCTTGCGCAGTAGCTTTCCATTAATATATCACTTTCTTGTTGGTTGATAGTAAATATTTCCCTGTCTATTAATGGTATGGCAGCATGAGCACCATGGAATTCTTCGGCCCCTCTACAAAAACGAAATATAAAAACTCATTTTCTGATCAAAACCGCGTGATAGAACCGATGACAGAGTCGTGAGAGGTAGGGGAGCGTTTACAACATTCATCCAGAGATCTGAGCAAAGGCGTCATCGTCAGAATTGCATTCTTTGTTCTATTTGTGGTTGTTTTTGCGGTGGGAGAGAGCTATGTTTATGTGGAGCGCAGGGCCAAGCTTTCCATTAATCTTGCACAGTCTTGGATGAAAAATATCAGAGGGATGCCATCAATCACATCTGAAATTTCTAGTCCGAATACATCGGCCCTGGTTATGGGGTGTTGACCCTGGTTCGTAAAGCCAAAAATTGTGACTCCGTTGAACAAAGTGGTAAAACGAAGAGGGAAAATGATGACACTCATAGCCCATGCAAGTGTTTTGTCATGTTGTAATCGTATACTTTTCCAACCATTGTTAATTCCATTAACATTTTTAAATTATTTTTCATACCACTTTTCTATATATATTAAGAATGCATTTGGTCACATTGTTAGAGAGTTTATTTAACTATGAAGAAACATACTCCCTTTGTAGAAAACTTAGGGTTAGGTTACACATTAGAACTACACTATTTGCTTCACTCACTTGACTACCGGTTTTGACTTCCTCGATGAACAAGATTGGTCTAGGTAGCAACAGTCCCAATGAGAGCCTTTGTTCTTGACATCATGCCCTTCGGCACGTAGGGACTTGTTAATCTGCAACCGATCTTATTATTTATAATGTTTATATATAATTACATACCTACTTTATAATCCGTGTTAATTTTATTAATATTTTATATTTTAAATATAATATTTATTTACATTAATGTATGTATATATATGTTTCTAAGTGGTCATAGAGGTGAAGTTTTGGAGATGAACCAAGTTACCAAGGCAATGAAAATATCTGAAACTTCTAACGACCATAACTTTCAAATATCGTTGGTACGTTGTTGGAGATGTGGAAGCAATAGAGCAATAAATAAAAAAACCAAAGAAAGTCAAAATATCTCAAAACAAAGCAATCCAAATGCAATATTAGCAAACTTTAAATGGAGGGCCCCATAATTTTCAAAGAAAATTAAGGGGAGGTGTTGAGGCCTCAAAATTGGCAACACAACGGACAAAACAATTACCTTTGGTGTATAAATAATGGGGTTAAATTTGTCAAAAGTAAAAAATATGAGTTTCACACAATCCTATATGACACCATTACCTATGGGTTCAACATAAAAATAAATAAAACATATAGGCTCTAAAATATAAATACTCGACATCAACTCAATCTAAAACCCATTAATCCAAACATAACAAATGTTTTAATTTTATGTTTGCCTCATAGTATTGAGTATAAGAGGTAGGGTTAAGAATCTTTATAATTAGTATACATCTATTGAATGTTAGTTATCTCTTTTTCCTGAAATTGCTTCATTGCCCACGAACGTCCATAACCCTAACTGTGATGTCTCGATACCATACAAGCATGGTCCCGCTGCCAGTCAGTGTCTATAGCCCCAACAAGTTTACTTGTAATTCCTAGACTTAAAGTGATTTCAACTCTCTTATGTTTCCACCCTTTTGATTTGCTTAGTTGGAGAATTAAATTTTGGCATTTGGGTGAAGAGAACATGATTGTATAAGAGGTGTTTCTATTTAAAGAAAATAGATGTACCTACCAAGGTAGAGGATTTATTTAAATGTGGTGGAAAAAGGGATGGATTCAAGGAAAAGACTATAGTCAATTCTTCCCTCTAAAAAGATGAACCATACTACTTGAAACCCATATAAGTGTTCCTCTAAATTCTTTGGGTTGATGTAGAGGAAAAGAAACTTGTATAAGGATGATCTTCAACATACAAGAAAACTCATTATAATAAGAGAGTATAGATCTCCTAGACTTACCAATTGATGTTGCATGGAAAAGATCCCCATATATATTTTGAAAACATAAAAAAATCCAAATCAAAACCAAGCGTAAAAGAAAAATAAAATAACTATACAAACCAATGCCAAAAGAAAAAATCTTTAAAGCAAATAAAAGTATAGAAAATCTCAAATCTAGGAATGAAATAAAACACCAACAAGACAATATGAGTGAAGAAAGCTTAGCATAAAGGAAAGTTGCATTATGTTATTTGGTCAAGTTTTTGATCAATATGTCTTGTATGACAGTTATGTTGATTTTTCCTTGGTATCCTAGATCTAGCCTACGTCTAATCACAACTACATAGTGGAAATGTAACATGAATGAATCAAATAAAGTACACAAATTTGTAACAAATCCCAAAACTTATTATTATTATTATTATTCATTCAATAAAACAAACATAGGGCTCCCGTACCAGGGATCATGGCCCTTACAAAAACTTGATACAAGAAAACTAGGGCTTGAGGTAAACTCCCTTTGATCCTCAATCTACCAAATAAATCAAATGCATACCTAAGCTAGTACCTTCAACTCAAGGGCCTTGGATTGTTGTTGTACTTAGCGACCGGTCCTTCTGTGACCGCGCTACAACATCTTGTTCTGCTAGATCTTCTTCTTCAGTTCGTGATTTGATTTTATTCTTGTATATTTGACCCTCCAACACTAAGATTTGAGTTTATGCTTACGAATCTGACCCTCCAACACTCACATATAAATTTCTTCTTGCAAATCTAACCCTTCAACACTCAGATTTGACTTTCTTCTTATAGATTTGACCTTCCAACACTCATATATGACTATCATATTTTATATTTGACCTTCCAACACTCAGATTTAGCTTTCTTCTTGCAGATCTCATACTAGCTAAATCCTCATACTCGACCTCATTCCCCCTTTTGGAAACAACTCCTTTAGCTAGCCAGATCATGGGGAAACTCATTCTCTTTGCTATTGTAGCTCCTCTATGGAAGGTCTGTGCCTAGGTTCTTTAGACTCCCTCTCTTCATAAGTGAAATTAATTCTCCATTTGAGTGTCTAGGCCTTTCCTTCTCCATGTGTTGTGCACAGGTGGTGTTGTGTACATGTGGTGTTGTGCACACATTGTGCAGGTGCTGTTGTGTACATGCGGTTTTGTGTACAAGTTGTGTAGGTGGTGTTGTGTACACGTTGTGTACACATTGTGTAGGTGGTGTCGTGTACATATCATACCTATTGTGTTGTGTATATGTGCTACTTTGTTACGGGTATTCTGTAGTTGTTGCATCATGACATGTGTATTCATTGTGTTGTACTATGTGTATGTATATGTATTGTATTGTACACCGGGAGTAGGGGTATGTATTGTGTGGTGTTTCACGTCATGTGTGGGTGTACGTGTTGTGATGCACAATATGTGTATGTGTACGTGATTGAAGAGAAGAGGAGGCATTGGGTGTTTTCTGAGTTTGGAAATTGAGTGAGTGTGTGTACGAAAAATGCAAAGAAAAAAGGTAGAAGAAAAGAACCATTTGAAAGATAAGTATCAATTTTTTATTTATTTATTTATTTATTTATTTATTTATTTTTTTTTTTTTTTTTTTTTTTTTTTTTAATTTCAGTTTTAATTATGCATGTGATCTATGAATATGATTTATGATGGTTACATGTGATCTATGAATTTTATTTATGACGGTTAAATTTTGAGCAAATCGGATGTGATATGTCTATACACAATGATTTGATTGAAGAGCTAGTTTGACTTGTTGTGATAGGAAGTAAACAGAAATGAAAGTGTACCTTATTAACGAGCTACCAATGAGGTATGATTTGAATTTATTTGAATTTATTTTGAATATAATGGCAATTATGTGCTTGGTACAAGAAAGCATGGAAAATGCCCCAGTTTGGGTGGTTGAAACAACAATAATTAGCAGCAACAACAAAATGAATTGGAATATGTAGCAGTATGTTGGTAAAGCATTTAGGAGCAGCGCCATTGTGGGACACTGGTACCCAATAATGTCCATTTATTTCCATCAGAATACTATGACTGGTATGATGGTTTTGAGACAGGGACATGCCTTGGTTTTTGGACCTTCCAATGTGAGGAAAACTTTCCAAGGGATGGACTGCCCGAGGGACTGTGTAGCAGAGAAGGGGATGCTAGCAAAACTTGGAAGGTGTGTGACTGCACGGAAGGGGGTGGCCGGATTTCCTGAGAGACTATATAACATAGAAGGGAAGGTCAGGGAATGAATTTGTTTTAGTCATTAACATTGCTATATGGAATTAGAAGCACATTTGGAGCATGCCCTAGAACAATGAGCCAATAATTGTTCATCGAGGGAACAAGTAGTGCAAGGATTATAGGGCTAGACATTGGATGCAAGTTTGACTTTGGCAGTGGATTTTGGACTTCCTAGGAAGGAGGCGAATCCCGATACTACTTTTGAGGGTGGAGGTGTGAGCCTCTGGACTCCCTTATTGTTGAAGCAGGCATTATATCCTTTTATTTTCTAGTTAGAGAAAATGTGCATATGTATATATGTGTATATGATTGTAAATATTGTATCGAGTTGCGGTTATAAAGCTCCATAGACGGTATGATTATTAGCCGGTTGAAGCAAATGTGCATAAGTATATGTGGTTGTTATTGTAAATATTGTAATGAGTTATGTTATAAAGGTCCAGTAAGAAGTATGTTGTTTTTTTTTCAACAAAGGACATTGTAAATATTGCAACGAGCTAGGTTATAAAGCACCATAGGAAATATATTTTGTTTTCAACAGTTTACTAGTCATATGTGTCATAGAACATCGTGGACGGTGTTCCCCCAAGGGAAGGGGTTTTTTACAACCCCTGATTGATTTTCCATGTAAAAAAATTATAATACCAAGGTCATGGGACACATATTCCAAGCTGAATGGTGGGAAAAACATCTTAGTGGGTGTCACTTTCGGTTTATTATGGCTAAGGAAATTGAAAAAGGTAATGGCAAAGGCAAAGTGGCATTAATTAGCATTTTATTGATGAAAATAAAGGAAAACATGAGAAAAGGAAGGTGAACGGTCACAAAATTTCATGTGAGGAAAAATGAAGGAAAATGAAGAAAATAAAAGCCTCAATGATAAAAAGGCTTTTGAGGATCAATTGATAGCTTTTTATCATTTTGGTTTTGGAGCTCTCTTGTATTCTCTCATTCTCTCATACTCTTGCACACTTAGAGTATTCTTGGAGCACTTTGGCATACATTAGATTTGGATAAAGAAGGCAAAGTAAAGCAGGAAAGCAAAAGGGAACACGTGGATCAATGACTACAATTGGATTTATTTGTAGGTAACAGGTTACATGTGTGATTTCCTTGTTGATCTATGGATTCATGGTATATGCATGTGGTTATTTGGTTATATGTTGTCATTGGCATGGAGGATTTCCCGGATTGAGAGGATAGCCATGGTGTTGTGGATTTTTCCACTTGATTGTTTTATGATTGGTGCTCACAATTCCTTATGGCTATAGGTTGGAACAAACACTCTAGAAGTTGTGGAACAACTTGGGTTGAGTTACTAGTCCTGGAGCCTAGGTTGGGGAAAACACACTGGAGCCCTTGGTGGGTTGAGTTACTAGTCCCTAAAGTTGGGTTGGAAAAGTTCTCTAGGGCCTTAGAAGGTTGTGGGTTGAGTTACTACTTCCTGGAGCCCTGGAAAACTTTGGTAGAGATCGATCTAGTTGGTATTAGTGATGTCTGACCCCAGGGTGGAATCACTGGTTGAGGGTTTAGGTGGTTTGGCCTCTAGAATCCTTCATTTGGTTTATCTTGGTTTATTCCATGAGACCTCGCATTCATGCTTGGAATATGGCGCGGGGGTCATTGCATGAAAGAGAGATTTGGTTCATCCCAATCTATGGTTGAGTGGTACGTGGTAGTCCCTGACTTGGCTGGTATTTTCATATGCTAATAAGTGTTATTATTCTATTGTGATTCATGTATATTTGTAGTTATTATTTTGGTGATATTATGGTTGATTTTCCATGGTTTCTATGCTGGTTATTTTCTGGTTATATGCTAGTTATATGGTGTGTATCATCTATGTCTCTTTTCATGAATGATTTAGTAATTGTTTGGTTGATGAATGTACGGACTAATAATTATTGTTGCAGCTATGTGGAGAGGCATAAGGCATTCTCGGTGATTCTCAGATGAATCTAATAATTTTATGATCATATATGCATTCATGACCTGTAGCTTACATGTTTCTCATATGTTTGATGAAATGACTGTCATGGTTAGGTCTTTTTAGGTCAAGTTTCTGATTCAAGTTTGTATGTTTAGCCTTGTCATTGAGTCATTTATCATTTTGCAAAGTCTCGGGAAATTCTGGGTAGTGGTTTGGAGGTTGGCTTGGAATTGTGTCTAAGATATTGGGACCACACCCTCTGAACTAGAGAAATTGGGCTATAACTACATGGATGTAGTGTTGTGCATGCGGTTGGAGAACTATAACCGAATGCATGCTTTGTTGAGGTTGTGGTTGTGGGCCTTGGTCACTAAAAAAACTATCCAACTTAAGATTTGATCACCTGGGGTGGTTCTTTGGCCCCTGAGTTTCCCGTAATCCCTTTAGGATTTCAGTTGGTGGTCATTAGTATGCCCCACTTCCTTAACTAGAGCTAGCAATTCAGATCATGTCATAGTAGTCCTAAACTCATATTTACCCTGGCAGTCTGGTAAAAGTGGGTAAAGGTGGGAGGAGGCGTTACAACTACCTATATGATGGACCAAGAAGTAGAGCTTGTAAAAGGTTCCTAGGAAACTTGGCTATTAGCAAGGACCTAGGGATGATTACCCTGATAGAGTGCCATCCAAATTCAACATAAGACTATAACCAACGACTCAAGGATATAATTAGACTCAAGAAGACATGCTTTACACAACACATCATACATATATATTAAATCAGATCTTGAGTAACATCAGTGTGTACATCACAGAGGGCTCGAAGAGGTCCCACATATGAGATCCCACATCAATGAAAATAAGAAAGGAGGAAAATCCCCAGCATTATCACATTGTAACATCATCCATGTCAATGCAAGTTATCATTAATGTAACCATTATGTTGTAACAAGAAGAAGTTATCTTCTAAGTATTATTCTAATAAATTCAAGATTCTTATGGTTATTCCAATGTGTTTTATACTTTTCACACTATGTTAGTCAATTGTGTAATACTAGTAATACAATCATGTATGTGCACAACAACACCATTTCGACACAGAAATGCATTACACATTTAATATCATAAAACATACTCAAGAAACACTTATCTTATAAATATTTGGGCAACTGAGTTTGGGACTAGGAATCTCCACCCAACCATCAATAGCTGCAACGAGTTCTCTCTTGTAGTTATCACCCTCGAGCCGAATTCCAGAGACTGAGATGGTTCACTCAAACTATTAGACACCAACTGTTATTTGAAAGAGGGACTCCAAAGAATCTCCCACCTCCGCCCACCAACCAAATAGCAATCAACCAATTCCACATGGAATCGAGAGGCATGTTGTCTCCACCCTTCAACTATTCAACAATAAATAAACTCCAAAGAATTCATAGGCATCACCTCCACCCTGAAACCTATAAAATAATGGTTCCACCAATTAAAGGGAATCTAGAACCCACTGCCAAATTATGAAAACAAACAAAGGAGATTCCAAAACTTCTTGCCTAGGAATCCAAGAGCTAGATCTCTACCCTAGGATATCAAAGGACTCTATAGAAGACTATCTCCACCCACCATCCCCCAAGGGTGTCCTGTGATTTACCCTCAATTGGAGAAAGTTCCTCCCAAACTCCTATTGCTCAATCGAAATATTAGTAGCTTCTCTAAGAGTTGGCGAATGCCCATAACCTCTCCAAGCTACTGTAAATGTCTTCAAATTAAGGAATGTGTTATTCCCTACAAAAATTTCTCATGGTGGTGTTGTTCTTAGTGATTGAATTTGCTACTATGTTCTTGTTGTTGCTGAGTGTAATCGTTCTCTCCCCTTGTTACATTGCCTCCCTCTGTCATTCTAATGTCTTACCTTCTCGTTCATGACAGTTCTTCACTTGTGGTTGGAAAAGTAGTGCAAGGTCTTGTTGGCCTGTCAGGGTTGTGCCACATCTCCCCACTCCATATTTTATTGAATTCCATTGAACTTCCCACTCTCACTTGTGTGCTTTCGGCATCTCCCTCCACGACGTTGTCATCCTATTTATTGTTTATGTCCTCCCTCGCTTGTATTTTCCTCCAAGGAAGCATGGCCACTGTCCTCTTGTCCAACCTCCTCTTTAATGGCATGCTCCAATGCAGTTACAATGCACACCTACCAGCCTCTTTGGTTGTCATAGCAATTAAATCCCCAACAATTACCCTCCTCAGTCTTTGGAATATGGTTCCCATACTTAGTCCCTAATTCTTTTATGAAATTATTTACATTGCAAAAATGTGGTTAAGCGATCTAGGTTGTCTCACACACACATTACAATCATTAATACATGTTAATGTTATGGGTTATTAATAAGAACAATTAACATCTATAGTCGCAAAACTATAAGTATTAATGCTATTTAATAGTAAGACGTATCCTACTATGGATAATATAATAAATATTGAAATGTACTATCAATTACGTAGAGAGGCATGCCTACTTTGGAATAGGGTTTCTGGAAGTTTAATTTAATAATCAATAATTATCAGATGGATGATAGGGATTTAATTTCCATAGAATATTCTAGAATATTATTAGTAGTAGTCATAAATCAAACGTTGAGATTTATCTCAAAAAAAAGTTATGTTATTTTTCCCTTTTTAACTAAATTGATTAATTGTCATATGAACATGAGTTATTGTTTTTTGCTTGTGTGGTATTAGTAAGCCATGACATTGTAACAAAGCATATTTACAAGTTAAGAATCTCCATGATAAAGTGTAGGTGAATCCCCATGGTTAAGAATCATGTTACATATGTATATATGTTTAACTCACACATTTAAGTTTTAATAACTAATAATGTTAATGATAATTTAAAATATAAATATAATTACGCCGTAAGGCGTATTTATTTGAAAACAACTTTGCTGGTTGTCTGTCTGTCATAAATATTTACCGTTCGATCTTTGTTAGACGATTGAATCAATATTAATCGTTGATTGGAATAGTCGGTTGCAACAGTTGCGAAATTAGTTTTGGCTCGCGCGTTGGATGATGGCACTAAACAATGGCGCCCGCAGCAGACGTGGTGGCTAGCGAACGACCCGATTTCCTTGTAACGGCGGAACCGCCGAAGTCTCTGCAATCCATCTTCATCCGAGACGAGGACGAGCGCCCCAAGGTGCCCTACAACCAATTCAGCAAAGACGTTCATGTCATTTCTCTCTCAGGAATCGCTGGGGAGGAGAGGGGCCGCGTGAGAGACGAGGTGAGCAAGGCATGTTCTGAATGGGGAATATTCCAGGTCGTTGATCATGGTGTTCCCCAGGAGCTCGTGGAGTCCATGACTCAGCTCTCTAGGGAGTTTTTCGCCCTCTCACCAGAGGAGAAGCTCAAACACGACATGAGAGGTGGGAAACGTGAAGGATTTGTGGTGAGCAGCCATCTTCAGGGCGAAAGTGTCCAAGACTGGAGAGAGATTTTTATTTACTTCTCTTATCCCCTTCACCAGCGTGATTACAGCATGTGGCCTGTTAAGCCCGAAGGCTGGAGGTGCCCACATCCATCCCCTGCATCCCCCCCATATAAATTGATTTCATCCTTCTTCTTTTTTCATATGAATTGAACACTAAATTGTTGTGTATTTGCAGGGAGATTGTAGAGAAATACAGCGAATTCCTGATGGGTTTGGCATCCAAACTGTTGGGGATAATATCAGAAGCACTGGGATTGGAAACTGAAGCAGTGACCAATGCTTGTGTGGAGATGGACCAGAAAGTGGTGGTAAACTTCTATCCAAAATGCCCAGAACCAGACATGACATTGGGGCTGAAGAGGCAAACAGTTGCGAGTAGCTATGGCAGATACGAGTAATGAAGTGTGGACCCAACACTGGAGTGGGCGACTTATTAAATAATACACATACCATAATAATTTCCTTACGTTGTCTGTCTGTCATCCAATGGTATTTTCAATTTAATCTTATTAATGTATGTGATGATTTGCAAGCTGACATGACTTTAAATAGTTATAATCCTGCAACAACCATGGAATCTAAGTCTATAGCATCTTTATATAAGTTATGGTTTATTATCCAATGACATTTTCAATTTAATATTATTAATATATGTGATGATTTGTAGATCTAAATACATGCAAAAAAGAGATAATTCATATATTTCAAAGTTAAAATTGTTTTTTTTAAGATTTATGGATTTTAACTTCTTGAGTTATGCTAATAAAAGAAATTTGATGGAGTAATATTCTAATGATGTTAATTTATAAGGGTGATAACTGAAATTTGTGAAAATTCTCTCATTACAAATCGATGGAACGAAAAATAGTAATGCAAGAAATTTGATAGAGTAATATTTTGATGATGTCAATTTATGATATAATGGGATAATTTTTTGTTTAATTACTATTGTTTTTTTTCTTAATTATTTAGTGATATAAATTTATTGTTATTGTTTTATTTAAGTTTTGATAAAATGAGAAGTTATAAGTTTTATGCATTTATAATTATTCGAAATATAGTTTTTTTTTTTTTTTTTTAATTATTTAGATAGGCTCATTTTTTAACAAAATTTAGTATTTAATATCCATATAATATTTTATCTTGAATGATTCTTTATATGTCACGATTGTTTTCAAATTGCCTTGAATTACCTTACGGCGTTTCCTTTGCAACATTTGGTGCAATTGCTAGTTTTAGTTAATTTTCAAGAATTTTTAAATCTTGGCAATGTGAGATGTATCATAAGGTAAGCGTTTTTTGTCTATTGGCACACACAAACACACATATATAGTTCATGGACTACGTCCATAGAATATTTGTACCAGGCAGATCCACCCAAAGGGATCACTTCATGTCGACTCGCTAAGAGAATTAAACTCGTGACCTCTAATTAATAGCAAAAATGTTTTAAAAACAAGGACTCAACCAATTGAACTAATCCTTGAGACGTTGTGCTAGCATACATTATTAATATGTACTATTAATATATATTAATAATAATAATAATAATAGGAATGTAATAGTGATTAATACTATTGTGTAATAATAATAATGTAATGTGAGTAACACTAATGATGTAATAATTAAATATGTATTAATTTTAATATGTGTGTACCAATACATTATTCATATGTCCAATTAATATATATTGAAAGGTACTCATGACAATATACTAGTAGTAGCAATAATAGTGTGTGATAGAATTAATGTAATGACAATAATGTATGAACTATTATATTAGTTTGAATAACATAATAGTAATATGTATTACTATTAGTGATTTATTAATAAGTACCATTAACTAAGTAGTATTAGTTCCTACCAAAGTAGGACCATAGTATCCAATTTGCTTGTTGATCACTATTAGTTTAGTATTGACAAATTCAATTTATAATGTTTAACTTTGAAAAAAAATATGTTTTTCAATATTATTAAAAAAAAAATTCAAACATTTGATTGGACCATAATTTGAAAGTCTTATTGCAACCTTTGCACAATATAATGTCATGTGGATAATGCCTTCACATATTTTATGCCACAATTTATTGATACGGTTGCAATATTCATGAATGAGTTTTAGATATTTGTGATCTTAGTTGCCCTGTAACACTTGTTAATATTAGTAGCAAACAATGCTATAAATATTAATATTAATAATAGTAAAATATTAAGATATAATAGTAACAAGTCTAATAAAAAGAAAGCCAAAACAAAAACAAAAACCTAAGAAAGAAGAAGCAAACAAAAATTAGACAATTAAGATGAAGCACAAAAACTTTAAAAGAAGAGAACAAAACCTAACTAACAAAAATGAAGAACATAACTAAAAACATTAAAACCAATGAAACAGAGAATGCATAACATATGAATGATAAAAACGACAAAAAGGGATTAGAGTTATGACACAAAAATGATACAATAGTTGTTTTGTGCATCATTTTGTATGCCCCAAACTTCCTCAAATAGTTCTTTCTAGCGAGCTATGATATGCCCCAAACGAAGATTTTCTGCAAACTTTGTGCCCTCCGGAAGTTGATGTACCATCTAACTACCTCAAGGCCTCTAAAATTTTTGGCGCTTCATCTTCTAGGGTCTGAGTTTTGGACCTCTAGGGTTCCCTCTTTATGTTAAAAGGTCATTTTTTTAACCTCTTGTAATAGCTTTTGTGAATGCATATAGAAACCATCTATCTCTCTTCAAGGATAACTACCAACATTCTAGCTAGTTTGTGTTCAACAATATTCTGCTATTACTATTCTAACCAATTTGTATTCTACAATATTATACTATTTTATTTACTAGTAAAAGTTGTTTTTTCACTATATTATTGTGCTCTCTTTCATAATTTTATATGTGTGTTTCATTTCCTTTCATGCCTTTCAATTCATTCATTATACAACTTGGACCAGTGGTATAAGATCCATCTGCTCCTTATTTCTTGGTGCATGTCCCCGACGAGGTCAAGTTATAGAAATTTGGGTCTTAAGCTAGTTTCACTTGGAAACGATCACTCTCACCAACCCAAATGACCTCCCAAAGTTTCTTTCCCATGGAGGTTCAAGATAATATGATCTCGAAATCCCTCCAATATGACTCTCCTCGCTTTAGCCACATCCTTCTTCCACTAAGTGAGATCCTGGGCATCAGATGCTGGGGGTTTCACTCCATCTATTTTGATTTAATATAGCAGCCCATTGTCATCCAATACTGCCTCCATGCTGATCTTCCATGCCACAAAAGTTTTGGTTCCTTCTAAAGCATACTCGAGCCTAAGTCCATTTGAAGTCATCTTCTCAATCTTGGAGAAAACCTGCAACACTGATATTGAAATTCGAACCACCTGCAATGACAACTTCGAAACTCTTCTCTACTGTGAATCTAGCACTGATACCATGTATAAATTAATTGTATATTCAATTTTTCTCATGTAATTTACTTAAGCATAAGACTCAAATATACTCTACTCATCTACCAAAGCAAATTCACGATCGAGAACATATGTCAAAAACGTGCATCATGATTAAACACACATACATAGAGAATTATATAGGGGAAAGAAACTGCTCAAAACACCTTCTTATCTATATTGCGTTAATCAAAGAATCTAGATGAATACAATATGCTTGCTCAAGCTAAAGCACAACCTGCAAAAGTATCATCTATCCTCTATCTGTGTGACTGAATTTGGCCAACACTTAGCCTATTTCAAGCCTTCTCAAGCTCCTATTTCCTTGCGTTGTTTGATGAGGAACTAGCCTCTATTAATTATGGAAGTTTCTCATTGAGAATTGTGTAATTCCTTTAGGCCCTTCCTTGACTGCATGCACAACCTGTACAACTTGGAAAATTTTACAACTAATTGTACACTGCCCTTGAACTCCAATCACAACTGGGTAACTTGAATTTCATGCATGCATGATTTAATTAAGGCTAATTTATCAGTTGAATGGTTAAGCAGTAAAGCTGCACCCCATTACTAGACCTCCCACTAGTTCCTCTAATAGTTGGAACTAGTTTAAATGATCTTAACTCAATTTAACTGAATTAAATTGTTACAACTGAAATTAATTCAACCTGGGCTCCTAAAATTTAGGAATCATTGTACACAACTCAAGTTAAGCCCTCAAATCAAATTAAATAAGCTATCTGAGTGATTACAACTCATTTAACTCATTCAAGTTGTCTTCTGATGTGGAATTTCGATTTTCTCCTAATTTAATTCAGGGGAAAAATAAATTAGGACTTTATTGTTTCCTTTTCAACAGTTATGAGGTGCTATCAACTCTATCCCAATACCTTCTTTTGCACAAAACTCTTTGAAGGCATTGGAGGCATATTCTCCACCATTTTCACTTCTCATTGCTTTGATTTCATCTCGGTTTTCTTCTCTACCAAGGACTTAAAATCCATGAACCTGTCTAAGAAACATATTCAAGTTTTCTAAGAAAAATCATCAATGAAAGTAACATAATACCTTTGTCTCATCAGGGATGGAGAAGAAAATGGCCTGCACACATCTTAATGCACCAGCTCCAAAATCCCTTTGGATATGTTGTCCTGATCATGGAAAGAAGACATGGCATACTTTCCAAGTGTGTGCCCCTTTCACACTCCACTCTTGTCGAGGGCGCCTGCTAGTAATCCTACGGAAATCTACTAGATAATCTTCAACGCCCCATGATGCAAGTGTCCCATGTTCCTGTGCCAAAGT
This sequence comes from Pinus albicaulis, assembly GCA_034641835.2. NCBI lineage: Eukaryota > Viridiplantae > Streptophyta > Pinopsida > Pinales > Pinaceae > Pinus > Pinus albicaulis. The sequence continues at coordinate 1,250,563,378 of CM076584.1, forward strand.
TCACCAACATTTGCACATCTCACCTTGCTACTGAAGGCTGCAATTGTCTCCATCTGAAACCTGTAGAGGTTCTTCACCCTCACACCTATTTTCTTCATTGTCCCTGAAGCTAGATGCTTGAAGTAAGACTTACCTCTGTTGAGCATGACATCATATCCTTTATCCTCAAGGATAGCTATTGAAACTGAGTTCTTCTTTAACCTTGGAACATAGAGAGCATATGTGAGATGAATAAAATTATTTGACTCCCTCTCAAAGCTGACAATACCAACTCCTTTGGTAGCATACTTGCTATGGTCTCCAATCTCAATATTCACTTGAAAATCCTTCTCATCCAGTTGGCTGAAATACTCCTTGTTCCCTATCATATGGAAAGGGGCTCCTGAATCAATATACCATGTGTTGCTCCCTATTGAGCTTTCCATGCAAGATATCAATGAGAAATCCTTCTCAAATTGAGAGGCAAACCCATCTACCTTAGTTGATGCAGCTACATGTTCCTTATTCAACCCCTTCTTTTTAAAATTAGGACACTTAGACGAAAAGTGCCCAAAATCATTAGAATTGAAGCACTTGATCTTACTTAGATATTTTTCCTTCTTGTATTTGAATTTCTTTCCTTTGGATTTACCTGCAAGAGAAAGATTCTCATCTTCCTTCTCACCCTTCTCACCCTTGTCGCTACTACTAGAAGCCTCAACTAGACTAAGCCTTAGCTCCTCCTGAGGTAAGTCACTTCATAGGCATTCCCAATTAGACAACTTATCTCATCAAGTAATCCCTTGAAAAAAAGTAGCCCACTCCTTGGGAAACCCATTTATAACAACTCATACTAGCTCTCCATCCTCCAACTTCTCTCCCACAACTACTAGCTCATCACGAACTCCCTGAATTCTGGTGAGATATGAAGTTACATTCTAACCCTTCTGCATCTTAATGATTCTCAACTTCTCCTTGAGAATCATTTTCCAATTCTCAGAAGGGTCTTGATAGAGATTGACTAAGGCATCCCACATTTCCTTAGTTGTATCTTTACCTGCAACACGAGGGACTACATGATCCCAAAGTCCATCTAGGATCATCCTCTTGGTCTTGGTATTGGCCATCTTCCTTTGGAAAGTCCTTAACTTAGTATGGATCTAAAGGTTCTACAATACATTTCTCTACATAATTCTTCAGCCCAAACTCGTCCAACAAGAACATTATCTGGACTTTCCAAAACCAAAATTTGAGGCACCATCAAGTCTATCCTGCTCTCTCAATCCTACTTCTGTGTGTGTCATCTTTCATCTTTCAAACTTGAAATTTGTGTGTTGGTCGATTCTTGTTTACTAATATAATACCATGTATAAATTCCAAGAAATTATGATCTACTAATATGAACAATTTGAAAGATAATTTCTTTTCATATAAACACAAAATTTCTCTACAAAATTTTCAGTGGAATGGAACATAAATAAATGCACAATTCAAATAAGAGAGTGCAACAATTTTTCTAGGGAACCCAACTGGGAAAACCATCGCTTGCTTGTGAATTTTATTGAAAAAATTTAGAGCAATAAATCTCTTACAAATACACTTGCTTCAATATAGAATACAATAACCTCTCAACCTTAGACCTGCTTGAAACATTTTTCAAGAATGTTGTTGCTCTCCTCTTATGTTTGTGTGCACTAGAAGCGCAAATTCCTCGCGCAAATTCACCTCCTATTAAATAGGAAATTCCTATTTCTATGCACACTTCCTTGGGAAATTTCCTTTCTCTCCAATAATTCGCCCAAGGTCCCTTGGCACCTTTCTATCACAAGCTCACACAAATTATGATACAAATTGTGCCTTCGTTCCTTCTTTTAAAGCAATTCAAATGGCTATGTTTAGAATTTTTTTAATTAAGGAATGATTTTGTGATTTATTGAGTTAACTAAATGAAAACTCACATGCAACTCATATTGTATCAAATCTAAGACCTGAAACTCAACTACTCGTCATTTTCCTCAATCAACTCACACTAGAAGACAAGTAAATCATCCTTCTACTTAAGAACATTAGTTAACTGCACCATAGCACATCGTAATTTTTAGGAAATCGAGCATGCCAAAGATGAAACTCGATTTTTACTCCTTGAATTAAGGCACAAATCAAGGAATCAATCGCTCACTACTATTTTCAACACCCGCTATCTTTCTCTCTCTCTAAAGATAGTTACCACCATTCTAGCTAGTTAGTGTTCTACAATAATATGTTATTACAATTCTAGCGAGTTTTTTTTTCTACAATATTCTACTATTTTATTTATTAATAGCAGTTGGGTTTTTAGTATATTATTGCAATCTCTTTTATATTTCGTTTTGTGCGTGTTTCATTTCCTTTCCTAACTTTCATCTCATTCCTTGTACAACCTGGATCATTTATGGTCCAACCCCTTTCGTAATATTACCTGCTCATGGCTCTTGGCTAAGGTGCCATGTTGTACTAGGGTGCGATTCAAGGTGGCTATTGCTATATATGTTTCAATAAATATATCCACTACCAAAGCATGATAGGTAGGGGGGTTAGGAATTCACCTAGGTGGATGAGGACGTAGTGTTGGGTTGTGCTTAGCATTTCGTTTATATTATGCAAACCCACAACCCAACCCCTAGAATTCTCCCATATCAAAGTAGTTGACATGGAATCCTAGCCTGAAATTTTCCCATAATTTCCCTAGGAAATGTAGAGGTATCTATGATATATGTGGATTTTGGTAGACACCTACCTATTCCACTTGGAACTTCATCTGGTTTCTTCGGTTTCCTTGATTATAGCACAATTTACTATTTTTAGCAATTTTTCGGGTTCTGAACTTTCAGGGCTGTTTTTACCCCCTATACGACATTTTTTTAGGTCTGCAACAGGCACATATCCATAGGCTAGCCGCAAATATGGTAGTACTTGGAGAGATATTTCCAACAAGGTCGTACGTGACAAACAAAATCATATGACCAAGTCACGACCCCAAGAAGTTGGTTGTACAACTAACTCGAATGGGACCCACAAAATCTTGGTGTTCCATCTTCTAGAGTTATGGTTTTGGTTATTCAGGGTTTCCCTTTGTTTTTCAATTATAAAAAGGTCCTTGAGCCTCATTGTAACACAATTTAGAGGCCTGTAGCTGCCACATCTCTTCTTAGAGATAAGCTACTATTGTTTGAGCCAATTTATTTCCATTCTGTATGTAAGCATCTTTCTGTTCTTTGATATTAATGAAATTAAGATTTATACTTGTTGTATTTATGTATTTATGTTTACATGTATATTCTGTTGTGTTCCTGCATAATTCCGCATCAGTGGTATCAAATCGGGCTGCTCTTTCTCTGTGTATATCCCTAACAAGGTCAGGGTATAAGGAGTTAGGGATCGAACTGGTTGAACCTTTGGAAGACCGACCTCTCCGACTCCGGCGACCTCCCATGGAAGAAGAAAATAAAGAGGAGGGAGTAAGAGATATTTTCAAAATATTGCTCAAAGAATCCCTCGAGCGAAAATTAAATGCGATGATGGAAAAATTTTCCTAGATCCTTCGACGGATGCCCACCAACGATGCATCTTCGTCCAATAGTCACTTCAAAGGCACTGCCCCCTTCAAGGTACAAGTGAAATTAAATATCCCTATATTCGAAGGTCAAATATATGCAGATGTTGTAGATAAATGGTTGAATCTACTGGAAGGCTATTACTTTTTTAATGCTCAAGGATGTCCTCCATGTCAAGGATTGGGGGGAAACTTACTATGAGAAAAGGGTCGAGGAACCCTCTCTGTTTACAACTACCCCCTCTTGGTGTTGAGAATTTGGAGGGGCAGTTATTAATTAAAATTCTCTCCTTGATAATTAATTGTGAGCTTATTTTGTTTACTTATGTCTTCTCTTCTTAGCTTATTTATTCTTTCATCAAGTCAATTACCAAAAGACAAGAGACACAAATTTAGGCTTTTCGAGCTAAGGAAAAACCTCTCCCTCTTGGAGATGAAAACTCACAAGAAATTCTTCTTATAGACTTCCAAATGACAAGTACCATGACCATGACATATACCCTTGACCTTTGTATGCCTCCAAGACCTTATCACTTCTTCTTCCTTGACTCCTTAAGTTGATACTTCTTTTCTGCACCAGAATTAGAGAGCTCGGTCTCCACTTGAATTCTTCCTTCTTTAAGATATCAACACCTTGTCATAGATTGACTAGTGCACACCTCTCACTTCTACATAACCTTGATGACTGGTCTTCAATTTGTACATTGATCTTTACACGCCATGACACCTTTTGCTGGATAGTTCACCCTTCCTTAAATTATGTAGATACCCTTTACTTGTATTGTATCACTTCGTTGAGCATACGTACATTACTTTACACTTAATGTAATTATGTGCCTTACTGAGATTACCTTCCTGAGATCTGTACGAAAAACACAGTCCAAAAACTTCATATATATTACAGACCCTAATCCAAAATCCTTCTTTGCTGATATGTCCCTCTTTACACCAGTACGAAGTTCTATTCTCGCATTTCCTTTAGTCTTGAAATTCTTGCAATTTAGTCTGGAAATCTCAGACAAGTCCAAATATGTTCTTGTAATTTCTGCCCACATTTCTGGGCTATTTGTAGTTGTTCGAACCTATAATTAGGCGACATATCAGTGAACTGATGTGACATATTCTTGAGCCAACTTTTCCAACATTTTCAAGCCAACTTGTAGGGCTGATCTTCCAGCGTTAAAATGGTTGTTTTGAGGGCTACTTGAACATCACTCTTGAGCCATTTTTCTTCACAGTTAGATGACAAGGTATTGGAGCATATCTTTTTTACTAGACACTTCATATACATGACTCATGAATACATTTATAATCAGAAGACAAATCCTAATAGACATCAAGAAGAAGTCTATTGACCTATAATAAAATCTTTCTCATGAAACCCATGAAGCAAGCATAAAAAAAAATACATTTTATTATATTTGTCTTCTTCTTTACATAAATAGATAATTACATAGTCAATATGAAGACCGATCCTAGTTACACTTTTCAACACTCCCTCTTAACTAGGGAGCTATTCATACATGTACATGGTCATTTTCAAACTGAAGAATCTCATAAGAAGAATCGGATTGGTAAACGCATCTGTATAGCATCATATCAACCATCATTGTCCAAGTGCAAGGCCTTGACTAACAACCCCATCTCTCAATGAGAAAATGGGCTACAATGCTCACGATACACATGACTTATAGACACCATAATAATTGTATCTCCAAGGTAAATACTCCACCCAGGTGTTCCCAGAGTATGACCTTATTGGACTATTCTTCTCTTGGGTAGCTAGCCCTCAAAGAATATCGGTCCTCGACTACTCTTATCTTGAATGCCCTATCACATTCTCAAAGAGTATCTAATTGAAAATTATTACGCAATCATCCATTCTGTCTTCCAAGTGAAGACCAGAATTATGTGTTTATCCATTCTCTCCACATGGCCTTCAGTAAGAATTACATCTGTTAGTCCTAGTCTAGTGCATGACACATGTTTTTTGAGAATCATATGCGTCACTCCCTCTTAGCTTAGGAAGGACATACGTCATGTTTCTTCCAAGCAAGAAACTTACCACCAGGCTCCCTCTCAACTAGGGACCTGCAGCAGCAATGGCGAGACACCCAACTGCTCATGAAGAATTCCTCCCCTCGATGTCATGGATTTCGATATTGAGGAATCTTCAACCTTTTGGCTCCATAGGGCACATATCATCCAGCACTTTTGTCCATAAGTAATTTCAACTATCAGAAAGTGATTCATCAGACTTCCTTATCTGGTCCACCTTTATGCCATGCTGCTTTCTTTCAAACCATATCTCAAGGATCTTACATCCTTCTACATGATTTGCAACCTTGCATAAACTTATCCAGATAAACATATATATATAAGAAATTTTAAATCAAAAGTTACCTCAGTGATGATCTTTCACCATGACATCTTCCCATAGGCATCGACATCCTCTATTCAGATTGACACATCTCCTAAAGATATGCGTTGTCAAGGGTCTTATTCTTTACCAGACTTCTATTAGAGTTTAGATATCCTCCCAGGAATCTCGTAGTCACATATTCTTGCCTTCTGGATGATAACCGCCTCTTGACATGGCTGCACTTCATGATCTCTTCCTTTCTTTCTCCACACATCTTCATTCCCAAGTACTTCCAATTTCCAGTTCCTTGTTTGTATACAACCACCTCATATTCCTTATGAGGACATATTATGTTGATTTCATCTGATAGTGACAACTAGTGTAACAAAAGAGATCCTCCTTTCTCTGATCAGACTTTTAAAAATAGAAGTCCATTACCTGCAACCATATGACATGAATTTACAACATCTAGCGTCAATATATAAATATATGTACCTCATACCTTTTTCCTTTGAGTTATCCTATAGAAATTTTACTATAATGAAGAACTTCATTCCCTTGAACTGCTTCATCAATATGTCATCATATCCCAATCCCATAATTCTGTAGCATAGAATTCTTGATGAAACCTTTTTGTTTTCTTTTTAACTAGTGAATCCATATAGAAATCCATTAGAAAATGTCAACACCTGTTTCCACATTAATTATTGAATGATGACCCTTGATCTTGATGATTGCCTTCCATAAATGTTGTTATAAAAAAGGTTTTAGGATCTCCTTCTTCAAGCGCTCCTCCCATGCTTCTATCATGATGATTTTAATATACATTGCTTCCTATCATACTATTTTACAACCAACATAAATCACTTAAAGAGAAATATGATCTCAGTCATATTAGAGATATTTCGCTTCTTCTTTCTTAGATTTATTTGTATCAGGTTCTTTCCTTATATCTGTGACATAGGCTTCTTCCTTTTTCCTCATGTCCTTTCCAGATTGAGGACAATCCCTTTTATAATGCCCAAGTTCATTACATCCAAAGCATCGTACTTTGTCCATATTTCTTCTTTTATGTTGAAGACAAAATTTTCGAATCTTCCTCTCCTCCTGGACATGGCTGCAAAGGCTAGATTCCCTTCAATTGATCCTGTATCAACTTTGGCTTTCAATCTTGTTTCCTCTATTTTACATAGAGACCATAGATCCTGGAATGGTGTTGCTTTTTTCTTCCCATATAAGCTTGAAGTGAAGTTTCCCCATTCTTTGTAGGAATTTACAGGGTAAGTTCCATAGATCAAGAACCAAAGGTCACCGCTCACAAACAGATCACAAATCAGTACACCAGTATAATCACGTGGTTAAAACCCTCAAAGAGGGAAACAGTCCATGCCCTGAGCCAATGGGGCCACTTCAAGGAATTTATTAATATAAAAAGAAAAGTTACATATGTTTCTCTCATAAACGGTTGCTGGGCAAATGACCCTCCATGCTCTTTAAATAGAGATGATGGACCAATCTAGTGTTAAGCCACGGATCAAGTGTCGTTAATGCTGAGGTGAGAGATAATTGTTGGATCACTACAAATCGTGATCGTCAGATTATAAGTTACAAATGTACATGGTAAAGAAGCACACTTTACCTAACTCTACACTATACTAAGTTATTCTTAACTATTTCCTATGTGTCGGAATATCCTAACACCCCCCCTTAAGAACAACTTGGGATAGGATTGAAGGATTTACAAAGGTGACACAAAAGGAGCCTATTTCCTATGTGTCGAAATATCCTAACATCCCCCCTTAAGAACAAATTGGGATAGGATTGAAGGATTTACAAAAGTGACACAATAGGAGAAGGAAGGAGGCATTAGAGCCTATCCCCCCCTTAATGACAACTTTCCTGAACTCCAAGCATGGATCGAAGTTTGGTAAACTTCACTTCTGTGAGAGCCTTTGTAAAGATATCGGCTACCTGATCATTGGTTGGACAGTAATGCACTTCAAGAACACGATCATGAATGAGATTTTTGATGAAGTGTATGTGGAGTTCAATGTGTTTCATACACTGATGCTGAACTGGATCTTTACATAGTTGAATGGCACTCTGATTATCACACCAAAGTGTAGCTGGATGCTGCTGATGGAGACCAAATTCAGACAGGATCTGACGAAGCCACATGGTTTCCTTGCTGGCTTCAACTGCACCACGATACTCTGCTTCTGCTGAAGAAAGGGAGATGGCACTTTGTTTATTACAAGACCAAGTAATAGGTCCTGAACCAAGAGTGAATACATATCCTGCAGTGGACTTCCGATCATCAGGGTCACCAACCCAATCAGAATCAGTGAAACCAATCAACAAGGGAGATGCTCTTGCACTGTAATGAATCCCGAACTGAACTGTACCTCGAATATATCGAAGTATTCTTTTAGCTACTTTCCAGTGACTTTCATGAGGTTGGTGCATAAACCGGGCGACAATACCAACGACAAAGGAAAGGTCAGGACGGGTATGGGTTAGATACAAAAGTTGGCTCTGATACCATGTAGGAATTTACAGGGTAAGTTCCGTAGATCAAGAACCAAAGGCCACTGCTCACAAACAGATCACAAATCAGTACACTAGTATAATCACGTGGTTAAAACCCTCAAAGAGGGAAACAACCCACGCCTTGAGCCAACACGACCACTTTAGGGAATTTATTAATATAAAAATAAAAGTTACATATGTTTCTCTCATAAACGGTTACCGGACAAATGACCCTCCATGCTCTTTAAATAGAGATCATGGACCAATCGGGTGTTAAGCCACAGATCAAGTATCGTCAATACTGAGGAGAGAGATAACCGTCGGATCACTACAAATCGTGACCGTCGGATTATAAGTTACAAATTTACATGGTAAAGAAACACACTTTACCTAACTCTACACTAGACTAAGTTATTCTTAACTATTTCCTATGTGTCAGAATATCTTAACATTCTTCCAGTAGAGCATTCAATTCCACTGCAGTCATTTCATTACAAACATTACTTCTCCCAATTCCTGCAGTTGGTCTCTTATTTAAGAAATCCTCATAAAGTATGAAGTGATTCCTTCCTCTCTTGACAATTTCATTTTATATAGTTCTTGTCTCAGAGAGATTTCTTCTCCTGTAATACTCACAGAGAATAACTCCACCAGTTTCTCATATATTTATTTTGCAGTTTTCAGTTTTGATACATAGGGTATGAGTGAGTCCTTAATGGATTCTATGATAATCCTTTGGGCTTTGATTTATCCTTTCATGTACTTGGCATGAGCTGGAGCATCTTCTTTTGAGGGTTTAATTTTAGATCCTTCGATGTAGCCCATAACTTCGTCTTCAATTAGATTCAAATCTGTCCTCTTCTTTCATGCACTAAAGTTTGATGACCCAACCAATTTGTTGCTTTCTTTGCAATAAGTCATTTTGACAGATTTAGATAAGATCATAGATACTTACTTTAGTAGGATGACTTCCTCCTCCTAGCAGCTTCTTTGATAGAGATGAGGATAGGAAATCCTTCTAAGATTGAGTTATCCAATGAAGGTGCTCTTGGATCCTTGATGATAAAGGATGTTTTCCAAAAAGATGATTTCTCTTCCAACAATGTCTTGAATATAAATCTTTGATGACAAACATTATATTTTTGATTAGATGATCCTTTGAAGAATCTTCCTTGCAAAATGATTTGACCTTTTACCCCGAACTTTGATCTTTGCTTCCTTAAGTGTCTTCTTTGATAAGTAGCCCTTCCTTTATCACCTTAACTCTGATAGTAACCGTGTGATAATTTGGAGGGGTGGTTATTAATTCAAATTCTCTCCTTGATAATTACTTGTGAGCTTATTTTGTTTACTTATGTCTTCTCTTCAAAGCTTATTTATTCTTTCACCAAGTGAATTACCAAAAGACAAGAGACACAAATTTAGACTTTTCGAGCCAGGGAAAAAAATTTCCCTCTTGGAGAGGAAAACCCATGAGAAATTTTTCTTATAAACTTCCAAATGAAAAGTATGATGACCATGACCTTATCACTTCTTCTTCCTTGACTCCTTAATTTGATCATTCTTTTCTGCACCGTCTTGCACCATCCTGTACCTTTCTGCACCAAAACTAGAGAGCTTAGTCTCCACTTGAATTCTTCCTTCGTTAAGATGTCAACACCTTGTCATAGATTGACTAGTTCACACCTTGCACTTCTACATAACCTTGCTAGCCGGTCTTCAACCTGTACATTGAAATTTACACACCATGACTCCTTTTGCTGGACAATTCACCCTTCCTTAAATTATGTAGATACCCTTTACTTGTATTGTATCACTTCGTTGAGCATACATACATTACTTTACACTTAATGTAATTATGTCCCTTCCTGAGATTACCTTCGTGAGATCTGCACCAAAAACACAATCCTGCAACTTCATATATATTACAGACCCTAATCTGAAATAATTCTTTGCTGATCTGTCCCTCTTTACACCAGTACAAAGTCCTATTCTCGCATTTCCATCAGTCTTGAAATTCCTGCAATTTAGTCTGAAAATCTCAGACAAGTCCGAATCTGTTCCTGTAATTTCTGTGTAGATTTCTGGGCTATTTATAGTTGTTCAAACCTATAATTAGATGACCTATCAGTGAATTGATGTGACATATTATTGAGCCGACTTTTCCAACATTTTCAAGCTTGTAGGGCTGATCTTCCAGTGTTAAGGAGCTTGTATTGAGGGCTGCTTGAACATCATTCTTGAGCCATTTTCTTCACAGTTAGATGACAAGGTCTTGGAGCATATCCTTTTGACTAGGCACTTCATATACATGAGTCATGAATAAATTTATAATCAGAAGACAAATCCTAATAGACATCAAGAAGAAGTCTATTGACCTATAATAAAATCTTGCTCATGAATCCCATAAAGCAAGCATAACATTTTATTTTTTATTTTTTATTATCTTTGTCTTCTTCTTTACATAAATACATAATTACATAGTCAATATGAAGACTGAGCCTAGTTACACTTTTCAACACTTGGAAATATTTTCAAGACACTGTCAAGGAAAAATATTACCCCATGGGGAGCTATGAGGAAAGTACATACTATGGACTACACTACGAAAACAAAGGGATCAAGATGTGCATGAGCTGATGAATCTTTCCCATACAATACGCACAAAGTTGGGTATTAAATATTTTGAGAAAAAATTGATGCTTAAGTATCACAGTTGTTTGCATAAATACATTCAGGAAGAAATAGAGTTTTTGGACATCTCCTCGCTTGGTGCAACATACCGATATAATGTCAAGATTGGGAATAAATTCAAGCATAGGAAGCGAGACTTTGGATATGCGAACCTAAAGCAGAGCAACGACACCCCCAAGCCATAGAGGAAAGGGTAGAGCTAGGTCGTGACCCACTAGGACAACTCCTCGAAGCCGCAAGCCAAGAATAATTGGAAGGTGAAGGACAACAAAAATTGGTGTGAGTTCCATAAAACTCCCACTCACAACACTAACGAATGTCGCACAAAGCATACATTGGTGGCCAAGCTAAAAGACTCAAAGACGGATGCATGCTATGATTCTGAGCAGGAACCCACCAAGGGAATTGACAAGGGAGAGAAGATCATTGATGTAAAACCCAATACGATGATATCCACCACCAAGATCCAAAAGGTGGAACCTGAGGATCTAGAGGAGGGGGAGTACCTCTTCCACTCACAAATGTGGGTAAAGGGTTCGTCGGTGCAGTTCATCGTTAACAGTGGGAGGTAGAATAACATGATATCAGATGATTTAGTTAAGATATTGAAGCTGGCAACAATGTCACACCCATATTGTACACCATCAGGTGTCTCAAACATTGATGAGATCTCTGTGTCAGCCAACAATGCCTCTTTCCTCATAACATCAAGCCCTTTGTAGATGATGTATTATGCGATGTTTCCCCTCTATAAGTTTGTGATGTTTTATTAGGTCAAAAATACTTATGGAAGAGCCATGTTGTATATGAATCCATACCTCATTCTGTTATTATTACTTTGGGTCAGAAATTGTACAAGATACCAGAGGTAGCGTTTCCTACCACCTTTTCTTTGATCTCTGCTAAAAAATGCAGCAAGATCATTTCCCAGACCGAGAAATTTGTCTTACTTATGGTTCACCCTCAGAGCAAGAGGAAGATTGTGGCTACATACACAACCTCTAGATAGGGCTCCTCTGAACGACATCAATCAATGGACAAGGTCATGGAAGAGTACAAGGACATCTTCACCTCACCTACAGGGGTACTTCTACACTGTTAGGTCAAGCACTCCATCAATATAACTTTGGGTGGGACCGATTTATTAACACTCTATTCTGGAGAACAATGAAATCAAGAAGTAGATTTAGAAGCTATTGTAGATTGGGCACATTAGGCGAAGTTCCTTACCTTGTGGGAGCCTGATTGTGTTGGTATAGAAGAAGGTAAAAAATTGGAGGCTTTGTATTGACTATCAGGTGTTGAATAAGATCACTATCTGTAATAGGTATCCAATCCCATAGATTGATGACCTTCTAGACCAGTGCAATGGGGCCAAATATTTCATAAATATTGACTTGAAGTTCGATTATCACCAGGTACCAATCGAACCCTCCGATGTATGGAATATTACCTACAAATCCAAGGAGGGATTTTTCGAATGGTTGGTCATCCCTTTCGGGTTGATGAATGCCCCCACAATGTTCATGAGGTTGATGTATGACATATTGCGTCCCTTCACCAACTCGTCATGGTAGTGTATTTGGATGAGATCCTGACCTTCAACAAGATTTGGGAAGAGCACCTACACCATATTCGACAGGTCCTCTAAAGCCTATGATGACAAAAATTGAGTTCCAAATTAAAGAAATGCACTTTTGGTATGACCCGGGTTCAATATATGGGGTACATCATTGATGAGCAGGGTGTGCATGTGGACCCGAACAAGATACAAGTTATTTGAGATTGGCCAACCCCAACCACTCCAATAGAGCTCCACAACTTTCTAGGTCTTTCCAATTTATATCACAGGTTCGTGTTGGGATTCTCTCATATCACCCGTCCTTTTAGTCAAGTCAACAAGGGTGGAGTGAAAACAAAGTTATTTTGGTCTGAATACCAACAGAAGGCATTTTACGAGTTGAAGCATTGTCTCTGCTCCGCACCGATGCTCACATTACTAGACCTGCAACAACCATTTCAAATCGAGACAAATGCCTTCGAATATGCTATTGGTGCAGTTCTTGCCCAACAAAGGAATCTGGTGGCATATCACAGTGAGACACTTTCAAATATAGTACAAAAGCATCCCACCTATGACAAAGAGATGTATTCCATTATTCAGGCTTACCGACAATGGAAGCATTACATTATGGGGAAGGAAACGATCATTCACACAGATTATCGACCCTTGCAGTTCATACAGACAGAAGAAAAGTTGCAAAACGATTGTTATCAGAAATGGTCCACATATCTGCAATAGTTTCATTTGAACATTAAGTACAAGAAAAGAAGCATCAATAATGTTGCAGACTGACTCAATCGATTGCCAATTATGGCATTGACCACTGTGCTCGACTCTTGTGGACACAAGATTTCAATATGGCCGCATCTTTATAAGAGTGATCCAAAATTTGACACCACATACCATATGATGCTCCTGGAACGCAAGAAAGTTCCAAAATTTCACCTCTAGGACACATTAGTATGCCACCTAGGACACCTATATTTTCCTTCTAGTGAGTGTGCTAAGATAATTTGGGAGGCACACTATAGTTGAGTCGCTGGACATTTTGGGGTAGAAAAAACAGTGGTAGTGCTGCATAAGTATTTTTGTTGGCCAAACCTTTGACATGATGTTGGGAAGTACGTCAGATCTTGCACTGCCTGCGCCATTTCCAAATCTACAATAAAATATCAAGACCTATATACTCCTCTGCCTACTCCTAGCCAGCCCTGAGAATCCATCTCCATGGATTACATGTTGGGCCTCCATTCTACCAAGCATGGCAATGACTGTGTTTTCGTGGTCGTTGATATATTCTATAAGATGGCCATTCTGGCGGCCTGCAAGAAGAGTATCACAACATAATCCATTGCCAAACTCTTCTTTGAACAAGTATGGATACACTTTGGGATTCCACAATCCATTATCTCATATTGGGATAGAAAGTTCCTAAGTACATTCTGGTCAGGCCTCTGGTTATTGTTGGATAACAAATTCACTAAGTCCACGACCTTCCACCCACAAACTGATAGCCAAATAGAGGTCGTGAACAAAATGGTTGTGCACATCCCGTGCACGAACAACTCGAAGCATCCATGCACATGGGATGAAATCCTCCCCTATGTCCAACACAACGACAACATAGCTCTCCACAACTCAACTGGGCACATTCCCTTTCATGTAGGGTTCAGATTCTAGCCACTATGTCCCATACCACTTGCAGCTACTCAGGAAGATTCGACTCATGTCTAGTCCGAAGATGACAAAGCTACCATATTCATTGAACACATCGAACAACTGGTCCATGAAATATTGGATAGAGAAAAATCTAAGTACAAACAATCTCATGAACACCATCGCGTGCCACACAATTTTCAATTGGGCAACAAAGTTTCGTTACATTTGCAGAAGGAGCGCCTCGTTGGGGTCCACTTCTAGCGTCACCTGCTCTGATATGACCTTTACACCACCACTAAGGTTTTAGGAGATAATGCTTTCGAGTTCAACATTCCACCATTCCTTGGCCTGCACCCAATATTCAATGTGGACCAGTTGCGGCCATACTTTCCCCCATTGCTGGACACATCAAACATTGCTGAGCAACTAACACCAACTGAGCTCAACCCAAGATGTGTCGAACATGCCAAGACTGATAGGATCATGGACACACATATCAAGGACATTTTCTAGTAGAGGATCAAGCTATATCGAGTTGTCAAAGCAGGCCAACTCCTTCACCAAGGCAAGTGGCTCATCAAGGACTAGGTTCAACAGAAATTTCCTCACCTCATAGAGGCTCTACACACAATGGGTACCATTGCTTCTTAAGGGGGGATGACCGATCCAAGTGGATATTGGTGGCCACCCGCCTATTCCTCCTAGACCTCTAACTGGTTTCATCAGTTTCCTTGATTATAACACAATTTACTCTTTTTAGCAGTTTTTTCGGATCTTGAACTTTCAGGGCTATTTTGACCCCCTAAATGACATTTTTTTTAGGTCCACAACAAGCCCTCCCATACAACTATGAATCTACTGCAAATATTGTAGTACTCAAAGAGATATTTCCAACAAGGTATCGTACACGCTGAACATAGATCATATGACCAAGTTATGAACCTGGGAAGTTGGTTGTCCAACTACCCCAACAGGGCCCACAATCTCTTGGTGTTACATCTCTTAGGGTTAGGGTTTTGGTTTTTCAGGGTTTCCCTTTGTTGTTCAATAATAAAAATACCATTGAGTCTCATTGTAACACAGTTCAGAGACATGCAGCCGCCACATCTCTTCTTAGATATAAGCTACCATCGTCAGAGCTAGTTTATTTCCATTCTGTATGTAATCATCTTTCTATTCTTTGATATTAATGAAATGTAGATTTATTCCTGCTCCATCTCTATGTTTATGTTTATATCTGTATTTTTTTTGCGTTCCTGCATAAGTTCAGATCAAGCTCCCTATTATTACAAGAATTTTTTTTCAAAAAATATGAACTACCTATCCATCCAATGGTCTCAAAATGGTTGATAAGTGCACCAGTCCATACAAATGTGTTTCTTGTTGATTGGTAAACTTTGGTCATTTCTTGGATCAACAAACAATGACAACAAATCTTGGTTGGTATTGTTGAGGGTTCTAATTTGGTGTTTATTTAGACAAGTTCGACAATATTCATACATCTTAGCTCTGTAATTGGAAATATTAGTTAATAGGCCTTGAACATTAGAAATGGATGATACAATTGAATTTAGTGAACTTGTAAGGGGAAATCATGAGGTATCTCTTGCATTTGGAGATCATGTATGAGTGCCCTCAATGTAGCCAAGGATACATCAATTTCAACATTGGATTTGTTTGTTCTTAGTTGTGGTTTGGTTGATCTAAGTTGCAGTTTGGTGATGGTGGGTTTGGGTTCTCACTAGGCTCTATTGTAAACAAGTCTCCTGAAATTCAATATGGTGCTTGTGCTTAGGGCGCTATTTAGGTTTTTTCTTCAATGTTATACCAAATTAAAAAAAATAAAAAAATAAAAATAAAATAAAAGAATCAAAGAAATTCCATTGGAATGATTACCTGGTCTCTAACTGAAGATCTAATTCATTGACATGGTGCTTAATTTAGACCAAGGATTAAAACTTCAACTCAAGAACAACTAAAAACACATCGCATGGTCCAAAATAGTTTAAAAAAGTAGGATGCAGGTGCATAAAAATGTGTAGCGCCGGGAACACGTCTGCGTTCCTAAGAACATGTGTGTGCTTTTCAGCCATGCCCACAGGACGCCCCCAGTTGGCATATTGGTTGGAAGTTCAGGGCTTGCCAAGCCTCGATGCTCAAGAACACATGCATGCTCCTAACAATGCACACACGGTTCTTGATGGCCCCATTGCCACTTTAGGACCATAGAAGTCTAACTACAACTTATATTTATAATAAAGACTAATTGGATTTAAAAATTGCAAATATAAAATTATAGTAAAATTTCATTAAAAGAAGGATAATAATAAAATGAAACTTACTTGAATGAGAATTAACTTTGAAAGATGGACAACCACTATTACAATAGATACAACTATTTCATAAATGCTACAAATGGCCAATTTGAACATGTCTGCAAAGGGATGGGAGAATACATTATTTACCAAACCACTAGAGCTAAGATCCTTTGAAAAAAAGAAATGTCATAATTAGATATCACTATTTCATAAATGCCACACATGGCTAATTTGAACATAGAAATGTCATAATTAGAAAACACCAGTCTATGTAAATTTACTTATATTTTTTCATTTATTTTTCATGTTACATTTTGTCCTAATTTCATTTTTTTTAGAGTGAATTGTATTGTCTTCAAAAACTAAAATTTACAAGATGATGTAAAACAATGAGGTCAGTCTCTCATTAGGGAGACCTTACCAGATCAAAAAATTTACTCTTTGTAAAGAGGAGAGAGGTAACTGAATATTAGGAGATACAAAATTAAACAAACCAAACTGAAAGATTGGCCTAAGCCACTTTTCATGAAAACATTCGTAGCAAAGGAAACATAAAACATAAACATTACACAACTAGGCATAGGGATATGAGTTGATACTATGACCTAGATGGGCTCTTATGGGTCCTTATATGTTCTCCCTGCCTTAGGGAGTATGCTGAGATGTTGTTTTATTATCTCCATCCTTTGATCTAAGTCCCTCAAATGTCGATACAAGTGCGAATATTCACCTGATGTTCATGTGAGTCCAAGAGAGTGCCCCGAGTAAAAACTTCATTTGCTAGTAGAGATCAATAATTTGCATATATTCTTGTGTCAGGAATCCATTCTGAGCATTCTATAAGAACTCTTTATCTGAGAAGAGGATTCTTTTAGAGGAAGTTTCCCCTTCAACCCAGGTGAGTTCATCCTGAGTTCTATTTTCATTTTTAATTCAAAAATAATTATATATTTATTTTCAAAAATATTTTTCTACATTTTTAAATATTTAGCTTTCCAGTTTTTGTTTTTTAATTTCCCCTTGGACACTGCTAGTAAACCTATGGGATTTTACATAAACTAGGCTCATTACAAGGGGAATTTGAACATGGATCTTGTTTCATGGATTTCACAACTTCAAATTAAACCGCGCCCCCTTCGACGGATTTAGAATTTCTTGTTTTCTCTCCTCGTCGATGTGGGATTGCTCATCACTTGCCACGTTTTCCACCCTTGCAGGTATTTGAGACACCACAGCGTCACTCGATTCTGTCCTCCGACCAATCCCCCAGAGTGACTCTTGAAAAGAGGTTTTGGTCCTAGAATTCAAGAAAGGGAAAAAGGCCGAGCTCTGGACTTTCCAGATTCTTCAATTTTTTTGTATCAGTAATGATGGAGAATTCGGTTGCTGTGAAAGAAGGAGCTTTAAATATTTCATCAGTGGTGGTTGAGGATTTGAAATAAATTTCCTTTTTGCGGGGTAAATCAGGGTTACTTATTGGTTAAGTCTCTACACAGGAAATGTCCTCTTCTGCATTGATAAATCTGATGACATGAGGAGTCATGGTCTGTGTTGAATTTGAATACGACTCAATTATTCACGTTCATAAATGTCTTGAAGATTTGAATGCTGTGATGGTCTAAAAACGCTGCTCGGGTAATGCGTGGCGATATTACTTGCGGCAGTGCTGTGTGCCGTAAATGTGTGCAGAGTTTGCCGCGCCTTCCAACAGATGTTTCTCATTACCTGGGATTTGGCTTATTTCACTAAAGTTCAAGTTTTCAACAAAAATTCAGTGTTGAAATCGTTTCTGTAGGGTCAGTTTTGGGGAGAGGATTTGATTTCCCTTAATATCGTCATGATAATGGGACAAGAAACTTCAGAACCCGTGGAAACAAATGATATAGGGCAAGTGATAATTGCCTCATTAGCCAAAGCTGGGAAGTGGGTTTGGGTCAATGCCAAACAATATCGAGGCATTTTAAAATGAAGACTAGCTCATCTAAAATGGGAGCATACAAGGAAAAAAGGGTCTCAAAGGGAAAGTACTCGGGTCCTTTGCAAGAAACAACATTCAAACAAGTCCTCTTCGCTAGCATGTGGGAATAACAAGTCCAAAAGAACATGAAAAGTCATTAACGAATTTTCCTTATATAGTCCCACATCCACACCTCTCACTTGGTCATCTAATCTTTATGTGAAAGAACTGTTAAATTTAAAAAAGAAATTGGAGGTAGTAGAAGCTAAAGAGCAGGAAAGAGATTGTACAATCCATATAATAACAGTTGAAAACCAGGCTTTAGCAGAAAGCAACAAAGTTCTGCAGGAGCAAGTGGCATTGCTACAGGAAGCTCTCCTGATACGGAAGACAAAATGGCAACGCATGAAGGAAGAGGTGCAAAACATGAAGAAATTTGTAGTGGAGAATACAAAGGTGATGAATTCGAAACCATCCCACGATAAGGGGAAAGTAGTTGCCCAAATAAACAAACATGAAGAGACATCAAGAAAAGAAAGGAAAGGAGATTCCACAAAACTCTCCAAAACTTGGGCTCAAGTTTTAAGCAACTTTGTTGAGGAGGTAAATCCCCTCTGCGGACAGAGGCGATCCCTACTAGCCCGGCAGGGGTCTAGCAACAAACAAACAATGCTATGACGCAAGCTCCTAGTTACGAATGAAAGACTTGGGATAAGAGCCTACCTGGATTCCAACGCTAGATCCGAAGAAGAGATGTCCCCGTCCTTCAGCCCTGGCAGATCACAATCCTTCCGCGATCTCCGCGGATGAACACCTGCACACAGAAGAAACGAACATATACAAGCATAGGAACCAGCATACGTAACTAAACATCGGTCAGAAAAGATATTACTCGCATTAACATGATGGAAAAGGAGTGGAACCATAATCATAGTCATCTATTAAAATGATAAACGAATAGAAGTTACAACCAAGTTCTGACGTCGCAGCTTCCTTCGAACGGGTCTCCGGTCGTCCATGTCTCGCAAAGCTCGCCAAGGAAAGGGAAACCTCTCCAGAGTCTCGTAACAATGGTCTCCTCGCTTGAATGGGCCTTAAGGGAAAGAAGGGATTCTTTACAGCACAAAGGCACTTAGGAATAGGGAGATGCAAAGCTTCGACACTGAGACTCTCGGCCTTTCGGCCTTCATCGATGGATGAAGGCTATATTTATAGAGGAGGAGGAGGTTGGGATCCTATTAGTGGAAGGGAGGCCTTATCCTTTGGGAGAGTTCCCATAAGGTGGAAACAAGAGGCCAAAGGAGGAAGAGGCGCGTGGTTATTGACCGAAACCACTCCACGAACACTCATCCACGAAAGTTGTTATGTCCGAAACTTCGCCTCTTTTTTTAAAAAACTTTCCATAAACGAGTGGCCTTGGGTACAACAGCTGGGACCGGGCGCCCGATTAAGCTGGGCTCAATGTTAATTTTCCCCATTGAGCGCAGGGCGCGAGTACATAACTGACTGACGCGATGCAAAAACGAGGTGTTTTAGGGGTGCACGTCAGGAAATGATAAACGGGAGAAATGTTGTCCTCATGGAAGGGGATGCGATGAAGGTATTTTGAGGCTTGACATTGCTCACGGGTCACATAATGGGTCCTCCATTGTGCGGGACGGGGAATGGTAAGGACGGTGACAAATTACTGTGTAACAGATGCCCCCTAAAGCATGAGGCCCGAGAGAGAGAGAGGGGTGAAATGCTTTACGAGAACATGTTCAACTGAAGCCCCGCCGTCGGAAAAACTGTGCAGAAAAATACAACTGATATCTCAAGTACATGATGTGTATGCGGTATGGGCGCAGCCATCCGAAACAGAGTATGCTATAATCCGGATCCAGCGTATGGACACAACCATCCAACTAAGATCAAACTAATAGACTCAGGAATGGTCGCAGCCATCCAGTAAGTGAGTCATGTACATAACGATAATAATCCACAATCGCAGCCTGGATTACAACAGACACAATCCAGGGTCTTGCGCTCCATCTCGACCCAACAGAGTACAAGTTCAAGCATGTGAATGTGTGAGCTGAAGTCGAACATGCAAGAACATCGTCGGATTACCAGCCAATGATGAAAGTTGTTAACCGACGCGAGAGAAACCACCAATAATGACAATGGTCCTCAAGGTACTACAGGTACAATCTACGGCGTGCGAATAAATGAGTTGACGTCGAACACCCGCAGAATCATTCGATCGGAAGTCGATGATGTAAACTTCACGTCGAATGCGACGAACCTGCCATTGAGGCATGCAGGCTCCAAGGTACCATAAGGAGTCTCTAGACCAACTTCCTGGATAATGAGTTGAAGTCGACAGGAAGTGACCTTGATCGAAGGTGGGCCATAATGATTCCCACATCATCGACGCGAGACAGAGAAACATAATGTTTTGTTGCGAATCAGGATCATATGAGAAACAGAGGAAGGTTGATATTTGCAGAGGCCAACTTCTCTTGAACACATAAACGACACGACAATGGATTTGGCAGTATTTGACATCAACGGATCAGAGGTCATGGCGACGAGGCAGTGAACAGATGAGAGGTCAAAAGAGATTACCCAAACCCATGGAAGCAAAGTGAAGTAGCGAGATGAGATGTCCCCAACCCGACACGAATGCAGACAAGTGCCATGTTCAAGAGCGACATACTGCCGACGACAACGACAATGGTTCCATTTTCCCCCCACCATTTCTGGCGAGTACCTCTTTATTTTTACACAAGCTTGAAGAGGATACCATATGCTTGTCATATAAGTCCGCCCTTCGGGCGAATCCATCCTAGTGCATTTAATGAGTCCTAGGAAGGAGAAACTCGGAGAACGTCATTTCGACTATATCCAATGTCATCAGGGTTTAACGAGTCTGACAAAGGAAGAACTCGGCGTCTTTTCATGTTTAGAGAGTTTGAAAAGACAGCGAAAAAGAAAACTCCACAGGTCCCTTTTCGTAAATAGTTTCCCAGATCCGAAAAGGTAGAAAACAATATCCGGGAAAACCTCCTAGTCGCGATAGGCTAGGGTATTCCCTTTTCGTAATCGATCCAGCCCAGCCCGAAAAAGGGTTAAACTTATACTGGGTGAATGTCGATTCGTGTCCATTTTAACGAGATCGAAACGACAAGGGCCTCGGCGATCTTTTCATGTTTAGAGAGTCAGAAAAGAGCTGAAAGATGACTCCTCCTGGAGGAACGAGTGGTATAAAGGGTAGCAACTGGTTCCGGTAATGGTGGAACTACTCTGAACAAATAAAGGTCGAGAGGCTGGCTAACAAGACCACTCATAGCAGCGGTTTCTCAGGAACGGGTAAAACAACCAAGTGAAGGCATATGATCGGCCAAGCAGATAGTGACAATGGAGTGAGAAAACCAAGGCTCATCTGGCAAAACAGGCTGATAAGATGACAATCACAAGAGGTAAAATGGGCAAGGTTTCATTTTTACACAAGCTTGAAATCAGGAAACTCTGCTTGAAGTTGGTTTCATTTTTACACAAGCTTGAAACAAAGATAAACTATGCTTGAAACTAGTTTCATTTTTACACAAGCTTGAAACGGAAACAAACTATGCTTGAAAAAGTAAGCATGCCCCCAGCATGGTGACTCAATTCGAGGTACATGCCCCCCAAGCTTCAGTCCATATGAAAGGAAGATGGAGTGAAGATTGAATACAATTTGTTGAGCGAAACAAAAACTCGAATTGAATATGCTTGTGTTTTCATTATTTTAACGAGGTTGACACACTTAAAGGCTATCCTCGAACAACTTGGTTCATTGTTTTAGGAGCTTGACACAAGTGGAGGAACTATGCTCTAAGAACCTGATTTCATTTTTTAAAGAGCTTGACACGGGGAGGAAACCGTGCTCTAAGAACCTGATTTCATTTTTTAAAGAGCTTGACACAGGGAGGAAACCATGCTCTAACCGACTTATATCAAAATGAACAAGAAGGCGGTGCTTCCAAGAGTTCCACTCCCGATGGAAGAAAAACATCCTGGAATTCAGGACCCAATGCCCCCAGCACCTGATGCACGACGGCACCATCACTGAGCAGAGGCACGGGGTAGGTAGCCACATAGTTGACCTGCGGTGGGGCAGATACAACGGGTGGATAAAAACCAGGAAGGGATGATGGTGGGCCAGCTGCCACATCAGGACCAAAGAATGAAAGCTGATCAATGGTCACAATCCTTCCTTCATGCGGAAAACAGACCACACGAAAGAGGGAGGAGACAAGTGCCCCCATGGCATAGGTGTAATCGCGCCCCAAGAGCAGATTGAAATCCAAGGGGCCTGGAACGACCATCACGTCCATATAGACGGTTTTACCTCCCAAAGTAATCGGTAACCTTGGAAGGATCCCCGGTCGTCGCCCGATTTGTTGAGGTAAATCCCCTCTGCTTAGGAGCAGGCGATCCCTACTAGCCCGACGGGTCTGTAACAAACAAACAATGCTATGACGCAAGCTCCTAGTTACGAATGAAAGACTTGGGATAGAGCCTACGGATTCCAACGCTAGATCTGAAGAAGAAGATGTCCCCGTCCTTCAGTCCTGGCAGATCACAATCCTTCCACGATCTCCGTGGATGAACACCTGCACACAGAAGAAACGAACAGATACAAGCATAGGAACCAGCATACGTAACTAAACATCGGTCGGAAAAGATATTACTCGCATTAACATGATAGAAAAAGGAGTGGAACCATAATCATAGTCATCTATTAAAGTGATAAACGAATAGAAGTTACAACCAAGTTCTGACGTCGCAGCTTCCTTCGGACGGGTCTCCGGTTGTCCACGTCTCGCAAAGCTCGCCAAGGAAAGGGAAACCTCTCCAGAGTCTCGTAACAATGGTCTCCTCGCTTGAATGGGCCTTAAGGGAAAGAAGGGATTCTTTACGGCACAAAGGCACTTGGGAATAGGGAGATGCAAAGCTTCAGCACTTCAAGACTATCATCCTTTCAGCCCCTTCATCAATGGATGAAGGCTATATTTGTAGAGGAGAGGAAGAGGTTGAGCTCCCTACAATAGTGGAAGGGAGGCCTTATCCTTTGGGAGGTTCCCCATATGGTGGAAACAAGAGGCCAAAGGAGGAAGGCCGTGGTTATTCAGGCGAAACCACTCCTGATGACTCATCCACGAAGTTGTTGTAATCGAAACTTCGCCTCTTTTTTTAAAAAACTTTCCATAAACAGACTGGCGCGGGTACAACACTGGGACAGAGCGCCAATTGGCGCGGGCTCAATGTTAATTTTCCCCCATTG